>OX637476.1:0-402153 GCA_951800055.1 Cenopis cana | reverse complement strand
TTGTGATACTATTTCCCAACTTTATTTTTTATTTTCCATTAGACTACTAGTTTTTACATAAAAAATATGTGATAATCACGAAGACGGATGTTTACATAAAATCTGTAAAATTACACACAATACCTGGGACAAATACATTTCGGTATGTGTTTTTACCAATTGAACCGGGAATTTCACATAAAAGTGCCGTGGTTTTTCCTAGATTCCTGAAAAGTAACTTTTATGTGAATTTACTTACGTCTGATATTCAGAAAAATGACAATAAACTACTATCAAAATTACGAAATATCCCTTTTTTATAATTTTCTATTTAATTCTTCTTAACAATAAAACGGGAATTTCACATAAAAGTGCCATAAATATACCTTTTTATGTGAATTTACTTACGGCTTAGGTAAAATTCAGGAAAATTACAGTAAAACTAGTAACAAACTTATGAAATTACCCGATTTTTTTTTAATTTTCCATTTGATTTTTTCATTTTACATAAAAAAATATATAATAATCACGAAGATGGACGTTTACATAAAATCTGTACATACACACAATGCCTAGGGCAAATATATTTCGGTGTTTTTACCAAATGAAACGCGAATTTCACGTAAGTGGCGTGATTTTCAATTTTAACCCGTCTTTTAACATAAAAAATATGTAATTATTAATTAAAACGGGATTTTCACATAAAAATGTCGTGGTTTTACCTATTTTCCTGAAAAATATTTTTTAGGTGAATTTACGTTACGTCTTATGTAACATTCAGAAAACTGATAATGAAATTACAAACAAAATTATGAAACTTGCCTTTTTTTAATTGTCATGGGCCTTAGAGCGTGTTCACATAGCACGACACGATATTGTTCACATTTCCGTTCCGATGTGGTTCAAATTCGATATCTGGATGTCCGGGAGGTCCCATAGAAAAAATCCCAGCTCAGATTTGAAAAGGTAGCTATTTAGATTTTTATATTTACAGATTTTTTTTTTTATTTATTATGTTTTTTTTTTCGTATTTCGATTTTGAACGAAATCGGACTATAAATTAAAAAAAAACTGAGCTGTGGCTACTTTCTTAAAATCTGAGAGATTCGTATTAAATTACCTCCCGGACCCTCAGATATTGATTTTGAATGAAATCGATCTATAAATAAAAAAGCGGCCAAGTGCGTGTCGGATCACGCACAACGAGGGTTCCGTACCGACACCTACTAGTCCACATTTCAAAACACTATTTAATACCTTGAATCAAAAAAGGTCGTATCTTCATAGGGAAGTCACGGCACTTACGTCTTTTTGTTTGGGCAAGACAGTTTTTCAGTGATAACTCAAAAACCCTAAACCCGTTGTTGTTCAAACCAATATTCGTTGAAAGTATTTATTATTATACACCACCTCAATTTTTTTCAGAATTTTAATCTTCATAGTTTGGAAATTAGAGGGGCGGGGGGGGGGGGGGGGGGGGGGGGACACTTTGTGCGACTTTGGGGGCTAATATCTCACCAACGATTGACTTAAATGGAAAACTTTCTTAAAAACCTCCATATAATTTTTAAAGGCCTATCCAAAAATACCCCACACAACTACTTGCATTGAAAAAAATTTTCTTCCCCCGGTTACATGTATGGGGTGCCCCCCTAAAATATTTATTTTCCTTATTTCACATCACATTTATATAACGGTTCATAGAATACATCTTCCTACCAAATTTCATAATTGTAGTACTTATAGTCTCCGAGTAAACCGGCTGTGACATACGGACGGACAGACAGACAGACAGACATGACGAATCTATAAGGGTTCCGTTTTTGCCATTCTGGCTACGGAACACTAAAGACCTAAACTGTGGTAACCTTCTTGAAATCTGAGCTAGGATTCTTATTTAATGATGACCCTCAGATATCGATTTTGATCGAAATTGAACTGTAATATAGGTATTAAGTCCGGTTGTGTGTGCTTTACGGAATAAATGGTTTTTCTTCTTCTTTCTTCTTCAAAATCAATATGGCGACACTTTTTTTCAAATCTGACATAAGCTTCGTCCAAAATGATAACTAGTGGTAATGTGAGTATGTGGACTGTATTAGGATTATTTTTTTTTACTTTAAATTCAAAATAAATGTTAAATTCGAAATCCTCATCGCCGAATTAGTCGAAATCGAGTATAATGACAATATTTCCCAAAAAAAATTTTTTTTACTTTAAATTCTAAATAAACGTAAAATTCGAAATCCTCATCCCCGAATTAGTCGAAATCGAGTATAATCACGATTTTTCGCAAATTAAATTTTTTACTTCAAATTCAAAATTAATGTCAAATTTGAAATCCTTATTCCCAAAAAAAAAACCTATATCGAGCTGACGTTTCGTATCGACTGAATTTTAATTTTCCTGTTCCAAATTTAAAAAAAAAATTACATTATTAAATAGGAAATTACAATGATAATAATGTTACTGCTGGTAACCTTCACCACAGGTAAGAAAATTTTCATAAATATATTTTTTTTCTATTGCCTACGGTTTCTGAACGCATTTTAGAGGATTTATGAAATATTAAATTTGAATGTCTTTCCACATCACTAAAAAAAATTTAATGTTTTAGTTTTTAGTTGGTCTTAATTAGTCATAATGTTTATTATTGTATTTTACATCACTAAAAACGGTTTCTCGTTTCATAAAACACGAGTGTGTTTTATGAAACGAGCCGAAGGCGAGTTTCATAATAAGGTCACACGAGTGTTTTAATGCCTAATTATGTACAGTTGCATACATTACTTTATCTACACACATATTATAACTACTCTAAGATGGGTTTAGAAACCGTAGTAAATAAATACAATAATTGTGTTAATACAACCTTTTTTGCACGGTTGCGGAAATATCGAAATCAGAACAGGCAACCGATACCTGAATGTTATTTTAAAAAGTAAAGAGTCCCTATTCTGATGTGATCATCACGTTATAGCTCAAATTTCGTGCGATATATACTAAAAAAACATCGACTGTAGAAAGCTTGAAAGAAGCTTCGTCCAAAATGATAACTAGTGGTAAATGTGAGTATGTGGACTGTATTAGGATGTTTAATGGATGATAGAAACACGTAGATTTATATAAAACTATATTAATAAATCAATAATAATATTAGACCAGGCGAGCTGTCAACACTGAATCCTCAAATTTTATATAGGGTAGGCAATGCGCACGTGACTCCTTCGGAGTTGCGAGCGTCTATAGGCTGCGGTATCCACTTACAATCAGGTGCACCACACGCTTGTTTGCCACCGTCGTTGTATAAAAAAATTAACAAAATCAATTTGGCCGACACTTTTTCAAATCTGACGTCAGATTGACCCTAAGTCGCTCAAATATCGATTTTGAACTTAATCGGGACGTATATAAATAAAATAAAAATGGCCGCCACTCGTTTAAAATCTAATATCGAATTTATATTAAAAGACTCCCGGATCGGAATATCTGTTGAGTTTCGTAACAAGTTATTACGAAACTCAACAGATATTTAAAAAAAACTGAAATAATTTAAACCAGTATCACATGAGATTTTTATACAGAAGCTATGTGGAATTGGTGTTCGTGGAGTAGCTCTCAATTGTTAAAATTAAAATAACTAGTGGCTCTGTGAGCTGTAGACCTCGTGAGTGTTTTTTTTTTATTTCCAAAACTATGTTAGATATCGAACCTGTAGAGGAGGATAAACCATAGATTTTTTTTTAGATTACTCGACAAAAATATTCTATGTAATCAAAGAACGTGCTCACAATACTTCACGAGAATCTGTTGTGAAATGCGACCCTTAGAGGTGAACAAATCGAAATTCGGCCGCAGAAACACAAAATAATTGATAAAAAAATTGTTTTTTTAAATTTTGAAAAAGTGACTCGATAAAAAAATTCTATAGAATTACCGCACCTGCTCACAAAATTTCACTAAAATCGGTTGATAAATGCGACCTGTAGAGGAGAACAAACCAGTGAATAAAAAAAAAAAAATTTACAAAAATTTACTTGTCTAAAAAAATCTATGTAATCATAAAACCTGCTTACAAAACTTCACGAGAATCGGTTGAGAAATGCGACCTGTAGAGGAAAAAACGGCCGCAGAAAAATACGAAATCATTGATAAAAAGTTTGTTTTTTCGAATTTCAAAAAAGTGACTCGACAAAAAAATTCTATATAGTTACCAAACCTGCTCGCAAAATTTCACGAAAATCGGTTGATAAATGCGACCTGTAGAGGAGAACAGCCAAAGACGAAAAAAATTTTTTTTCATAATTTACAAAAATTTACTCTACAAATAAATTATATTATGTAGTCATGGAATCTGCTCACAAAATTTCATGAGGATCGGTTGAGAAATGCGACCTGTAGAGGAAAAAACGGCCGCAGAAAAACACGAAATCATTGATACAATGTTTGTTTTTTTGAATTTCCAAAAAGTGACTCGACAAAAAAATTCAGTATAGTTACCGAACCTGCTCACAAAATTTCACGAAAATCGGTTGATAAATGCGACCTGTAGAGGAGGACATACAAAAATCCGGCCGGACATACGAAAGCATTTTTGTCGAAGCTAAAACAGAGACCTCGTTTCACTCGGTCAACTACCACGTAATGAAGTAAATAATAGTTTAACTGTTAAACGGTTAAACTTTAAAAGGAAGATTTTTTTTTGCGGAAACCGTCATTATCCTCGATGTCGACTAAATCAGGGATAAGGATTTCAAATTTTATATTTATTTTGAATTTTAAGAAAAAAAAATTTTTTCTGAATAATCTTCATACTCGGTTTCGACTAATTCAGGGATAAGGATAACGATTTCAAATTTTATATTTATTGACATTTCGCAAAAAAAATTTTTATATTTAAAATTCAAAATAAATGTAAAATTTGGAATCCTTATTATCCCTGAATTAGTCGAAACCGAGTATAATGACGATTTTACGCAAAAAAAATTTTTTGACCTAAAATTCAAAATAAATGTAAAATTTGAAATCCTCATCCCCGAATTAGTCGAAATCGAGTATAATGACGATTGTTCCCAAAATAATTTTTTTTTTTACTTTAAATTCAAAATAAATGTTAAATTCGAAATCCTCATCGCCGAATTAGTCGAAATCGAGTATAATGACAATATTTCCCAAAAAAAATTTTTTTTTACTTTAAATTCTAAATAAACGTAAAATTCGAAATCCTCATCCCCGAATTAGTCGAAATCGAGTATAATGACGATTTTTCGCAAATTAAATTTTTTACTTCAAATTCAAAATTAATGTCAAATTTGAAATCCTTATTCCCAAAAAAAAAAACCTATATCGAGCTGACGTTTCGTATCGACTGAATTTTAATTTTCCTGTTCCAAATTAAAAAAAAAAATTACATTATTAAATAGGAAATTACAATGATAATAATGTTACTGCTGGTAACCTTCACCACAGGTAAGAAAATTTTCATAAATATTTTTTTTTTCTATTGCCTACGGTTTCTGAACGCATTTTAGAGGATTTATGAAATATTAAATTTGAATGTCTTTCCACATCACTAAAAAAAATTTAATGTTTTAGTTTTTAGTTGGTCTTAATTAGTCATAATGTTTATTATTGTATTTTACATCACTAAAAACGGTTTCTCGTTTCATAAAACACGAGTGTGTTTTATGAAACGAGCCGAAGGCGAGTTTCATAATAAGGTCACACGAGTGTTTTAATGCCTAATTATGTACAGTTGCATACATTACTTTATCTACACACATATTATAACTACTCTAAGATGGGTTTAGAAACCGTAGTAAATAAATACAATAATTGTGTTAATACAACCTTTTTTTGCACGGTTGCGGAAATATCGAAATCAGAACAGGCAACCGATACCTGAATGTTATTTTAAAAAGTAAAGAGTCCCTATTCTGATGTGATCATCACGTTATAGCTCAAATTTCGTGCGATATATACTAAAAAAACATCGAGCTGACATTTCGCATCGACTGAATTTGAATTTTCAGTGATACTAGAATAGGGAAATGTCAACTTTGTTTGACAGTTTTGTTTGACGTTAAATGTTTTAACATCATATATGAGATTAAAATGAAAATTATATTACTGCTGTAGCCTTAGCCACAGATAAGAAAATTGCCATAAAGTCATTGAATGTTGAAATGAGAGTCATTTTCTACGGTTTCCGAACGCATATTAGAGGATTTATGATATGTGTGTAGATAAAGATTTAAAAAGGACGCTGATTTGAACAAACCAATTCACACTGTCTTAGTGACGTCACTTAGACAGTATTTCCCTACAAACTTCATAATTACCAAATCGTTTTTGATATTTAATAAAAAGTTGCTGATTTGACTATGAGTAAAATACCGTATTTCCGAACGCTACCGACGCGACCGCTGCCCCGCGCTCTCCCCGCCCGCAGGACGCACTGGACGCAGGCTTCATTCATTGTCGCTTTTGTGCGCGCACAAAATTTACCACAGTGAAAAATAGTGATTTTAATAAAGTGTTTAGTGTTTTCAGAATAATTAGGTATGTCCAAACGAAGGCACAGCTGTTCCCTTGAACGGTTGGAGGATGAGATTATTCGTTTGAAGATAAGATTAAGGCGCCGATCAAGATCGTTTTCTTCTTCGTCGAGATCGCCTTCGCCATGGCGTCAGCGTCACTACAGACACAGTTCACGGGAAAGCCGCGAAGCTTCATTTGGCGAAATGGGCGATATGTCGCCAGTTAAATCTGGCTCAGAATCGCCGGTCATTGTAATTGAGGCAGAAGAAGACATTGCAACGCCTGATGTTCCCGGCAATAAAGAGAATCTGAAGCCAGACGAGCCAGGCCAACAAGTAACGCATCGTAAGATTCGTAAGTCTTTAATTTTACGGAGCATTATTGCGTGCCGTGTATGCTCTACTCTTTACTATAATTTATTTTTTCCTTTAAGAAATATCTACCTAGCATATATAGCATGGAGTGTGCGTCCCTTCGGACTGTTTTTTTAGCGCGGATTGTCAACTTAGATTTATCCGTTTACCTTGCTGGGCATTGGACATGTCTCCTTGCCGGCTGCAAGTGACACTTGCGGTATACTATAATGGGTATACTCTTGTTGTCGCAGCGCATTAGTAACTGTTGTGGCGTATTACAATGGATACACTCTCTTACTATACAGCACTGGTTTAAGCTACTTTCCGACTCGTCATGTAAAAGGCCCCGGTTGGGTACTGATTTCAGTAACCCAAATGTTTGACCGGTTACCCCGAGTTCCGTGATGAGGCTACACTGGGCCCATTCGTTACTCATCGTATTCTAATAAGACCTTAAGTACTATGGGGTAAAATTGCTGGTATGAATCTTCTGCATGTTTTTTATGGATTACCTGAACTTTCCTTTTGTGATGAGGCCGCCCTGTGTCTTTAAACAGACATTGCATTTTAAGGGCAACATGACAACTAATAAATGGCGGATGCAGTCGCATTATTTGCAGGAATGCCTTTGTAATGCTTACATGCTTGCTTTATTTACAGCAGAGGAAGAACTGAGCGAAACTATACTGGCCCTCCTTGGTGAGGCATCAGAGGAAATTAAATATGACCCAAAGCTGTTAACCCAGTTATCTACTAGATGGCAAGATATTATCAAGAGAGGGATGAAAAAAGAAGAAAAAGAAAAATTAATAATTAAAAATTAATAAAACATAATTGAAAAAGGTAAGTTTGTACAAATTTGTACCCATAGTAGTGTTACACAAGACTCGAGCCTTTATTTAGCCTCTTTTGTTTGGGTTCGCCTCGATTCTTGATGCCTAGTAGACTAAAAGCCTTCCTTCAAGCCTAGTTCTATTCAAGAACCTAGACTCTGAGGTAATAACTTTATTTAAGGGTATAGGTACTATTTAAAGTCCTTGTCAAGATATGAATCCTCAAGAATATTTTAGCCTCCAAGCCCAAATAAACAAAGGTTGCTGTTTAGTTTCGCACGTAATCATTCCGCGTTTTACCGCGCTCGCCCGTTTCTGTACTTCGCCGTAGGTGGCGCGCGTGCGTCTCTGTCGCCCACGCTCTCCGCGACGCCCCCGCGGCGCGCGCCATGATGGCAGTCAAGACTATTCGTTCACGCAGCGCGCGTCGTAATTTTACATTTAAGTCTGTGTTATGTCATAGAATAAGTACCTTCCTAATTGTTAATGTGTGAAATAAAGAAGTTACAGTGGCTGCTCAACTAGTGGCGTTGAATCGATATTCAAACTGTGCCTACGTTCTCGCCGCGAGTGCCGTGCCGCGCTAGATTTCATTCAACTCGCGCCGTTTTTTGACGAAAAGTGTAAAAGAATTGTTGCCATGAATACGCGGAGTAAAACCGCTAACGACGAAAGGACTCCCAATCCTGATGGAAACGAATCTTCCGACGAGGCGGAGGCAGGAGCAAAGGAGCCGCGCGCCTCGGGCGCCCCCCGCGCTGCCGCCACCGCCGCCGCCGCCGCCGCGCCGCCCGGACACGCCGCGCCGGCGCCGGGGCGGCCGCGAACATAAACACCGAGACCTTCCTGGTCGGCGTCATGGAGTCCTTCGCCAGGATGCAAGCGGAGACGAACCGCACCCTGGTGGAAACCCTGCGATTACTCCCCTTCGCGCGCGCCAAACCCCACACCTGGTCCGACGCTGTGGCGCGCCTGCCTTATAAATATTTCAGACACAATGTATATTGTTCATGAATAAAGAATTGAATTGAATTAAATTACCGTACGTGGTACCTACGTGTATGCAAATAGACATAATCTACGGGTCGTTACGTCGACGTGTCAGGAAGCGATTGCCTATAGACGGTATTGTTGATGTACATAGTTTCGTAGAAAAAGTGCGGGTCATCGAAGACGCGATTTCCGAAATTTAAGTAAAGTAGTTAACAATAACAATATCGGCAACTCGTGCGCTAGGTACGTACGCCTACGCCGCCGCCGCCGCGCGCGATCGAGTCGGCCAAGCGCAGCGTTACCACTGGTTCGCGCGGTACTACTGTCGCGAAACTCACTTTTAACTCGAACGAAATTCCGAAACGTGATAAGCGCGTTCGTTGTTCGTTTTTTAAGTTTTAGTACAGCTTCCGACGGTGTAAATGCAAATACGGGGTCTAACCCAATACGTACCTATAGTTACGGATGCGGCCAACCCGTTGTAGTGAGATCGAAATGCGAGAATTGAGCTGGGAAAGACGTACCAGCGACGTCATGCGATTTTAACGTCATTACCGGTACTGACATCATTCACGTACCGGAAACATCACAACCCACGGTATCCGTCACTGTTGTGATTAGGGTAGGTGTCGCGATGTATATTTATAATAGATATAACCTTTGATTAAGAAAAAAACCTTTTTTTCATTACAGCAAATGAAAAGTATATACCCGGATCTAGTGCGCTGTTTATGGCAATAGCTTAAATGACAACCTACGGATGGTAGCAACATATTTCAAGGAAGACAAAACACACATTTACCAAACACACGAGGTATCTATTTAAGATTTCATACAAAAGATTTTATACAAAGGTATGAGGCGGGCGGGCGTGAGGCGCGCAGGAGCGGGCGTGAGGCGGGCGGGAGTTTCACACTGCAGCGCGTTGACACGCGCCTGCCCGCCTCATGCCCGCTCCCGCGCGCCTCACGCCCGCCCGCCTTAAGCTTAAGCCACACAGAGGGCGGGCGGTAGCGGCGCGGGAGCGGGCGGTAGCGGCGCGGGAGCCGCGTGGGAGCTACCGCCCGCCCGCTCTCTGTGTGGCTTAAGCTTTAACGCGCCACCCGCCCGCCCGCTCTGTGTGTGGCTTAAGCTTTAGGTACTTCAACTTTAATTAATATGAAATATTCAGTGAAGAGTCAAAACACATTAGATTTTATACAAAGGTATGTTTATAAATAAATCCCAAAGAAGGGAGTAAAGTCCGTAAAGGACGCATGTTAAATAAAGTATTATCATTAATGGGTAAACTCAACTTTGAATACATGTCATTTACATGCATGCGGTTACTGTGGCGAGAATTTCTCCACTGTGATTTCATACGATAACCATAGAAAACCATAGTTTCTGCACAAACATGTTAAATTTGTGTGTTGATCCTTTGTGTAAAAGTGTTTTCAATGATCATGATAAACTGTTTTTTTATTACAGCAATTGAAAATAATACACCCGGATCTAGTGCGCTGTTTATGACAATAGTTTAAATGACAACCTACGGAGGGTTGCAACGTATTTCAAAGAAGACAACACACTTACCAAACACACGAGGTATCTATTTTTGATTTCATATCCTAATTTCCTTCCGGATTTCATTCCTTGCTAAATATAGTAGTTACATTTACTGATCTTATTAACATTTTCAGGAACCGGAGATTGCCGAGTTTCCAAAAACAGACTGATGCGTCTAACCTAACATTGTATTTTCATCAGGTAAGACGTAATAATTACTTCAATGATAAGTACCAACCAAGAGAAATAGTTAAGGCTCAGGGGGTGGACAAGCTCTCACCATACAAAAGTGTGTCAAGTTTTTTTCTTCGTTTGTGTTTGTATTGCACTTATGATTTTTGGTCAGTATGCTTATTTTTCTGTAAGCCAGAACCTCAAGATTTTTTTTTGTATATTTAGTATTATTTTATTTTAAATTTTTGATTTATTTTTCTTGAAGTTCTTCGTATATCCAATATTTACAAGCAAAAAAAATTATTCGGGAGTGCCTAAACCGCCGAATAAAACTTGACAAAATTTTGTATGGAGAAGGCCTTGCCCTACCCTGCGCCTTAACGCCCAGACTAGAAACGAAAAAGTAATACGATAAATTTACATGCAAGTGCGTGTAAACATTTCACCTAGATGACCCGTAATTATTATTTTTATAGTACATTATTTACCAAGGGCGGTAAAACAAAGAATGTCTCAGATCGCAGGTATTTGACGCCAGAGCCGAAGGGAAGGGCGATCTGAAGCTTTCATTATTACCGCCCGTGGTAAGTACATCATTTAATGTCACCCCCTGGCCAGGAAGTGGGATTTTCCGCGCGCGAAGCACATTTGCCACTTTATAGCCAGGTATGACATAATAGTACATTACTTAACAAGGGCGGTAAAACAAAGAATGTCTCAGATCGCAGGTATTTGACGCCCGAGCCGAAGGCAAGGGCGATAAATATGCGATCTGAGGCTTTCTTTATTACCGCCCGTGTTAAGTACAAAATTTTATGTCACCCCCTGGCCAGGAAGTGGGATTTCCCGCGCGCGGAGCGTGCGGTAATTGTAGCTTTATGGCCAGGTGTGACATAAAATATTTTATGTCACACCTGGCCATAAAGTGGCCATTATCGCACGCTCCGCTCGCGAAAAAACCCACTTCCTGGCCAGGGGGTGACATAAAATTTTGTACTTACCACGGGCGATAATAAAGAAAGCCTCAGATCGCATATTTATCGCCCTTGCCTTCGGCTCGGGCGTAAAATACCTGCGATCTGAGACATTCTTTGTTTTATCGCCCTTGGTAAGTAATGTACTATTATCAATAAAGTGAATTTGCTGGTAGTGATCAATTTATGAGGTTTCGCTTTTTAAAGTATTAGCTAGTTTAATTTAAAATGTAAGCGCCTGTATTGCCTGTTTTAATCTTTTTTTCTTGCCCACAGATAATGAAAATAAATATTACTTACTGGTATAAAACACGATTGTTAGCGAAACTGCGGATCTGCCTACGTCGTTACAACACTTATAACTGTTGATGGCGGCTTACTTCAACTTAAATATGAAATATCCAGTGAAGAGTCAAAACACATTAGATTTTGTACAAAGGTATGTTTTTAATATAAATCCCAAAGAAGGGAGTAAAGTCCGCAAAGGACGCAATTATCATTAATGGGTAAACTCAACTTTGAATAATGTGTCATTTACATGCGGTTACTGAGGCAAGATATTTTTTCCACTGATTTCATTCAATAACCATAGAAAACCATAGGTTCAGTAAATGTGTTAAATGTGTGTGTTGATCATTTGTGTAAAAGTGTTTTCAATAATTATGAGTCTTCGGAATATTTACTGGTCTTACAGTGTAAACCACGTGTAGTACCTAAGTTGCATTCTAGTAAAGTAAACAATTTATTCAAACGTTATAAAAGTTGTAAACCCGTATAGAATTTGGTCACTTCATGTAAAAGGTTTTTATACGTACTGTACCTACTTATACTTACCTAACTCCTTACGAACTTGCTAGTTAATTCAGGTGAACGATACTTAAGGCTTGGTCACACCGCGTTGCGCGACGTCCGCGCGACGCGACCGCAGCGCGCCGGAACGTATGTTAACAGGTTAGCGACGTCACACTGGCTGCGCGACGCGAGCGGGACGGTTTCATACATTATGGCGCGCAGCGCGGCGTCCCGCTTGCGTCGCGCAAGCGGTGTGACCAAGCCTTTACCGACAACAGCAAGTAAAAGGGGCTGGTACTTACCGGATGCGTAATGCGTGTACATACACGTGCGTGCTGTGTATAATGTATGAAACAAGTCACGCATACGCTTCCGGTATGCACGACCCTTAATTCATAAAACCTAACATTATGTTAATTAAGATGGTTTTTGTCTTTTTCTTACAAACACGAATGTCACAGTGACAAAAAATATAAATGAGTGAGAAAAGTTATTACGGTTATAAATATACCATTCATTTTATTGTTCGTATTAATTTGGTGACAAGTAACAAAGAGACAATAATTTGTTATGTTTTAAAGATTTGTATTTAGCTCATTTAAATTACTTCGCTTTTTTGTGCACTATATTACGACAACGACAACAACAACTTACCTATAGTTACTTTTAATTTAAATATAAAATTACATGCAATCAGCATGCAATTCTTCGGATTTAGTTGTTTGCTAGCAGTTTATTTTTATTTTAGGTTATGCATATTCAATTGATAATGTAAGTAGTAGTAGTAGGTATATAGTATGCACGTGTGTTTATGCACGAGTTTACTATTATATTCTTAGGGCGGGTTTTATAATGATCCGTAAGATCAAAATGTCAGATTAAATATTAGTAAACCGGTAAAGTTTTTTCACATTACTGATCTGTAATTTGATCTTCAGGATCATTATAAAACCCGGTCTTATGGTGTTATTTATAACCGTCGGTCACAATTATATTTGGTTTTATAATAAGGCGTTTAGTGTTTTGTTATTGTAAGGATAGTTATGATATTATTATAATGTCAATTAATTTTACTGTTCAGTAAAACAATAAATTGGTTTCTTTGTAACTGCTTTTTTTCTCCATAGTTGGTATAAGCTCATTTCTAACCTAGTATTAATTGCTTGTTGATTGTCTATTATTACTTATAAGATTAGTTGATTTTACATGTTACTATTATAGGAGATATTTTCTATATTATTCGATACAAATTTTGTACATTAGCTACCGACAATTCTCCAGATTTCGTTATTAGCACGTCGGCTTTTTGTTTTGTATTTTATTAATCTGCATTAATCAAAATACTTAAGTAAAAATCACTGAGAACCAGTCAATCGGGAGAATATCCGATCTGGGTATAATCTCTGAATAATATAAATGTGCGCATATTACATAATATTACTATAGAAGTGATATGTTCTTAATAAAATGTGTGACCTTAAGCAAATTATTCAATAATAAAGAAGAGTCGTTTGTAATTTGATTTGAGGTCATACCTTTTTTTATCACTACTATATGTAATGTTATAAGTGGAAAGTTACTTATAAAGAAGCGGACAGTGATATTATACCTAGATCGGCAATTCTTTTGAGACTGGTACCTAGTGATTTCTTTAATATTTTGATTATTATTACTGGATTAATATAATACATTAGAAAAACAAACGACTTTGGCTATTAACTAAGTCTGGAGACTTGCCGACAGCATGTAAATGTACAGAATATGTATTGAATTTTACAGAAAATATCCCCTAATAACATGTAATATTACCTAATTCTATCAGTAATAATACACAAACGACAAGTAATTTTACCAAACCCATATTTAAAATCACAGATTTCTTAGGTAAAAATACATAAATGATCTCGGTAATATTACCGAATACAATGTAAATATCCATAAAAAACATTTAATAACAAATAAATGTTATGTATTTTTACATAAATCTCTGCAAAGGAATAACATAATGGTTCGGTAATATTACCGAATATTATGTAAAGATTCATAAAAATATTTAATAACAAATAAACTTTATGCATTTTTACATAAATTTCTGTAAAGGAATAACATAATAGATCAGTAATATTACCGAATAAAATGTAAAAATCCACAAAAATCAGTGATCACACAAAAACGTCATTTATTTTTACATAAATTTCTGTAATATAATAACATAATAATTCCGTAATATTACAGAATAAAATGTAAATATCCATAAAAATCATTAAGAACACACATACTTTATGTATTTTTACATACATTTATTTAAAGTAATAACATAATAATTCGGTAACATTACAGAATAAAATGTAAATATCCATAAAAATCATTGATTATACAAAAACTTTATTTAGTTTTACATATTTTATTTGTAAAACAATTAAATATTAATTCCGCAATATTACCGAAAAAATGTGAATATCCATAAAAATCATTGATAACGCAAAAACATTATTTATTTTTACATAAATTTATGTAATATATTAACATAATAATTCCGTATTATTACAGAATAAAATGTAAATATCCACAAAAATTATTAACAATACACATATTTTATGTATTTTTACAAACAATATCTGTAACAGAAAAAAAAAGAATACGTTAAAATTACCCCCAAAAATTAAAATTTACATAAGTTTCTGTAAGATTACATAAATTGACAAATTACATTTATGTAATTTTACATATCTGTCAGGCTGACAGTTATGTAAAAATTCAATTATGTAATTTTACATAATTGACAGTCTATACGATTATGTAAAATTACATAAATGTAATTTTACACATTTGTCAATTTGTTTGATTATGTAAATTTACATAAATGTAAATTTACATAATTGTGAAATCGGGTCGATATGTAAAATTACATTAGCCTTGTACTATTACATAATTATGTAAAAATACGGAAATGTTTGGGCAACGAAAGTTGCCCTAAAAATATGTAAAGTTCCCTGAAAATTTTTAACAGTGTATATATCGACCACTTATGTGTATATATTTGCGTTTTATTATTGTGTAATGTTTGCCTCATGACATGCAACAACAAAAATAAACTGGGTAAGCGTGAAATTACAGAATAAGTAACAGTACAAGGTGAAATAAATCATGAACGTGACACAAATCTCTGCTAATCACGAGCAAATTAATGTGTTAACTCAATTTGCGAAATTTGTCACAAAAATTGAAAATCTGTCCGCTCCTTGGAGGTAGTATCGACTTTTAACGATGTTTCAAATTTACAATTTTGTATAGGATTTCATTTAAGAACCACCACACGTTCTTTTCATAAGAAAACAACGCGTTATACTGAAGGAGCGTATTTAATTAATTATATACCTTTTCGACATTTTTACCAATACTTGATCGCGGGAAAACTGACTTCAGCGGAATCGTATTTTCTAGTAGCACAGGTTTTTCGAAGTAGTTAGATCTTTTTTTGAACCTGACTTAGTTATAGTCCGGGCTCTTAAAGCGATAGGAATGCGCGGTTGGGCGGCTTGGGAATATCCAGGAGAAACCTCCGACAAGACCACGTGGGCTGTTTATACACTGGAATACTCTAAGAGTTTGCGCTCCAATGAGATTGGTTGAGCGGCTTCAACCAAATCTGAGGTGTGAGTGGAATTGGGCTACTGGGAGTTTTGTCGCGGGTTAACTAAACCTAGCCTAGCTGAGAAGAGTACCTACCTACAGCGAGAAATTCAGCTAAGGTCGACCTGGGTGGGACTGACTCTACCCGGCATACCCGGTATGTGGCGGTGCCGAGACGAGAAATAGGTACCTAGGTATGGCGCAGGATCTTTATCAAGTATGTTCGTTAACTTCAATTTTGTGTAAGAGCCTTATCACACTAGCGACTTGCGAGCGACTTGGAAGCTACCCGCCGCGAGTGCGCAACCACACTGAGCGAAGAAAATACTAATCATTAATAAATTTTAGTTAATCCCACGACAAGGAGATTATATACTAACGGTTACAAAAAAACAGTTTTTAGTACAGTAATTAGTAGTAACAAGGACAAATTTTTTGGTATTAGTAAATAACTACTATTATCAAAAACTGTTTTGTAACCGTTAGTATATAATCTCCTTGTCCTGGGATTCACTAAAACTTACTAATAATCAGTATTTTTTTTCGCTCAGTGCAGGTCGCCGCGATCGCCGTCGACCGCATCTAGAGTATAGAGATTTTCCCGCGAGTACGCGGCGACCTCTCGCTGTGCGCTCGCGGCGAGCTCGTTGCTCGTTGCGCACTCGTGGCGAGCTCGCTGCGCGCTCGCCTGGCTTCCAAGTCGCTCGCAAGTCGCTAGTGTGATTGATAAGGCTCTAAAGTACGTGTCATCCACGGCGACGCGCCCCTCCAACGCGAATATCATACTAATCTATGCGTAATTACATGGATTGGGCTGTGGAGGGACCAGGGATCGGAACCGGTTTCCAAATACCGGTATTATTTTGTTCCTAAACCGGTTTGATTTCGTTCTTACATAATACCGGTTTATCAAAATACCTGTTAGTGAAAGAACGAATTATTTCGGTTATCAGTATTCTAGGAGAACGGAATTTTAACGTTCCGTGGAACTTTATTAAACCGGTTTAAAATGTCACGACTGTCACTTTCTCACTTTTGAAGGCGTTGTCATCAGGTATTACCATCACCCTCGGGCCCCGCGGCGCGTGTGCTCTTATAATATTTAGATTAGAAGCTAATTTATATGATGCCGCCGGAACGGAAGACAGCCACTGGAACTTCCTTACGGAAAGTGCTACGGTAGTCGAGATTGGGCTTGTTTGTTTTGTTGTCTTGAGTACTTACCACTGGACCTGATGTCGAGGGTCTGATGATGCAGCCGGAAGAGAGGCACTGGAACTGCCTAACGGAAAGTGATAAAGTAGTCGAGTTTGGGCTTGTTTGTTTTGTTGTCTTGAGTACTTACCACTGGACCTGATGGCGAGGGTCTGATGATGCAGCCGGAAGAGATCCACTGGAACTGCCCAACGGAAAGTGATAAAGTAGTCGAGTTTGGGCTTGTTTGTTTTATTGTCTTGAGTACTTGCCACTAGACCTGATGTCGAGGATCTGATAATGCAGCCGGAATAGTGCCACTGGAACTTCCTAACGGAAAGTGAAAAAGTAGTGGAATTTGGGCTTGTTTGTTTTGTTGTCTTGAGTACTTACCACTGGACCTGATGTCGAGGGTCTGATGATGCAGCCGGAAGAGAGACACTGGAACTGCCCAACGGAAAGTGATAAAGTAGTCGAGTTTGGGCTTGTTTGTTTTATTGTCTTGAGTACTTACCACTAGACCTGATGTCGAGGGTCTGATGATGCAGCCGGAAGAGAGTCACTGGAACTTCCTAACGGAAAGTGATAAAGTAGTCGAGTTTGGGCTTGTTTGTTTTGTTGTCTTGAGTACTTACCACTGGACCTGATGGCGAGGGTCTGATGATGCAGCCGGAAGAGATCCACTGGAACTGCCAAACGGAAAGTAATAAACTAGTCGAGTTTGGGCTTGTTTGTTTAGTTGTCTTGAGTACTTACCACTGGACCTGATGTCGAGGGTCTGATGATACAGCTGGAATTGAGGCACTGGAACTGCCTAACGGAAAGTAATAAAGTAGTCGAGTTTGGGCTTGTTTGTTTTGTTGTCTTGAGTACTTACCACTGGACCTGATGTCGAGGGTCTGATGATGCAGCCGGAAGAGAGCCACTGGAACTGCCCAACGGAAAGTGATAAAGTAGTCGAGTTTGGGCTTGTTTGTTTTATTGTCTTGAGTACTTACCACTAGTCCTGATGTCGAGGGTCTGATGATGCAGCCAGAAGAGAGCCACTGGAACTGCCTAACGGAAAGTGATAAAGTAGTGGAGTTTGGGCTTGTTTGTTTTGTTGTCTTGAGTAATTACCACTGGACCGATGTCGAGGGTCTGATGATGCAGCTGGAAGTGAGGCACTGGAACTGCCTAACGGAAAGTAATAAAGTAGTCGAGTTTGGGCTTGTTTGTTTTGTTGTCTTGAGTACTTACCACTGGACCTGATGTCGAGGGTCTGATGATGCAGCCGGAAGAGAGCCACTGGAACTGCCCAACGGAAAGTGATAAAGTAGTCGAGTTTGGGCTTGTTTGTTTTATTGTCTTGAGTACTTACCACTAGACCTGATGTCGAGGGTCTGATGATGCAGCCGAAATAGTGCCACTGGAACTTCCTAACGGAAAGTGATAAAGTAGTGGAGTTTGGGCTTGTTTGTTTTGTTGTCTTGAGTAATTACCACTTTACCGATGTCGAGGGTCTGATGATGCAGCTGGAAGTGAGGCACTGGAACTGCCTAACGGAAAGTAATAAAGTAGTCGAGTTTGGGCTTGTTTGTTTTGTTGTCTTGAGTACTTACCACTGGACCTGATGGCGAGGGTCTGATGATGCAGCCGGAAGAGAGCCACTGGAACTGCCAAACGGAAAGTGATAAAGTAGTCGAGTTTGGGCTTGTTTATTTAATTGTCTTGAGTACTCACCACTGGACCTGATGTCGAGGGTCTGATGATGCAGCCGGAATAGTGCCACTGGAACTTCCTAACGGAAAGTGATAAAGTAGTGGAGTTTGGGCTTGTTTGTTTTGTTGTCTTGAGTACTTACCACTGGACCTGATGTCGAGGGTCTGATGGTGCAGCCGGAAGAGAGGCACTGGAACTGCCTAACGGAAACTAATAAAGTAGTCGAGTTTGGGCTTGTTTGTTTTGTTGTCTTGAGTAATTACCACTGGACCGATGTCGAGGGTCTGATGATGCAGCTGGAAGTGAGGCACTGGAACTGCTTAACGGAAAGTGATAAAGTAGTCGAGTTTCGGCTTGTTTGTTTTGTTGTCTTGAGTACTTACCACTGGACCTAATGTCGAGGGTCTGATGATGCAGCCGGAAGAGAGCCACTGGAACTGCCTAACGGAAAGTGATAAAGGAGTGGAATATGGGCTTGTTTGTTTTGTTCCAGTGCCTCTCTTCCGACTGCATCATCAGACCCTCGACATCAGGTCCAGTGGTAAGTACTCAAGACAACAAAACAAACAAGCCCAAACTCGACTACTTTGTCACTTTCCGTTAGACAGTTCCAGTGCCTCTCTTCCGGCTGCATCATCAGACCCTCGATATCAAGTCTAGTGGTAAGTAGTCAAGACAACAAAACAAACAAGCCCAAACTCGAATACTTTGTCATTTACCGTTAGGCAGTTCCAGTGCCTCTCTTCCGACTGCATCATCAGACCCTCGACATCAGGTCCAGTGGTAAGTACTCAAGACAACAAAACAAACAAGCCCAAACTCGATTACTTTATCACTTTCCGTTAGGCAGTTCCAGTGCCTCTCTTCCGGCTGCATCATCAGACCCTCGACATCAGGTCCAGGGGTAAGTACTCAAGACAACAAAACAAACAAGCCGAAACTCGACTACTTTATCACTTTCCGTTAGGCAGTTCCAGTGGCTCTCTTCTGGCTGCATCATCAGACCCTCGAAATCAGATCCATTGGTAAGTACTCAAGACAACAAAACAAACAAGCCCAAACTCGACTACTTTATCACTTTCCGTTAGGCAGTTCCAGTGGCTCTCTTCCGGCTGCATCATCAGACCCTCGACATCAGGTCCATTGGTAAGTACTCAAGACAACAAAACAAACAAGCCCAAACTCGACTACTTTATCACTTTTCGTTAGGCAGTTCCAGTGCCTCTCTTCCGGCTGCATCATCAGACCCTCGACATCAGGTCCAGTGGTAAGTACTCAAGACAACAAAACAAACAAGCCCTAACTCGACTACTTTATCACTTTCCGTTAGGCAGTTCCAGTGGCTCTCTTCCGGCTGCATCATCAGACCCTCGATATCAGGTCTAGCGGTAAGTACTCAAGACAACAAAACAAACAAGCCCAAACTCGACTATCGTAGTACTTTCCGTTAGGCAGTTCCAGTACCTCTCTTCCGACTGCATCATCAGACCCTCGACATCAGGTCCAGTGGTAAGTACTCAAGACAACAAAACAAACAAGCCCAAACTCGACTACTTTATCACTTTCCGTTAGGAAGTTCTAGTGGCACTATTCCGGCTGCATCATCAGACCCTCGACATCAGGTCCAGTGGTAAGTACCCAAGACAATAAAACAAACCAGCCCAAACTCGACTACTTTATCACTTTCCGTTAGGCAGTTCCAGTGGCTATCTTCCGGCTGCATCATCAGACCCTCGACATCAGGTCCATTGGTAAGTACTCAAGACAACAAAACAAACAAGCCCAAACTCGACTACTTTATCACTTTCCGCTAGGCAGTTCCAGTGCCTCTCTTCCGGCTGCATCATTAGACCCTCGACATCAGGTCCAGTGGTAAGTACTCAAGACAACAAAACAAACAAGCCCTTACTCGACTACTTTATCACTTTCCGTTAGGCAGTTCCAGTGGCTCTCTTCCGGCTGCATCATCAGACCCTCGACATTAGGTCCCGTGGTAAGTACTCAAGACAACAAAACAAACAAGCCCAAACTCGACTACTTTATTACTTTCCGTTAAGCAGTTCCAGTGCTTCACTTCCAGCTGCATCATCAGACCCTCGACATCGGTCCAGTGGTAATTACTCAAGACAACAAAACAAACAAGCCCAAACTCGACTACTTTATTAGTTTCCGTTAGGCAGTTCCAGTGCCTCTCTTCCGGCTGCATCATCAGACCCTCGACATCAGGTCCAGTGGTAAGTACTCAAGACAACAAAACAAACAAGCCCAAACTCCACTACTTTATCACTTTCCGCTAGGCAGTTCCAGTGCCTCTCTTCCGGCTGCATCATCAGACCCTCGCCATCAGGTCCAGTGGTAAGTACTCAAGACAACAAAACAAACAAGCCCAAACTTGACTACTTTATCACTTTCCGTTAGGAAGTTCCAGTGGCACTATTCCGGCTGCATCATCAGACCCTCGCCATCAGGTCCAGTGGTAAGTACTCAAGACAACTAAACAAACAAGCCCAAACTCGACTACTTTATCACTTTCCGTTTGGCAGTTCCAGTGGCTCTCTTCCGGCTGCATCATCAGACCCTCGCCATCAGGTCCAGTGGTAAGTACTCAAGCCAACAAAACAAAAAAGCCCAAACTCGACTACTTTATCACTTTCCGTTAGGCAGTTCCAGTGACTCTCTTCCGGCTGCATCATCAGACCCTCGACATCAGGTCCAGTGGTAAGTACCCAAGACAATAAAACAAACCAGCCCAAACTCGACTACTTTATCACTTTCCGTTAGGCAGTTCCAGTGGCTATCTTCCGGCTGCATCATCAGACCCTCGACATCAGGTCCATTGGTAAGTACTCAAGACAACAAAACAAACAAGCCCAAACTCGACTACTTTATCACTTTCCGCTAGGCAGTTCCAGTGCCTCTCTTCCGGCTGCATCATTAGACCCTCGACATCAGGTCCAGTGGTAAGTACTCAAGACAACAAAACAAACAAGCCCTTACTCGACTACTTTATCACTTTCCGTTAGGCAGTTCCAGTGGTTCTCTTCCGGCTACATCATCAGACCCTCGACATCAAGTCTAGTGGTAAAATTTAATATAAAATTATAAATTAGCTTTTAAATAAATTTTTTTTTTTTTTTTTTTTTTTTTTGTTCTTTCTTAGACCATTTAATTCCTCATCAGAAACATTTATTTCAAGTATCATAGACCTTTTAAAAAACATGTGTACAGTAATTGAACTTACGTAGATCAAAATAAATTTATACAATGTTTCTCGTTTTTCATTTCAGCAGCGAACATTTTAGTTGCAGCTGATTGTAAAACTTTTGCTGCTCTGGCGTTGGCGTTTAGAGGATCCGGTCTTCATAGGATTCCTGCTCCATCTTCACATCCAAATGGTCTTATATGTCTTCTCGAGCCTCTCACCCTTATTGAGACCGCTCTTATAATTGAAATCTGTACTTTTACTTTCAACCAATACATTACTTGTGAATATGCATTTCCCCATTTCGTATTTAATTTTGATGCGGTTTTTTTTATAAAGTTGTTATATTCTGTCCCTAATGCTCCATCGCATGAGATGACAAGTGGAGTAAAGGAGGCTCTTAAATCTTCTGCTGCTCGGTCATATTTGGTGTGTTTCTCTCGGCTATGTCTCTGTGCTGTTTGTTGCCATGTGAGGTTGCTGTAAGAAGAAGCGTCGGCATTTATTATGCGAACATCGAAGAACGCTTTCCTTGCAGGTTCCCAAACACTGTTTAGTAACAAGTCTCCTATGAGGGCCGGTTGAGTATTACTTGTGTCACGCATTATGGGTTCTGTTGTACCTGTTCCCCAGGCTAGTTCAGCCCATTGTTTACAGTCATCTCTATGTTGATCATGACCTTGTTTTATTAGACCACCTTTTTTGCAATTTAGTGCGTGGTTTAGATCGAAGTTATTCTCTCCGCAACCATCGCAGGCTTGAGGGAGGCTGGTAGGTTCATGAGCATATCGAATGGCTAGGGCATCCTTAAACTGAGTGGCTGTGAGATCGGTATTATTGGCGGTAGTAGGGATAATTGTCAGCCATTGTGACGAATTCGTCTCAATGACTCTTTGAACACATCTTTTCATTTTATCTGGTAGTTTAGATATTATGTCTTTGCTGGTTTCGATGTCTCTTATTTGTCTTGCCAATTTTTCTTTTTTTATAGTTTCTGTAGCATGAATTTGGTGTGCCAGTAGGTCTAGGTTTTCAGCATTTTTGATAGCGTTAATTAGTAACCTGTTTGATTCTAATGATGTTTTGTAGCATTCTTTATTTTTATCTGGATCATTAATGCCGAGGCCGCCGAGTTTCACTGGTAGAAAGAACAGTTCATGCTCAAGTGAGGTTATTTCTCTGTCTAAAATATATGGTGTTAGTGATGTTATGATTGTTTGTTTTAAGGAGTAGAATTCTTCATGAGCTTTATCCATTACTGTTTGTAAGTATCTCCACTCACATTGTAGTGACTTTGTAAAGGCTGTATGTACAAGTTGTGGATGCTTTTTGCTGGCTTTTGATAAATGTGTAATACAGTTTGTCCATTCATTAACTTTTCCTTTGATGTATTCCATTTTCCCATCCTCATCGCCTATGACACCACCCAGAAATCGTTGAGAGAGTACAGTCTTCACGCCTAGATCCCCAAAGAGTCTCTTAGCCTCTTCACTCGAATTATTTTTAACTATAATATAGCTTTTTGAAGGTTCCGGGAAGTAGCCATATTTTGGCCCTTGTTCTATCAGTTTCTTTAACCAGCCCTTTATATTAGTTAGTTTACCAAAACAAGCTGAGTCATCGGCGTACCAATTTTGTATGTATTTTCCAGGGTCTTTGCAACTTTGAATTAGTGGTAAAATCCCAACTGCATACATTAACATTGCCAATGGGTCACCTTGTGTGGTTCCTTCCTTGCTTAAGATGAAATCATTGGAGCCCGATAAACAAATGACTGCATATCCTCTGTAAGTGTTGAAAAGAAATATTGCACAACGTGGCCAGTATATTCTAGCATTCCAAAGAGCGATAGGACGGCTCAGTGCATTGAAGGCGTTTGCTGCATCTATTAAAAGGAGGCCTTCATCATCTTCACCTTCGTTAAAACATTTGGTCATAGCATGGATTCCTCCCTCAATGCCTGATTTTATTCCCGCACAGAGCTGATCGGATCCGCACGCTTGTTGAACGTCTAGCCCTGTTGCGGTGGCCATGGCTTTAGCAATGATGCGTTGTAATATTTCGCCGATGCCGATTGGGCGAACACCAGGGCATTTATTCAGTGCTATCCCTCTTCTTGCTAGTAAAGTTCTAATGCAATCCCATTCGACAATTTCACTGCTAAGTTTTCTGGTTAGTGCTGCGATTGATTCCCTTAATTCGGAGCTATGATTTCCAAACCGAAGGAGGAGTGACTTCCATTGTTCCGAATCTGTACCACTTGGGCCAGCTCCACCGGATAGTTTTCTAGCAACTTTTTCTATATGATTTGAAGTAATATCAACATTCACCATTATAGGTAATTCAGGATTGTCTAGAAAATAGTTTAGTTGGGGGGTTGCTTGGTTGGGATGTTTTTCTTTGAATATTTGATGTACTGTTTTATCTCCTATTTTCTCATTTGGGTCCATTATACCTCCCCCAGATCTCTCTGTTATCCATCTATTTGCTTGCCTGATTTTTCCTTGTAGCATTAGACGACTAAATATTCGGACGGCATGGTCATCGTCTTGTTTCTGTTTGTGTTTTGACGTCAATTTTGAATTACAGAGTATGGCTTCAGCAATTAGCTCGTCATAGTGATTTGAGTTCCACATCTCCATTTTTCTTTGAAGTGTTCGTCTGATATCCTGGCTAGATTTAACCATGGGATCTCTCTGTAGTATTGTAGTACATAAAATGAATATTTTTTCAGAGTTTCCTTCTTTTGGTAGTTTATTTGTAAGTTCTCTTATTTCGGCGGCAAGAAGTGTGGTAAATTGTCTCCCGACATTGCCTTGTGGAATGCTATATTGCTTACTGCGAAAATTTATGAGTTTTTTCCAACGCACTCTCCAAATTGTGTCTGGACCACCTTCGCAATTAAGCAGCCTGGCGTTGAATCCTTTGAGGAATAAATTTTGAATTGAGTCTGGTATAAGTTCTTGGTTGATAGATTCATGAATTGTTTCGTCGATTTGCCTTACGGCATTTTGATTCAAAGTAGTTGGAGGACATAGGAATCCCGGGTGGGACATGAGGATATGTCTCTTTAAGCCTCTCTTTTTGTATTCAAGACTACATACTGGGCATGATTGTTTTGTTCCTGAGGATACTTGAGGCTGAGACGATATGACTTTAGCACCGTCTTCTCCGTCGTCTTCGTCCATTTGTTTATCCCACAGTTTTTGAATATTATTTACAGTAAATTTTGTGATTAAATATAAAATCTTATAAACAATATAGAAAAATAACAAAATTACACCAAATAATATTTTTTGACGTGACGTCTTGTCAACTTTCTTCTTCTTTCTTTTAAATAAATTGTAAGCGCACTCCCGCTGCGGATAATAGTAACCCTTGGCGGCCTCTGTCAAAAATTCGAGTTAAGACTGGTTGTCTCCGTCGAAAACCGGTTAATTTCGTTCCACGGAAACGAAATTGGGCCCAGAACAGTTCCTTCACTAACCGGTTTTGAGTGCCAAAAACCAGAAACAAGAACGAAACCACAAACGCTATTCATTTCGGTTTGGGGTCAATGGCCGAAACCGGTTTGAAAATAATACCGGTATCCGATCCCTGGGAGGGACACGCCTTCAATAATGACACTATGATTATAATTACAGTTGGATGTTGTTTGGGGTACATCAAGAAAAGAGTATAATTCATAGGGCTGGCAATTTCCGTGCCACGCCGCTAGAGTTGCAAAGTCTAAGATGACGGCTTCCCATCATACCGACCCTATGTTTGTATGCCACCAACTTGGTGTAGATAAGAATGTTTCCATCTAAAACGAATACGGAATTGCGTGGACATAAAGTGTTCACACATATCGACATTTGTGACCTTGCGACCGCTTCCACGTGGCTGGCTCCGGTATCTGAGCGGCTCGTCGGTATAATTTCCCCAGGCGAGAAAAAATAGAACGATTGCCTTTATCAGACCTACTTTCAACGTGGTATAAAACCTGAGATTTTACCAAAGTTAGGGCCGCTGCGAACGTTAAATGTAAACGTATTGGCATTCAATTTAAAATTATATACACTATTACATAGGTATTTCCTGATTTTAGATGAGATAAAATAACATCATTTTAGCAAGGTACTGTATTGTTTAAGTAGGTTGAGCCTATGACAACTACTTAGGCAGGTGCTTCTTCTATCGAGAAAATTTTAATCGATCATGTTTCGGCTATTATATAATCAGAGTAAATTAGTCCTTATTGTTTCCTTATCTGCTCAGGGCGGCGTTTCAAAGACGCTTTATTTAACCGACTTCAAAACAGGGAGGTTTCTTAATTCGTCAGAATCTCTTTTTATTGCTCGTCCTTAACCGCCCGACTGTATCGATTCGGAGACAGCGTCCATCCGTCACGCTTGTGAACCACTCGCCACATAAATAATCTGCCCGGGATACGTAGTCACGGGACAGTAATCGGCTATTAACTTGACTGATTGGTTAGAGGTTGTAATAGTATTTCATTATGAAGCTAAAGGGACACCGGAGGAAAATCGGAGGCAACCAAATCAGAGTGTTGATATAGTTACTTTGCGGACGCCGGTAGCTAGCAAGCTGATGGCTAGCAGACACTGTAGCCTATAGACACTTGTGCGTCCAGAGGAATCACAAGCATTGCCCACCCTTTATTAACGTGAGGATTCCTTGTGTTTTTAGCACCGCGGTTGGTGCTATACAAATTGTAGAGGAATGATACACGAAATTAGGATGATGGCGAGTTTTATGTATATATACAATGAATTAAATATTTTACAATAAATTCGATCATAAGCGGGTCGCGACAGGAAAATCGAATATAACGGATTGACGTTGACGCGCCGTCCGAAGGGATGTGGGAAGCTTGTAGTGCTGCGCCACAGGACCCCCCTGGGAGAATCAAAGTCCTGCCTCAAAGTCCTGTAAATGGAGAGGAAAAGTTACTTTTCGGCCAGACCGAGTGGTTCTAGCCTGGACAACAGCTGGAGGCTTAGAGGAGCCCGTAGATAAAGCTGTGTCATTCTGCATGTAGGCAGGCTTGACGCGGTCAATGGAGACTGTCACTGGTCCTCGTAATAATTCTACAGTGACGGTCTTGTCTGTCCTGTTAAACACGCGATATGGGCCAGTGTATGGCGGTTCTAGTGATCCACGCAGTGCATCCTTTCTTAGGAAAACATGGGTGCATGAACTGAGGTCTTTATGAATAAAGACTGATTTGTTTCCGTGCCTTGATGCGGGGACAGGTCTAAGTTGTGACATCTGGTGTTTCAACTGTGTGACAAAGTCATTAGGCTGCAGCGTGTGTGAGTTATGAGAATGGAAGAACTCACCGGGGATGCGTAGAGGCTCACCGTACACCATTTCTGCAGCGGAGCATTGTAAATCTTCCTTCCACGCACTTCTTATGCCGAGGAGGACGATTGGTAGCACGTCTGTCCACTTCGTGCTGTTGTGGGCCATGATGGCCGCCTTTAAACTTCGATGTAGCCGCTCGACCATAGAGTTAGCCTGAGGATGGTAAGCCGTCGTGTGTCGCAGCTGTGCACCACAAAGCTCTGCCAAGACCTTAAACATACGTGAGGTAAATTGGCGTCCCTGGTCAGTTGTTACGGTTTGCGGACAACCGAAGCGAGATATCCATGTGTCATAAAATGCATGGGCTACTGTATCAGCCGTAATGTCAGACAGTGGCTTAGCTTCTGGCCAGCGTGTATACCTGTCTATGGCTGTGAAGAGATAGCGATACTCTGATGAAGGTGGCAATGGGCCGACCAGATCAATGTGTACATGGCTGAACCTTTCACTTGGTAGCTTGAAATTAGCAAGGGGAGAAACTGTATGGCGTTGAACCTTAGCACGCTGACAAGATGCGCACGCTCGTACCCAGGTACCGCAATCTTTGCGTACGGAAGGCCATACGAACCTCTGAGTTACTAGTTTAGTAGTGGACCTCGTACCTGGATGGCTCATGCCGTGGATTGCGTTGAATATTTTCCGCCGATGTTCTTTAACAATGAACGGACGGGGCCTTGCTTGAGAAATGTCGCAATATAAGTAAACATTGGTACCTGGCACGGGTACTTTCTCCAGTCTAAGTGATGAAGATCGCTGGGTGATAAGCTCCTGCAATTCCGGATCTTCCTGCTGAGCTTGCGCGATAGCTTCGAAATCTGGTGGCACGGCGATAGCTTCGATACGGGAGAGTGTGTCAGCGGTAATGTTTTCTTTCCCCGAGATGTGCCTGATGTCGCTCGTAAACTGCGAAATGTAATCAAGGTAGTTAAATTGTCTCGGAGAACATTTCCTGTCCTTTTGCTGAAAGGCGAAAGTAATGGGTTTATGGTCAGTATATACCACGAAATCTCGACCTTCGACCATGTACCGGAAATGCTTGACACTCTCATAGATCGCGAGCAATTCCCGATCGTATGCGCTGTACTGCGTTTGCTGCGGTGTCATTTTCTTAGAGAAGAAAGCTAGTGGTTGCCATTGTCCGTGCACCAGCTGCTGTAGCACTCCGCCCAAGGCCGCGCTTGAAGCATCGGTCACGAGAGCGAGTGGAGCGTCTATTATAGGGTGTGTCAGTAATGTTGAATTTGCTAGACTAGACTTACAATTTTGAAATGATGCCAATTGTTGTTCAGTCCAAATCAGTGGGGTAGAACTTTTAATCCTAGGTCCTGATAACATGTCGTGAAGAGGGGCTTGGTCTTCGGCAGCGTGAGGTACAAATCTCCTGTAGAAGTTCAGCATGCCGAGAAACCTGCGTAAGCCACCGACTGTCTTCGGCGGGGGAAATTCCTGTACAGTTTTTACCTTGTCGTCGATAGGACGTGTGCCCTCTTCAGTGATGGTAAATCCAAGGAATGTGACCTCTTTCTGACCAAAAGCACACTTGGACTCATTGATGAGCATGCCGTACTCTTGGAACCTGTCAAACACTTGCCGTAAATGTTCTAAGTGCTGTTCGGCATCTTCGGAGTAAATGAGTACGTCATCAATGTAGGAGTAGACGAAGTCTAGATCTCGGAGCACCTCATCCAGGAATCTCTGGAAGGTCTGCGCAGCGTTACGAAGACCGAAAGGCATAAAGGGGAATTCGAACATCCCGAATGGACATGTCACAGCAGTCTTGCAAATATCTTCTGCATACACAGGAATTTGGTTGTAGGCTTTGACCAAATCTATTTTAGTAAAAATTTTGCTACCTGCAAGACGGTGAGCGTAATCTTCAATGTGGCGGACGGGATACCTGTCAGGGATGGTGCGCGCGTTGAGCGCACGGTAATCTCCGCATGGCCGCCATCCATTTCCTTTCTTTGGCACCAGGTGCAGCGCCGATGCCCATGGCGAATCCGATCGTCGTGCTACGCCATCGCGAACCATTTCTTCAAACTGCTCCTTAGCAATCTTGAGTCGGTCTGGAGCTAAACGACGAGGTCTACAAAATACTGGTGGTCCTGGAGTAGTCCGGATATAGTGAACAGTGGAATGTTTTACCTCTCGTGGCAGTCCAGACGGTTTGGTTAAACTGGGATATTCTGCTAGCAAGCGGTGGAACTCACTGTTACCGGATATTGCCTTTATGCTGGTTTGGTTGCAGTGCTTGAGCTGTCCAGTGGTTGTCAGGGTTGTTAAGCTGTCGACAAGTCTCCTGTTTCTGCAATCGATAACAAGGCCATAATGAGCAAGGAAATCGGCACCGATTATTGGCTTGTCTACATTTGCAACGACAAAGCTCCAAGTGAAATCCCTGCGCAATCCCAGGTCTAACTTTTGCTTGAGCATGCCATAGGTATGTATGATAGAACCATTGGCAGCTGTGAGGGAGTAGCTGTCTGGCGACTTGCACTTGGGCATAAACTTTCGCGGCAGAACGCAAAGATCCGATCCGGTATCTATTAGAAATTGAATTTTAGTTACTCTGTCTGTGATAAATAGGCGGCTGGTAGAGGTGCGACAGTCATCAGCCGCCGCAACAGACTGTCGTTCTAGTTTTCCGCTTGAAAGTTGCATGGCGGAATGCATTTTCGTGCATTTGTATTAAAATGGCTATGATACCAGCACATACCTGCTTTGACAGATTGATACCGACCATGTGACTTGGATCTGCTGCGACTGCGAGACCTGTTCCTGTTGAAACGCGAACGTCGATGAGCACTGCTGTCACGAACGCTGAGCTGAGCTATCTGCTGCGTCATTTCACTTTGGATGCGCGCCGTAATAGATTGCTCCATCTTCTTAAGCATGTCTTCGAACGAGCTCATGCTTGCGACCTGGCTGAAAGATGAACACGGTGTCACGTCGATAATTTGATCTGCGAGAACTGCGATGTCGTCCAACGAAGCCGTCGTTTGCGAAGCTATGATTGCTTGTACTTGCGTAGGTAGACGACTAGACCACAAACTTCGTAGAAAATCGTCAGTGACACTGTCGCCAGCTAATCCTCGAAGATGACGGAGAAATTGGCTTGGTTTCCTGTCTCCGAGCTCTTCAAATTGCAGCAACTGACGTCTTTTGTTTTCTTGTGACGTTGACAGTCTTTTTATGAGTTCTTTTTCTAGTTTTTCATATTTCCCATCTTTTGGGGGCTTCGTAATGATGTCCCGTACTTCGCGAGCTGTTTTTGGGTCTAACTCACGTATTACTTGAAAGTATTTGGTAGAATCCGTCGTAATACCAGAAATTTCAAATTGCGCCTCGACTTGAGCGAACCATATTTCGGCGTCTTCTGCCCAGAATGGTGGTAATCGCACTGCCACTCGATCTACCGCTGGATTCGCTTCCAAATAGATTTCTTCATCACCGGATTTTTGAGAATTTTCTGACATTTTTTACTTGAACGTCGTAAGTCACCAATTTAGCACCGCGGTTGGTGCTATACAAATTGTAGAGGAATGATACACGAAATTAGGATGATGGCGAGTTTTATGTATATATACAATGAATTAAATATTTTACAATAAATTCGATCATAAGCGGGTCGCGACAGGAAAATCGAATATAACGGATTGACGTTGACGCGCCGTCCGAAGGGATGTGGGAAGCTTGTAGTGCTGCGCCACATGTTGTTCGCATTCTCGGGAGCTCTCTGGCGATCTTACTCGCTTGTGGTACCTACTCCTAATGTTAGGCTATCGATAATTTAAATACGTGTGATGTTCGTCCCCTGAGAAACCATAGTCATTAAAGTATAGTTTTTATAAAAAAATATCTAAGTCAGCAGAGAAGCATCTAAATTTTGCATTCTGAACCAGGTGCTCGGAGTCTCTGACACCCTCGTAAATTACCGGCTACGACTCGCAGGTGAATTTGCAAAGGCTCATTGATTCACGGGTCATAATTTAAAACCGCGGATTTACAAAATCTAAACTGATTGAGTCACGGGTCGTAGTCATAACGCTAGTTTTTATTACTTATAGCTAGCTGGCTCGCGCCGGGACCGACGTATACAGATCTAGGTATGCTGCTGAACCCAACTCTCGCTGATCAACTTGCATTACGTACTCAATACTTGCTTATATATGTTGTATTTATTTACGTATTTCTTCGTTTTAGGGCTCCTCCGCTCCTCCTGAAAAGGAAAAAACGGGACCCTTATAGGATCACTTTGTTGTCCGTTTGTCTGTCTTTCTGTCAAGATCCTTTCTATCTGATTAATGTTTTTTTTTATGTTTTTTTTTAATGTGTTACCTACAAAGCTCAATGCGTTACCTTCTCAATGTGTTTTTCTTTCTTTTTGCTGTGTGTGTTGTGTATTGCACGAATAAATAAATGATTCTGATTCTGAGTCTTAGATGTTTTCTATGTATTCAAGTAAGTAGCTACTTATCGATATAAGTATGTATTCCTCGCTTAGTACTTACAGTACAAGCTTGCTTAGTTCGGGACTAGGTCGATTTGTGTCAGATTGTCCGATTTATCCACAAATATTTTGTATTTATTTAAGTGTTGGTGTTATTATGGCTGGCTTTTCTGAGGTTTCCTACAAACCGTCCTCTCATTCCATGTAACAAAAGCCCGATAAAATAAAACCGCCAAAACGGCATTCATATAAGCTCTGAAGTGTTCTCTAAACATTCTTATACATTAAGGGCAGCCTGTTACATTACGAGAGCAGTTAAATCGATCATAAAGCCCATCGGCATCGCTGTTTCCAACAATTCATTCTCATGTTTTATGACTATAACGATTTTATTGACATTTCGAACAACCATTATGAGTTGTTCTATGAAAATCTCAAAATGATTGTGTCTGATGGCGGACTTACTCGTGGTCAAGTCACCATCCATTTTGCGTCGTAAGTAAGAAACCTAAGTTTTCTTACGTGAGACGGTGAGACCAAGCTTACAAGTGGTCAGCAAACCTTTATATGAGACAATGTCTATTATACCTATGTTTTTTTAAATATTTACTTTTTTTTTTAATTCAATGTACAGTCAAGTGCAAAAATATGTATTGAATGAATCCTCTCATAAATATACCAAAACCTTAATCCACCGACATAAGAGCCATAGGACATATTTTTGAGCAAGTTTTATGCACCCATATTTTTGCACTTGACTGTACATATAACTTCTCCTTGACGACCATTTTGACCTAGTTGGCCTACGAAACCGGTGGTCCTGAGAGGAGGTTTGGCAGTTTTCTAATGAATTATATTTATCTTTACAAATGTATGTATTTCTTCATCTAGTGCCCATAGTACAAACATTGCTCAGTTTGGTACTAGTTCGACTAAGATAGTGTAAGTGTCCCCAAAAATTGTATGAGAAAATTTAAAAAGCCTATAAAAAAACTGACTAAGCACCGAATAATACTGTCTTGCACAATCAAAATTTACCAATTGCACATCAACACCGAATTTAAGACTAAGAATAAGAAATTTTATATTTATTCGAGGCAAAAACAACTTACACAATTAACACAGCAAAATAAAAATAAACAAAAGCTAAAAAGTTGAACGATTCCACGAGTTTATTGAGTTGAATTTCGATGAACGATTAGTATTTTAGCTGTGCAAATAAGTATTTTTAGATTGTTAGGTATTTTCAATGTTTAAATGCTAGCCTTTATTTATATTACCGTGCCGAAATCGGCGCGCGGTGCTTAAGAAATACGCTACGCTATCAATTTTAATAAGCACCCGTTTAGATTCAAATAATGGAGCTTCAAGTAATGCGACTATTATTCGCTCAGTTACCTCGTTGCCGTGTCGGCGGAGAGGAGACAGGGGGACCAACTGTGTGTGCTCCACTTCTATCAAAAAGGGGTGTCATTTGTCTAGAGTGCGTTTTACCCGTTGTGCCCTCAGGAGCTCGGGGTCCCCTTTGACACCAAATCCCATGACTTGATGTACGCCAGTATCATGAAAGTGACTGCCAATTGACCTCCCAACTCGGAAGGGAACCTAAACTACACCTTTTTGGGATCAGGGGGCCTAACCGGGAATCGAAAACGAAGTTACTCCAATATGCAAGTGCGACAGAGAGGCGGATATTTCGTTTTCGGTTCGCAGTAGGCCCTCAGACCGGTTTGCTCTCGATATTTTCCTCCGCCGAAAAGCTAAATGATGTTTCGTGCCAAAGAATTTTTTTAAAGCCCAGTGTTACGAGCCCGATCCGGTCCTGGATCAGGGAATTGCCTTTGTTCTTGATTCGAGTCGGCGAGAGCTATATCGCCCGGACCGCCACCTCAGACGATAAGTTACAACCTTTGATATTTATAACTAAGGGTTAATGCTCTTGAAAGTATTTACAGTACTATCGATAATGGTAAATATATTATTTATATATCTGGTTATATAAATTTGGTGACAAAATTTCACATCGGTGACCGCTTTTCATCATTTCAATAACTAAATTAGGTGAAACAGAAAAAAGAATCAAATATCTCCTTAACTATTGATGGTATGAAAGGGCCCTTAACACACACAGTCAATGTGTACGACTACAGTTAGCATTTTTTGTAAAATGTTCAATATTAGTAGAACGGAGTACCAAAACACAAGCTTGCAGATGGTGAAATCACTACATAAGCATAAATTCGGAAAGCGATTTGTTACATGCAATGCATGAGCAATTTTTCTGGATGCCAGTACCTATTTTGAAATCATATTCTGCTGCAGGATTATAGTCCAGAATATAGTATTAAAATTGAACTTATTTAGATTATGCTAAATTTTCGTTTCGTGGAAGATGAATTATGAATGAATGAATGAATGATTTATTTATTCACCAGAACATACAGTGTACAATAGATGTTTTACATTGCAGTTTCAGTCCAGTACATTCGGCCATTTCAGGCATGTGAATACAATTATAACTAATTTACATTTTTTTGTCTAATTATTTTCTTCATGGGTATTCAGCTTCAGGTTTCTTAACTAACCCCAGTCAAATAATGATATCTAATTAGGGTGGACTACACCAACCTACGATTCCAAACCGATCAATGATCATGGTTATACTATCAGATTTTTTTGTTACGTCCACTGCAATCAAACAATCTCGAGAATGTGAAGAAAAATTTACTAACCTGTTTATTTACTTAATGTGAAACCCACTTACTGACTACGGGTGGGCTTAAAACCAGCTTATCGCTGTGCTCACACCGATTTTTCCATGTCAATTAGATATAAGATATTACTAACCGATACACCATTGTAATTTAAAGAGAAAAATAAACGTATTTGTATTTGTAAAAAGTCAATAAGTAAAGATTTTAAACCTTGGGAAAAAATATTACTGTACACACGATCTGTCAAAAGCGTGAGTGGATAGATCTTTTGTTTGTTGGTCGCAGTTCTTGTCAAAACTTCGTTTCGGGTCACCCAGTAAGTTATGGACATGAGAAAATATGCATTTAAGTGTTATTACGAAGCTCAACACGAACAAGAAAAAAAGTGATATTGCATGAAAATATTAAGACTCCCAGGGTCCAGTAAAATATGGTCTTAGGTTACTTATGTTTCTAGGTATTTCAGGAAATTGAGATAGTGATGTGGGATTGAAACGTCTCGCGGCGGCGCGGCGGCGCGCGCCCCGCGCACGCGCGCCGGGGGCGGCGGGGAGGCTGCGAGGGGCGCAGCCTCCGGCCCGGAGCTGTTCCACTCCCGTGTCGGCAGCCCGCATCGATTCCAGGGCCCGCGCCCAGCGCGAACCGCCGCGCCGCCGCCGCGCACGTTCCCCAGGCTCACGGACCCACGATAGTGCTCCAACCGTGATCTGTGCAGGTTACATGTGCCCCCGACCCTGTGGTGCCGTTTTACAACTGTGGCGTAGAGTGGGTATGTTGACTCGGCCGCCGCAGTTGCTAAAACAGACTTTACCGCGGGATTATAAACATCTGAATAGCTCATGGTTTCATCCGTCATAATTGTCACAATATTTTCATAGTAGACATCACGTAGTTGGTTACGTATCATGCGACACTTGCCAAGCATACCTAGATCATTTTATTCCTGCTGTCATGAATAGCTGCAGCATGATAATCGTTGATGCTGCTTCACATTTAAGAGTATTTTAGAAAAAATGTTCTAAATAGGTACCGTAAAAGTGTAGTAGTATAGAAATCAATCAAAGTACTTATATTTACGTTTTACATAAAGCAGCAGCAATGGCCAAAATGAAATAAGTGTTTTAGCGCGAAAATATAATATCATAGGATAAAACATTTGTATAAGCAGAATGAATAAAATTATACAATATAAGTTATCATTACACTCAGTAATAATACGTAAGTCACATTACATATCATTCTAGTAGTAGTCATTTTAGGACATAATACAGTAAGAAATAATTTCTTACACAAACAGTACGTTACGTACAGTAGTCTTATAGCATACAGTAAGTAAGATTTTAAAACAACGAAATATGTAGCATAGCTATGCATTTGCACGTTGATACACCTAAAACACATTATGTATTTTGAATGAGAAACGCATATTTAAAGTAACCTAAAGAAACCTAATTTTCCACTCAACATACTACTATTTTATAACTTTTTATTCAAGGCATTTATGTATAAAGGTTACTCTATTACCGAAGTGCCACCAAAATTCGCGAAGCGCTATTGCCACGCTAAACACCCGTGGGAAAATATCCTATTAATTTACAAAAGGCGCGATATGCAGTGGGGTTCAGTCCAAATGGCAGCGGCCGCCGGCGCTCGGCCGACTCGCCCGTCGCTCACCGCTGAAACAGTACCTATAAAGCCTTTTGGCAATGGCCTATCTTTGCGATATTGCTTGTTCAGCTTACACGTACTTTAACTCAATGTTTAATAGTGTGCGTGTAGCGTGTAGTCAAGTACCTAAGATAAGCAAATCGTTGCATGTAATATGGACTTCAGTATGTATTTAAGAGATACCTAAGACGACATTAAAAAAACACGTTGTTTTTCTAATACTGATTGTTAGAATGTTTTCTAAGAAAAACAACTAAAATATTATTAGAAGAAACTAGTTCATATTTCAGCCGCACTTGCAAACAATACTTTAAAACCCAAAGAAAACTGATTCGAAATTGAAATTAGCAACACGATATAAGCAGCACTTAACGCATTTTTTAAATAATTTGTTTAATTTTGCTAGACATACTTTAGCATTTGAGATATAATTTTGTACATTCATATTATTATGTTTATATCTGGATGTTATTAATTAGCAATCAATCAAGCAAAATACAAGAAACCACAAAAAAACACACACACAGTACAACATGCTGGACACAGTATCACATTCTACATGCAAAACCAGAACTTCACAGCAACAGTCATTATCACATTAAAGTTATGATTGATAACTTGGTAACACAATAAAGAAACTTTTCGGTAACTTATCGTTCGAAGGATCAACGAAATTCCACCGTGACGGGTTTCGTTGTCGTGTCGTAACAAAGAAAACTTTGGCACACACATTTTGCGTATGAAGATGTATTAATTTCATTTAACTGATTGAAGGCAAGTACAATTTAAATGCTTCTCTGTAAATAACCAAAATGACGATTCGACTGACTAAATAGGTATACGTCCTTGTTGTATGAAAATCATGAATATGTTACGGTTTGTGAGCATTCGTCAGTTTATAATTTAACACAATATTAAATAGTTTAAAAACGAATTTACGTAACCTACCTGTCTAGTCGTCTCACTAGTTAGATTATAATACATTTGCTAAAGTCTCCTCCACTTGTTATAAAAACTTGATTTTCTGAACGAATAAACTTGAAACTTGGTAATGTAGGTACCTATACAAAAAAAATATCGTCAAGGTAATACAAAACAAATTGCAATTTGTGTCAGATGTTGTCACCAAGTTACGACCGCTTCTGCATTACGTGATATTCACGTCAATACTGCAATACAGTAGGATGTCCTTATTTGTTTGTATTTTTTGTGTTTTTTTGTGTACAATAAAGTTATTACATGCATACATACAGTAGTAGGCTGTCATTGAGGACGTACCCTAAGATGAGAGATTTGTTTCACTACAACTTTCTTTTGTTTCATTTCTTACGTAAACCCCGACAGGCCCTAGTTTTATCTACAGCATTTGTTCGAGAAATCGGTCGCAAATACAACTGACCAAGACTATATTATAGCCAGTGTGTCCCACAGTTTTGGCACAGTATGAATAACAGTAGAACAGGGTCACAGCGGGAGAAGAATAAATGGCATAACGAGCGTGCTGCAATAAAGCGGGGAACTTTTTCAATTCCCGTTCCTGGCAACGATCTGAACAGTTTTATATCTCTGGCTTTATTTGTGGGCCAATAACTGTTAGTTTAGTCTTTTACACTAATTAGTTGAGTGCCTGTTAGCGTCGCGCAAACGCCAACATATTTATTTGCTTAAGCAGTCACGGCGGTTAGCAATTATTACACTGGTAGAAAACTAGCCAAGATCAGATCAGAGGTGCTGGTAATAGTGAGCAATGACGATAAAACTTTTTTTTGTTTATAAATGGCTTTCCATCAAATTTATGATGATTTCGCCAACCACATGTGCAAAGACGTTGTTCGGTAACGACGCCATGTCAGTAGGCAACTGGTTTTGTTCGGTAATAATGGATTCTGCTAGTCGTCGCACCGAGAGCACGTGCGTTCACCAACGCGGCCACTACCAAAATCCACGATAAAACTTGAGTTTTCATTTTGACTGAAACTGACATTTCACATGTAAGGTTGTACATAGTTATTTTGGCAGCAACATCATGCAGATTACTTACTTTTGTAATGATGGTCGTTAAAAATGTTGTACCGACATGAGGGAAGTTCGACAACCGAATCCAACAACTTTTTGCTCTGTACGGTGCGTAACACTTTGTATATTATACAGGTATAGTCCCCTAAAACTTGGCTCCTTTTTAACCATAAAAAACTTTTAATTAATACTCCACGCTTCTCAAATATTTAAAACCACGGCCATGCTCAGAGCTAAGACAGAATCTAAATTATTTCCATGAAGACTCGTTGTGACGGTAAAAAATAAACGATAACGTATCCGCGTTTATTTAGGTGACTTTTAGCAAACATAGGGCTGGCTATTTGCCATTATAATAATTAGTCAGCGATCACTCATCGATCATTATCAAAACAGTTTTCGTGGGCCTCCGGATCGGTCGCGTAACGCGTTGTGTCGAGCAGTGATGGTCGGGTGGGCGCTGGCGTGAGCTTGGACACCCTCGGGGATCTTCGGGAAGCTTCGGGCTGCGCGCGAGCATGGTGTCCGAGAAAGAGAAGATGGCGGCCGCGGTGGTGAAGTCGCCCTCCAACAAGAGCAACTGCTCGCCGGGGAAGAAAGGTAAACAACTTTCCTTTGTACCATCCACCCAGCACTCAGGGCTGTTATTCACAAATCGACTGTAAATGTTATTTGTCGCTTTTTGACAGTTTCCATATAAAAACAGGTGACAGGTGAGGATGAGCCGGTTTGTGAATCGTATAACAGGTATAGTACGTACCTTCAAGGTGGAAGTCGCAGTTCAAATATCTCCATCTTTATACAATCGAGCAAATTTCAACATGGGTGGCACAAAGTTGTATTTTCTTATTCGTGACTCGACAATTGGTTCCACGTAACGAGGCAAACCCTGAAGACAATTTGTGTCATCCGTATGGTTTACTTTACCCGATATCATAACTTAAATAAACGTAAGTACTTTGCCAAGAATATTTCAAAATGTTCTACTTTACGTTAATAGCGAACCAATTAGGGAGTTTCAAAGGACTAAGCCTACAGCAAAATTATGGCAACACTTGAGAAGTTCGAATCAAGTTGGTTTGTGACAGTTGAAATAAATACCAAAGTCAATTTGATATTTTCACAATTAGAGAACGGTATCTCGAACGACTCCCATTGTGTAGTCTAGTTCGCAATCTCTAGGACCTTTAAGTTCCAGTGGCTAATTAGATTTAAAATTATGCGCATATGTTACTTTACCCACTCACTGTTTTTATTTTGTTTAGACTCACCTGTAAAGAATCATTTCCAATTCTTTCGCACCCGTCCGTCCTCAGAAGCCTGTCTCAATAATTGAGTCAATATGTCAGGTTTAGCATATCGAGGTTAACACGGGTTTAGGTGCTGCGCTGGCAACATTTTCGTTCATTTTTTAGTCACTTCACAATTGGTTCCCTTTTAACGTAAAGTAGAACTTTTTGAAATATTCTTGGCAAAGTATTGGATTACTTACTGAAGTTTATAATTATCGGTATCGATTAAAAAGTTAACTCTTTTTATTAGACACCTTTTCAACTTGAAAAGGGAAGACAATCACTGAAAATATTATATGTATAATTAATTATTCGAACCATTACCTAATATAATAAAACAACACTGAAATACCTTTAATGAATTATTTAGACACCTGGGTGAGTTGAATTATTAGTTCAATTAAAACCATTTTCAGATCAATTAAAGTCCACTTTTTAAGTAGGTGCTTCAGAATCATAGTACCTATAGGTACCTATACCTATAATGATAACTCTAGAGTAAAACCGTACTTGAACTGAACGTCCCACCAGTCTGTTGTTAGTATATATATACGCAATACACAGAAACTCACATTGGAACAATATGTCTTCTAGGAAAGTTGCGTTCATTCAAATAAATTTAACTCTACTTAGTTACCTACCTACTTAGTGAGCCCACGTTGAATCAACTTGAACTACGACCGATACTCCCACATGTTTACATACATAGTTTACGCGTAAATGCTTCACCTATCAACGTTTTTCAATAACACGCAACCCGAAAGACAATTCGACCTTAACCTGTGAATGAGGCGGCGAAGGAAACACAATACGGAAATAAACCGAGCAAGTAGTCATTTGTGCGGCTTCACTTGCGACCGAAGCCAAGCGGCTTAGCGGCCAACGTGATTGACGTACCATCGACGCTGACAACTGATCATATGTGAGCCTTATTTCAAACGCATAAGGGCTAGTAGTGGATGCTCCAGCCTGTCTGTACAGGTTCATGGTCATCGACATATTTAGCTGACTATACGAGAACCTTTGCAATAACATAAGGTCTACTAGTGGATATCCCGGTTCTGTACCTCAGACCTATTGGTTCAAGGTTAATTTGTCAGTCTGTCCTTCGAAGACTTTGAGGCGACCTTTGTTGAACCAATCAGAAGGTGAACCATGTTGAGACGTTCATACATAAGTTACATAACAACCGAAACAGTTCAGTACGTGGCCAATACGTGGTCGAAACATGTCGAGCGATATTCGACAATGAAGATGTGAGTGACCCGTTTATTATATTTCAATGATACACACATGTGTCTATAATAGTACATTACTTAACAAGGGCGGTAATACAAAGAATGTCTCAGATCGCAAGTATTTGACGCCCGAGCCGAAGGCAAGGGCGATAAATATGCGATCTGAGGCTTTCTTTATTACCGCCCGTGTTAAGTACAAAATTTTATGTCACCCCCTGGCCAGGAAGTGGGATTTCCCGCCCGCGGAGCGTGCGGTAATTGCCGCTTTATGGCCAGGTGTAACATAAATAAATAATTAGAATCATATTGATATGAAACTTTCTGAAGTTACGTAAACCGGGGTTACTTTAGGAAAAAATGGTGCTACTTTGATAGATTTAGAACACTACTATAATCATCACTATTTCTTGTTTGATTCAGTTTAATAAAAACTAAAACACGTACATTAAGTAATCAAAAGTTACTTACGTTAAGTCAGATATCTTCCTGGAAAAAGATGTCATGTCAATTGTCAGCTCCTTTTGATATATATCGTCAAACTACAACACTGTGCTGGACAGTCAGAACCAACCTCACGGCAATCAAGAACATAATAAGCTAAATACAAATTTCAGCCGCATGGCCGTGATGGCTTCAGTTAAGTACAAGTGATTTAATAAGTCAGGTTATTATAACGGCATGTTACACAACAGTAAAAAAAAATACTCTGGTAAAAATCGTTTTTTCGCTCTCCTGTAAAATTTACTGATACGTACTTACTAATTTTTAACTTTTAGAAGCCGAGTTTGGCTGCTCCAAATAGGTATGAGCGAGATGATGTTTCGCTGGGCTTGGCTGTGCTGTGTGATTTATTTAATTGCGGGCTACCGAGGCATAATGTGTTCAATCGCTCGATGCCCCGCAATGTAGTTAAAGCTTCATGCGATTTTACACGTGATGATCCCTGTAAATACATCACCATCAAGTTGACGTAATCACAGGGTACGCCTTATAACAATATTTGTTGGGCGAAATGTATTTGTCCCGTAGATAGGTACCGAGATTAAACTAATACTCCTTTGTGCCACAAGGGTCTGCGGGGAAATGGAGTTTCGGAGACTTTTTACTGCGTCTTGCGCTGTGGTCACAGCCACAGCATTAGAATTATGTTTACTGGTAATAGTACATTACTGCAGAGACCAGTAAGTAAGCCATCCTGGACGAGTATGAGTTAGCCGGCCGAGCCGAAGGCGAGGTCCGGCTATAATACGAGGCCAGGATGGCACTTATGGTCGAGGCATGTATAGTGCTTTTCTCAAAAATAAAACAAGTTGTATAAATAGCGGTAAAAATCATATTTTTCGCCAATTCCACCTCGTTTGTTCTAAAACCGTGGGGTCGGACTAGCTTGGGTTTGTGCGGGCGCGGGCGCCCCCCGCCCCCGCCCCCGCCCCGCCGCACTCCCTGCTGCTGCGGCTGCCCGCGCTGGCAGGGGGGCGCCCGCGCCCGCAGCAGCAGCTGAACTTATGATATGTAATGGGATTTACATACTTACTTCCTGGACAGTAGGTGTTACTTCCTGGACACTTCTGGCAACTGTCCAGGATGAGCCACTTTCGGATACTATCTTCACAGATGTTATGAGAACATTACATACTATTTTTGAGAAAATCCCTTTACATGACAGGACGTAGCACTCTCTATGGAGATTGTTAAGGTTGGTTTGCATGGAACGGTCTGTAATCGTTTGCGGCGTTCGTTAAAATGTGATTGTATGGAAAGTTTGACAATTATGGGATGACAGCTGCCGGCGCCATATTTAACGGAGATCGGTCTGTGGTCGTAAGTTGGTGCAACCCGCACTAAGGGTCGGTTTTATAAGGTTCCTTATGTCTATGCCTAGGTTACCTTATGTCACAGAATCTTAAAATTTTATAAAGGATCGGTAACTGACGTGACTTCTTTAGGGTTGCGAGCGTCTATAGGCTGCGGTATCCGCTTACCATCAGGTGGACCGTACGCTTGTTTGCCACCGTAGTTGTATTATAAAAAAAAGTAACAGTACCTACACGTACTTAAGTCGGTAAGTTGTGTCAAAATATGTACTGAGTTACCAAAATTATATCTGCCATTCGGTCTAACGGATCATTATTAAACCCAGACTTACTCTATGGAAATCAATTGTAATTGGATAGGTACATCGGTCCTAAATCCTTTGATTATGTCCCCAATAAAGTCATAGGACCGCGCGGTTTGAGAGTGGCTTTGCGAAAATCCAGTGGAAACCTCTGACACGACGACGCGGGCGGTTTAAACACTGGAATACTCTGAGTTTGCGCTCCAGTGAGATTGGTTGATGGAATCGGGCTACTAGGAGTTGTCGCTGGTTCAGGAACTGTAATTTCTAAGTCTAGCCCGGCACCACACGAGGTACCTACTCGTAAATGAGCCTGTATATAGTCAGTGCCGGTCTTGTCAGATCCAACTAAACTTTAGAAGACACGCTCCACTTTAACCAAGTTTATGCAATTCACAAAAAACATTCCCGTATACACTTTGAGTCACGGAAGCAGCTGATATTGCTAAAGTTTAATATTTTTCAGTTTCTTCTCGGTTTTCCGCTGCTATTCTAAAAGGAGATATCTTTATAAGAACTACTAAAGCGCTCCTCCGTTTTGCTCGGAGTACTCTTTCGAGGCGTATGTCGTTATTAAGTTTACCACGAGATTGTCATACCTAGCTTTGGCAGGCAGTAATACTGAAACTAAAATGAACTGCTCGGAAATTTGATGGGGGAAAAATGTGTGTATCACGGGTAGTAAGGGGATTACAACTTCAAGTCTTTACAATTATAATACGCTTTCGTTAGTGATCGTTCACCTTCTTACTATAGTCAGGTTCACTAAATACATATGCGCATGGTTGCACCTTAATACAACGAAAAAGTGTACATACTTTTATTAATGAGCTCGACTGTACAAAAAAAATGACAAATTAAAATACATCGATTGAAATAAACCCCGTGTAAACAAATAGTGAACACATACACCTAATACAATATGGTATCATGTGTTAACAATAATATATACGGTATTTCTTATCTCCAGAGGTATGATAAAAAGTTAGAGGCGGCCCTCACGCACCTGGGCTGTTATTCACAACGGTTCTCGCTTCACTTTGGGCAAACCAGTGTAAATTAGACCTCTGATTACCTGTTATTATTATGAATCTTGGCGGCTAGTTTCTCTAGCAGTGAGCGCTGAATGAGGTGAAAAAAATAGTGAGTGGTTTCGGCCGACCTTCGTGTAAACCGGGAGGGAAATCCTTCATATACTCAGTCGACTTTAGAAACAACTGATAAATTTTATAGTTTTACTATCAAACCTTCAAGCTTTAGCCTTAGCGTAACTCCAGTTAGCATAAATTTATGTAATTTTCATTCCGTTTCGTAAATTGGCTACCTTCATGCCGTTTCTCCACGTTAGCTCCGGAGAAGACATGGCGCGTTTGTTTTATTTTGTTAGCAACTATTACAATCAATTCAAAATGTATTTGATTACTACGTGATATCATATGGACATTGTTTATTTTGTGGTTTTAATGTTTGACCTTAAAACCCGCATCCACGGATGTGCACCTAGAAATATTCACATGCGTGACTTCCGTCCTCCTTCCTTGTCATTTCTATTCTATTATTTCCGCAGCCCAATGACAAGCTTGATGGTAATTTTTATTCATGCGTCATAGGTTCATAACATCGTAATAATATATGCGTGACATAGCTCCGACCAAATTTGCCATCACAAGCCGCTTAGCCAAAAATCGTATCTTCGTCTACATATTTTAATAGACAGTCCCCGCCACGTGTCTATCTGCATGTCTTTGTGTAAGCGATAACCTGAAAGGAGCTACAGAACGGATTTTCTTACGATTTTCACCTCGTGGTTAAAACTGCAATGTTTTAGTATTTTGCAGATTTATGTTTGACGACCGCTTTAGCTTAGTTGGTAGTGACCCTGCCTACGAAGCTGGAGGTCCCGGGTTCGAATCCCGGCCGGGGCATATATTTGTGTGATGAGCACGAATATATGTTCTTGGGTCTTGGATGTTTTCTATGTATTTAAGTATCTATTTATCTATATACATAAGTATGTATATCGTCACTTAGTACCCATAGTACAAGCTTTGCTTAGTTTGGGACTAGGTTGATTTGTGTAAGATTGTCCACAAATATCTATCTATCTATGTGCATAACTTATTGATGTCGGGAAAAATATCCGTTCCCGACCCATTCCCTCGGACACTGAATTCGCTATATAAGCTCCACGGCCGATTTCGGCCAAGGCGACTGCTATCATCTCAGTGATAATTGTCTTTGATGTGCTCGTGTGTGGCTAACATAGTTAGCCGATCTTGTTTACAAATACGCGAGAACACTGTGGACATGTGAGCACACCATTTATATAATTGTAAGAATTCGCTATACGTTTTTTTTAACTATCCATTGACCTATGAACTTGAAATTTGGTGATATGTTTGTGATTACGTATATTTTACCAAAAAAATACAAATATATTTAAAAAATCAAACTTAATTTTGCGGATGGTTCGGAGCCCTAAATGTGCGAAGTCGGTCCGACACCCACTTAGCCGGTTTTTTTTATAGTGAGTCATTTTGATTTCATAGGAAGTAAGTAACTACGAATAAACATTCCGAACAAGGTAACACAAACAACAACAGAATAACATTATTATTTACTTATTTTAGTCCCACTAAAAGAATATCCTCATAAATAATCCCCTGAACAGCGACATCGGAAAGGGATTATCCCAACCTGCGGCCATTAATATATCTTTTACAGATAATAATGTGGGCTGAATGCCCGGGAACGCCTTTCATAGCCATCCTTTTCACTTATTGACTAATGCTTTCATTTCCATAGCGATAAAATTGGCCTATTGAACTTTTGGTTAGGCCACGGAGCGCTGGTATAATCGTACCTGCATGATCGCATTCATTGTACAGGTTATGGTCGTTTTGAATGGTTTCAGACTGTGCTTCAGTGCTTTTGTCCACTCGCTTGGTGAATACCCTAAGTCCAGCAAGGCAACCGTACCCTTAAGGATACAACCGCGACCTAAAGTTAGAAAAGTATAAGCGTATGTGGCGTACTCCTTACACAATTATGTCAGTATTTAAGTACTTCAGTAGTCAGAGTAAGGTATTTGATAGTTACTCGCAAATACTTATGTAATTTAATGTGTCAAGTTTTTAAATAACGTTCGTTGGTATTCGTGAACAAGCCACTGTACTGTATAACCGAGTGGTCAGGCACGCTAGTTACAACCTGGATGGAGACTAGTTCAAACTGGGATTTTCAAACTATTTACGAATATCATTTGACATTTAACAGTGGCTTTTTGATGAAGGATACCTAACATCGCGAGGATGTCGGCCTAATCCCAACAATGTCTAGTTTCCTCTATAAATATTAAAATACCAGATAGCAGTTTCGCAAATCTAATACCGACGCCATAACTTGGGATAAGGTGCCAAATGGACCTTTAAGCTCTTACTTATAGGACATAACCAGAAAACGCTAGCAAAATGATGTTAGTTGTCATTTGTCTCCCGGCAGATTTTTATGATCTTCTATAATTTATATTTATTACATACCTACAACTACATGTTTATTTTCAATTATTCAACACCTCAATAAATTCTTTTTTTTTCATAGAGAATGACGGTAATATTAGTCATCATAAATTTAAGAGTTAGACTCTTGTCGGTGTAGCTCTCTCCATCTGACTCTATCTAGGGCCGTCTCCTTGACCTCCTTATACGATTTGTTTCATGTAGCTTATCCTCGGTCTTCGTCTTCCTCGCTTTCCTTCAATTTTGCCCTCTATGATGTTCTGTATTAAAGCGTCATGTCGTATATGATGACCAATCATTTTCCCTCTTCTATTTTCTATAAACTTCAGCAGTTTCTTTTTCTCCCCCACTCTCAGTACCTCAGTACTTCTTCGTTTGTATTTTTTTCCGTCCAGCTTATTTTCTCCATTCTTCGCCAACTCCACATTTCGAAGGCTTCTAAATATTCTTTATCTCTTTGGGTTATGGTCCACGCTTCACACATACAACGCCCATATGAAGGGTTTAATGAGCTTCCTCTTGGTTTTCTGAGATATGTTTGTGGTCAGTAGATGTTTTTAATTGTGGAAAGCCTGTTTTAGCAAAACAGGCTAATATTAACGGAGACTTAATATTATTTAGCACTTGAATCGTCCATTAATGTCCATCAGCAACAGCCAGGCGCAACTTGGCTCATTCCAAACTTTTTAAATTGAAACCGAACGCCGGCTGTGGAACTTCGTCCTACTCGCTCCTACATAATAAATAAGCCGGGTCCTTGCCTAATGCTTAACTTAAAGGACTTTACTATTTAATTAAATGTATCCACTTTAGGGAGTTAGTTTCTCTTAGAGCCAATACATAACCTGAATGCTAGAGAATTGTATATTCTATGTAATCAATTCATTTCTTTATATATTGTGCCGTGCATTCTTTTTATACAGTTAACGTAAACCTGATGGCGTTTTATTCGGTAAATACTTACCTTCCTTAATTTGATATCGTAACTAAAATTTTTACTTTGGTTTCAGACAATTACATTAAATTGAAATAGGTGTAGATATGCACGTTTATGAACTCTGGCAACTCTCTGTAATCCTTATCATATTTTAATGCACATATATTTCTAGATAAGACGAAAATATGACAGCTTTTCGTTGTCCGTAAAAACAATCGAGCAAACGAGATTGAGATGCGTGTGAGATCGGCAACCTCTACTAAAATTGACCCCAAGCATCGTAACGGATGATTTAAATTAACGCAAAGTTCAAAATACCTAGTTAATCACTTGTCATTATGTATCGTAGTTAATACAATCAGCTCAGGCTGTTCGCTGGTTCATGGAACTCTCGTGCTGTTGAGAGCAAAGTAACTTGGAAGCACTTAAGGCAAGGCAGTCCCACTGCAGACGTCCTGCTCTAACACGAATGAGTTTACAATTAACCATCCCGCTCTCTACGGAAATCTGCGCGCAATTTTCGTGAATATTTAGTACATTTTGATTGATTTTTGAAATAAGTACTGGATCATTTATCAAAAATCTATCCGGTTATTGTGTTAGAACAATAAAAAAGCTAATACCCTTTTTGTAAAGAAAAACGTATCACTGCCGATGACAATTACGAAATAATCAGCATGTAAGTTTATTTTTACGATGATATTGATAATTTTTTTACAGAGTTACCAAAGCATTTTTCAATATTTTATTCGGTTATTGTGTTACTTTCTTTCTTTCTCAATCTACAGTAATTTTTGTGTAGTGTAATTTCTTCACATTCTAACCTCAAACTTTAATATTTTGGACTATTCGTGAACTGGCCTGGCCTTAAGACTAGGCAGTGCTGGACAGTTTTAACAGTCTCGTGTGAAATAGGCTGGGTTGCACTTAATTATTGAGTAGTTAGGACATGCACCCAAATTTAACTAAAGATACCATTACAAACACCGTTACATATCTAAGAACAAAGCGGCAGTAACAGCTAGAATTTTCTTCTTATCTTTTCCCAGTGGTTTATTTGGTCAATGGGAATTAAAGTCCTTGTTTTTACCATTAAAGTGAACTATTGATAACTGCCATTTGGTCTGTGTAGTCGTAGCCGGGATGTTTTGTCCGTACTTAGATGGGAAACACCCTTACAATTACTTACATCTTTAAATCAAAGTTTATTTCTCAAAATAACTTCGCCACTTCTTCCTGCGGATTATTTGATCGAAAACAAGAGTTAAAAATAAATGTGAGTAATGTGTCATTTATTAATGTTTGGCATCCGCACCCGTGCCTCGACAACAGACCAGTTTTCATTACGTATCGCCAGCTGTGCCTACCCGTCGACATTTCCTTTCTTCCTAGGCTCAAGTAAAATTGTCACGTATACAACACAAAAGCTTAATACTGTTTATTGTGAACTCGTGCCATTTTTAGGTGAGAAAATTAAACATGCTCAAAGAGAATTGCACAATCAAAAACCTTTCCTGTTTCCAATTTTCTTTTGCTGTTTCGTCATCTTCCTTGATTTGACGGTAACCTTTCCGAAGTTTTGTTCAGTAGGTACGAGAGGAGCACTTGGATAAATTCTTCCAATAGGAATATATTTGATGTAGCCGAAAGATAAGGTCGTGGTTTATGAGTTTGCTTGTTCGTCCCTTTTGCGTTTACCAACAATAATATCAAATTCAAATTCAAATTTATTTATTCGCTTAAACACACAAGTTTAAATAACAAGGAAATGTCTGGCGGACCCCAAACTAGGCTGAGCCTGTATCTTTGTGTAATATATATATATATATATATATTTTAAATATATTTTTTTGTAAAAATAGGATTGCTCCATCAGTAAAGATAAGAGCAAGGCTTTTTTTAATGTTTTAAGGCCGTGTATGTTTTAAGGCCGCCACTTTTGAGTTTTTAAAAACCATCTGAAACATAGAATATAGTGTCATAAAATCAAAAAAATATATATATGTGTTACATAAGGATCTTCATCATCATCATCTTCTTCTTCTTCAGCCCGTAATCGCCCACTGCTGAGCATAGGCCTCTCTTCTTGTACGCCACCCGTCCCGGTCCCTTACAGGATGGATAAGGATCTTGTCTAGTCAAAATCGCAGTCAGTTACATGCCCTGATGAATTTCACTCGATAGAAAAAAATCGCGAAGTTACCCCTTTTTGGAATGTATTTTCAATTGCTATATTACTGATGTATAACATTTAATTTTTGTACTCAATTAAAGATCGTAAATAGTTTCAGATTTTCCCTGACTGTCCCATTTAGATTAAATAAAAAATCCTTGTTACTCGTAGTGTTCAAGCAGACAATCTCTCAAATGCTGACGATGCCATAGGTAGAGGTACTCGACAATCAAGAAGGATTGCTGGCTCGTCTTACATAACCAAAGAGAATTGAATCCATGTCGCTCCACAGTTGCCGACTCAAACGTTTTAATCTTGTCGCCAGATCCCCGCTAGCATTGGCTTTCCATTATCTCCTCTTGACATAATTTGTGAAATATTTGAAAGTAATTGGATCTTTTGAGTGTAGCAACCGGAGACATGGCATTGTCCGTCTTGTTATTGCAGATGTTTTAGCATTTAGGTTGTTGAAATAAAACGTTACATTTGTTTTTGAAGTGAATAAGATTATTATAATTTGTTAATTATTTATCGTATAGCAATTATTTCGAACCGTGAGATCTTCGAGAAGACAGTACGGTTGTGAAGTTTGTTTACAAATGTTAGCAAGGTGTTTTGTTCTTAAAACCTGTAGGACAGACTTGTTATAATAAACTTCTTTCCCTTTTATTCAAACCTTAATATGCAACATGGTGTATCTAAAGAAAATATCACCGTAGCGACAGTATTTATGCTTATATGCAATATGCAATGCCATGATTTTTTTCTAAATGTTCATAAAACTACTTAAATCTCTTTGCAATAAAGGGGGTTCACGAATATTTCTAAATACATACGTTATGTTTGGGGAGACCGGGAGAACTGATCAAGTAGGAGTATTATATCTTAATCTTACTGACTCTCTGATAGATAAGTAATACGATCACGATTAATCTAACCCAAAATATTTTCAATAAAAACGTTTTCTACTGTAGCATCGCAATATTTAGTACTATTGTGATACTGTAATTTTATAAACATTGTAAATTGTTTTGAATAAATGACACGAGTGTACGTTCGTATTTCTAAACAATTTTGACTTTGATTTATCTGGGTCGGTTTGACATTTGTATAAATGAAAAATGACGTCGCTACTACTTACACTTTTGACTTTAAGTGACGTGGGGTTCGACTACCGCGGTCTCCCCCAAAAAAGCTTTTCCGTCGATTGTAGGTTCATTTTTCTTGTTTCACGTTTGTCACGTGCGTGCGTCTGATATATTGCGAAGGCTGTCATACGCCGTAACGCACAAGTCGAGTCACGACAATGTTCTTGTCGAAGCAAATATTGACGCCGCGCCGTTGTACTAACATTGTTGGTTAAGAGTTGTTTGTGACTTGCTACCCTCGCTAACTGCCTGAAACACACCTGAATTTAATGACAATCTTAATTAGTTACCTGAGATAACTTCAGCTCGATCTAATCATATACTTAAGCTGGATTCTGGATAGCCGAGGAGTTAAGGATAAATTGAAGAAACTTGAGGATGTTTCTTAATTTAATTTGGCCGCTGAAACAAGTAATGTTGAGGAATAAAAAACTCTTCGTCTTGTTTTATTTATGGTTTCCCTATGCCATTCTCACACAATAAAACACATTTGATGTTCAAATCTGTCAAGCTGTTTAGAAAAGCGACGTTACTAGCATGCCAAAGTAACAAACATAGTTGCACAGAAGTCTTTAGATGTACATCTAGACATACTCTAAAACATTACTTAACTCCGGCGGCGCGGCAGTTGGGGTCGTTTTTTTATATTAACTGTAGAATACAAACTAGTTTTTAGCTTTTTTTTAGTCGTGCCTATTTTCTTAATGATCTTTTCAGTGGTTCAAACGGAGCCTTTGAACATCTGAAGATCCAATAATTTACTTATTTTAAATCTTTGGGTATCTTATGATCTGATAAAACTCGATTACATATTCAGGCACTACGTTCAACATTTTCGTGGTGCACCTTCCACTTCTACTATAGGATGTCTCATTTATAATCGAACGCCACTCGTAAAATAGATCTCGCCCGTCCATCCAGCGATTCACAATCTATCTCTACCTGAACACTATTCTCAAATATATCTTGACCTCCCCACTAGTAACAACTACATGATCCGAGGCCAGGCTTACGCTGGAGCGCCTCAGGCGAGTTGTTGGTATAAGCGTTGGGAATAGACAAAGGAGCGAGCTGCTTCCAAACTGCACTCCATTCCATAGCAGTTTTATTTTCTAACCTCCTGATAGAAAACTGCTCCTTCAAAATACCTTTCTTTCCCGGTCAATTTATTGGGTGCCGGTTTGATTCATTCATTCATACTGAAATTGTTGCACGTTTAGACTTTATTTTTTAGTTTTATCCATATCCCGACGCAATATAATAAATGCGAAAGTAAGTTAATAAGAATACCTTTTCACGACCCGTTGAACTGGGAGAATTAAAGGTTAAGACCTAATTTCTTAAGGGGGTGAAAAGGAAATGGAAGGTTGTATGTAAGCCTGCACCTGAAATAATTTAATATATATATATATATATATATATATATATAGACCTCCTTGACGTGTCCGACAACGGCGACCCTTACAACTTTCTCTGATGAGCACGGATGTGGCTCGCAAAACCGAACTTCGATGCAAATATTCGGTCACACTGTGTGCAGTATAACTGCCCCTGATCATTATAGGTGTAAGAATATGAGGGCTTAGGTCGGGTCTTCCGTAGATGACGCTTATGGTCCAGGTGTTTGAGTCGAGAATGATTTAATAACAACTATTCGTCTACCGCTATAACTAGTTTTACGAATACGCTGGCAAAAGCTAGTCTTCTACATATATTATGCTCAATTCGATATAATTTACGCTATCGGAAACTACTGAAGCGACAGCCAGACACACATTTAGCTTTTCTATAATTATCCAACGATTACCACCTAGAAAAAGGAATTTTCCGAAGTTATGAAAACCGCACATCGCTAACGAGACGACCGCGGACGGACGTGCCTAACGAACGCCGGCTCACCGCGCCTTAATTAAATTCTTCTACGAAGAAATAACGGAACGGCATTATGCATCAAACTTGGGAGAAAAACGTACCAATTCAGTGGATTTATGGCTGTTTGTAAAATTAGCATCTTAAATAGATCTGATTTACAATGATCCATGTTTTTGTTTTTCTGTATTTGTTTTGTAATTGTATAGCTGAAAAGTGTTTACTAATTATATGAATGACTGAACAACGATAGGCCTTAGTCTCACACCTGATGGAGAGTGATGACAAGGTCTAAGATGTAGCTCACTGGTTCAATAATAGCCTATTCACTCTTGCCAAGGCTTAGACTATAATTGACCAGAAATACGGAAGACGGGAGCAAGTTCCACTCGTTTGCTGTTCGCATTAGAAAGAGGAAGAAAAACGCTTTGTGCGAATAAAAAAACGGAAGACTAACAAGATAAGGATGACACCGCTCCCCTCGTCTGGATGTCCGCTGATGGAACGGAGAAGGCGGGATTAAATCGTATAATTCCTGTGTACACTCTCCTAATGTTTTTTTGCGATTGTTTGTAAATCACTAAGCGCCTCAAATCCCCCAAGCAGCAACGTTCTTCCGGGAAAAAGGTAACATTAAACTAAAATCTCTCCTCAAAGTCAAACCAAAACAAACCAAATTCCTATAGATTCGCAACTGGTTGGTATAGCAGCGATAAGAAATCACTTCGAATTTCAAATCGACGGTCACAAACATTACTGCAGTGCAGGCTAGGTACTGCTCACGTCACAATCATTTATCGAGTTGTAAGGATGTGTGCGCAAAGCGAAATGCCACCGATTTCTTGAGGGCAATCGGACGGAATGACAAGACAAGTGGAACCTCTCTTTGATCGTCGGCTTTCGCGATCGAATACACGACTTTTCCGAACATGGAAGTAATTCTAACAAATCTTCTTTGGTTGCAGGTAAACAAAAAGGACACATCCGTGTTAAAGAATCCCCATTAAATATGATATAACAGGTAAAACTATTTTAAAGTATAAGAAATCGCTCTAAAATGTTGACAGTGTATAATATTGTTTATGTCATACATATACTCGTAGATAGCATTTGTTCCTCTCGCATTTACATAGGTAATTGCTAGCTTGTCATAGTCATAGTGATTTATTTGTAAACATAGGTGGAATACATAGGTGGATAAAAAAATGGTTTACGTAACACTATGTTTTGCCTATAGGCGTACAAAATCAGTAGCATTATAAAGTTTTAAAACATAAAAAATAATTAACAACGCAATAATAATAAGAGAGAGAGAAAAAAAAAAAAAAACAGAACATGGTAATGAAAATAGAAATGTGAGATGTCAAATTATTTGTAGGTACATTAATAAGTTCAATTCAATTAAATTACAAATCATCAAATAAATTGTAAATTATATCAATTAAATTACATGTCATATCAATTACATTACAAATCATATCAAATAAATTATGTCATATTAATTAAATTACAAGTCATATATTATCAATTAAATAACATAAGAATGTATGTCAAATACTTGGATAGTGTTTTTGGTTGTGGACTAGTAGGTGTCGGTACGGAACCCTTCGTTGTGCGTGATCCGACACGCACTTGGCCGGTTTTTTCTAATAGTCTTTGTGGGGAACTGAATTGGAATGGACAGATCATTTTATGTCGCTTCAATTTCTCTTTGATTGATGAATAGGACGGCTATAAACGTCTATAAATAACTCCTACATCAAACCGTGCCGCTTTCGCCTATATTTAGCAGAAACAAACTTGCGCTCCTGCCACCTCTTATAGCTGAATGTAAATATTTTAGCTCATTCAATTCTCATGAGATTAAACGTACCTACCTAATTACTTACAGACGAAATAGTAAAAGTTGCAGGTACAAACTGGACGGAAAAAGCACAAGACAGGACCAACAGGCTTACTCTGGAGGAGGCCTTTACCTGAGAGGGGGTTCTTGCTTCTGACCATATTATGTAGTTTTTAATGATAAAATAATATATAAATTGACATGGAATATAGCAATGTAAAAAAATAAATTAGATTATATAATTATAATACATTGACATTACCATATTTAAACTACTAACAAGCATTGACATTGTAAAAATTATTAGCAAGAAAAAAACATTACACTTTTTTTTTGGGCAGTCGTGTAATAAAAGTCTTTTTTATTTTTATTTATTTAATTCATTTCAACGTACAAAAGGCGGACTAAATGGTATGAGGTATTCTCTACCAGTCAAGCTTAAGTTAAAGTAGAGGATTGAGAAATAAATTTGTACTTATGTTTATTTTTTTACTTTGGTTCCTATAATTCTGGGTTGGCCATGCTTACCACTAATTACTAATTTCGAATGGATAGGTAGGATAGGGATGGATGAATGGATAGGTTCTGGGATATATAACTTGTGTCTGACGTGTTCAGTTATTGTCACCTTTGTTACCTTTTTGGTACGACAACTCTAAAAATACAGTAAGTTGTAACTCTAATTGTGTAACTTTCCAGACGACCGTTAAGACATGTCAATTATCCAGTGTCATTTTTGGTTTAAAGTTATGCAATCCCATTCAATGTCTCAGGAGACATGAGCTTAAATGAGCTACTACTGTCTTGGTCAAAATAATTGAAATGCACTTAGGCAAAGTGTTAAAAACTAATTGCTGTCTAGACCCACATAAGGAACTGGGACGCGGCTGTTCACAACTTGTCACGGCACAACTAGTATAACTAGACCTAGAGATTCCTAACAGCTACATGTAATTGGGGTTCAATCTTATACTGGCTCCCGAGGTGAGTTATCATTGCGAACCGCCCTGGTCGCAGTTGGCTCGTCGCCAGCCACCCCGCTGTGTTTGGTTCATCCGGTCCAAAACCGAAATCCCAGCGAGGCAAAAACGGCGCCAAATTGTCTCGATAATCGTGGCATATCAATTGACCAAGATATTTAGTGGAGGTAGGGCACAGCGGGCGACGCTATTGGGCATCTGATTTAGAGCAGCCGAGCTAGAGATGTAGGTACCTCCAGCTTAAAAAAACATAGTTACATAATGGGTGACTGCAGCGCAGCGCTAACGGCATCCTGATGGGAGGCTGAACGGGAGGACTGCCTGATAATGCGGCACTGGGATGAGGCACATATTCCGATGCGTGCTCACCGATATCAGCTACTATAAAGTTTATTTTTGCTAACATTACCGACAAATTATGGATCCAGTGTTTGTTTTTTTTTTTTTTATAATGCTTTTAAGGTCCCGAGGACTGTAGGATAGGAGGTCGGCCTTTGTAGGCGGCGAAAGCCAGTCGTTATTATTTGTAAAACAAGGAGATTTCATACTTTTAAATTTAAAACTGCTATATTTATTTGGAACTAAGGACTTGCAAGCGTCTAAGGACTATATTGCGCCTAAGCAGCTAAGTTTTCTAGACAAGAAATTATTATAGTTCGTATAAATAATCTGGTCTAATTATTTAAGAAGAAGAAGAAGAAGAAGAAAATATTTTATGTCACACCTGGTCATAAAGTGGCCATTATCGCACGCTCCGCGCGCGAAAAAACCCACTTCCTGGCCAGGGGGTGACATAAAATTTTGTACTTACCACGGGCGATAATAAAGAAAGCCTCAGATCGCATATTTATCGCCCTTGCCTTCGGCTCGGGCGTAAAATACCTGCGATCTGAGATATTCTTTGTTTTATCGCCCTTGGTAAGTAATGTACTATTATTTAGTGTTAAATCATTGTACGATATTTGGAGTACACAGATAAATGAAATTAACAATTTAACTAAACTAAACATGGAAGTTTTACCACTAGGAAGTTCTAACAATATTTCAAAGAAGCCTTTACATGCCACCAAATTCTGCGAGGACCTATGCTACTAAAATCTAAAACACCAAAAAGAGTTCCCATCAGGGCATTAAGATTCACCGAACAGTTTATTGGGGCGATAGAACACACCATTAAGTAAAGGATGCGCAACAAAGAGCGTGTTATACGAACGGTCCCTTATATAAATAATAATGTTATGAGATTTAAATCACTCACAGGCCACTACACTTTTGAAGAATACCAGATAAGTTTTAAAAAGAACAAGCAATAAATACAGGTACCTACATTTATTTCCATTCTACTCTGTAAGAACAAAGTTTTTCTCACAGGCCGATTCTCGCGCAAGCGAGCGCCTTTGGGAGTACTCTCTTGCTTAGTTTGCACAGGAAAAACCAGTCATAACTTTAATCCTAAGTACAGCAAGTAAAAAGGTATGTAAGGAAGTTGAACTTGCTGGAAGTTGTTAGCTAAGTAGTTTTCAATGAGGAGCCATTCAAAGTTCATAACATACGTCGTTATTCCGCCCTGCCTGCCATGCCCAGATTGCCCAGGCCAGGGAAAGAATAGCGCTCGCATGCCTTTATAGGTTTTTAGAACAGCCACATTAAGCCAACAGAATTGGATAACTCGTACGGAGGAAAACTATACGCCTCTGTGCATTTATTACTGTAAAATATTTAGTTCAAGCGGATATTAAATATAAATAACCTAATTTCTAGATCGGTTGCAGTATTAAGGCGACTTCCTGACTTGGCGGGGCGGGATCGATATGTGACATTTTCTTCTTTGACGTAAACTTACTGACGTCGCAAAGATTCTCACTTGACATAATACTGTCAGTATTACATTTGCGCCGTAGTAATATTATGCGCAGAAGTGGAGCATTACCGCCTTCGCATCGTCCCGCTACCGCGCATCCCGCGCCAGTCAGGAAGCACTAAAGGCGTAGTAAAAAATGGTATCGCGTCGACTGACAGCTGACACTGACATTTGACACTTTTCTCATATCGTACTGCCTCCGCACCGACAAATCAGGAAGTCGCCTTATTGTGCACGCAAAGTGGGAAAAAAAATGGAAAACAATTCTAGTAAATTCAAATTTCTTCCTTATGCTGATTGGGATCTAAAAGCAATTTTGTGCAGATAGATATTTTTTTAAATTTTAATCTCCACTCCGCGTTTGTCAGATCCACTCAGGGACCATTAAATTTGCTCCTTAATAAATAGAATTGGCTACGTCCCAGTTATTATAGAAGTGACTGTTAAAATCTGACCTCACCATTGTCATGTTAATAGCTACTTAGCTGTCAGATATTGTCAAAGTCTACATCGGCACAACAACTCATTTCTCAACTGAATTTAATAAACATAAACTACGAGACATTCGAAAAGCACGAAATTAACGCAGACATTCAAATACACGAACTATTCTCTGAATCTTAGTAAATACATCCGAGACCAAGAAAATCTTCGCAAAGTTAAATGAGCTCGGCGAGTTATTCGCTCATCCAATATTCGAAACCGGTGCACCCATTTCCATCGCTCCGCATCGGCAAAGCGCTGCGCCGGTGCGGTGCGGGAATGCTAATTCTTGCATCATGTAGGTGCCCTACCTGCCTAATTTATCAGTTTTGCTTCTAGGGATACAGACAAATATTGATAAGCGAATCGCAGTTTCATAATGTGATCCTAATTGCCACTATAAAACTAGTGCGGCCTACTATAAAAAGTTGATGAATACATAAGCAACAATTTCTTCGGGTTAACTAATTTGATAAGTGATCTCGATGGAGGACCCGAAAAGACGGAATATTGGTTGACGATAACCGGTGTTCTTGGGTGAATATCCCAATTCATCAGCTCTTAAAATATGTTTTGATGATTTATTTTAATTAATTTAGACATACTTAAAGTTATTATGCCAGAGTACCACATAATTATGTAAAGCAATGTTTCTTTATTGTTGAATCAAGGCAAAGGTAAACTTGTCCTGGAGTGTCAAAGGACATCTAATTCTTACATTTCGAGCAGGCTAGTGCCTTTTACGAAAGTGAATGCCATCTGACTTTTCAACCTAGAGGAAAAAATAGATGTCTTGTTAAGGTTCATCATCATCATCATCCTCAGCCTGTAGTCATCCACTGCTGGACATAGGCCTTCCCCAATTCGCGCCACCACACCCGGTCCTACAACGGCCTTGTTAAGGTTAGAATGAGGAAACCCTCATAATCTTATTCTTCTCTGAAAAGGTACTATAAAATATCGAAATCGCAACGAAATCGCGTACCTTACTGCTCCGCTACAGTGGCACTGGCAATATTACCAGAGCCAAGCGGTAAATTTAACAAATTGGGGTACTATAACGTATAAGTTATATCCGTAATTCAGCTTGTAAATCTGGAACTCTCGGTTTAAACTGTAAATCAGTGAAGAGCGTGTCTTTAACGGGGCAGTTGGCCGCCACGTGTGCCGGCCGTTAATGCTGATATTGTCTTTTGATTTGAAATTGGCTACCTTGACGCATTCGTACGGATAATTATATTTTTTTATGGATTCCATGGGGTTTGATTGAAGTTTTACGGTTTCAATGGGAAATTATTCATTTTAATTGAAAGCGAAACGACAGCATTTTAAACATTTGAGCGTCGGTTTTAAAACTCGAACTAAAATACTTTTTATATGAAGCAATTTATCACATTTTCATGTTTCCACTCCATAAACCACTTTTGTAGTAATAGAAAAATGTTTTGAGCGTAGCCAGGCATGGGCAGCGCTTTCTCCATCCCCCAGTTTTTATTTGTTAAGATCTCGTCTGTACTAAATTCCAAACGCATGTATCGTAAATTCGATAAAATAACATGAAACATTTAACAAATATTAACTTGAACTTATTAAATCTAGTTAGCTTAACCTGAACTTATTAAGTTATTATATATCAAACAAACGTTACAACTAATTATGTCAATTAGCGACAATCTAATTTACCTATTGTGCCTATATGCGACCTTAGTTATCGCGACTTTTTTATGGATTTCAAGTTACTAATGAAAAAATGCATACGACTCACTGATTTTTAGGGTTTTAATGAATTTAATTATGTTTATAATTGTAAAAAGTTATGAGCTGGTCACGGATTGAGGCTGGTCGCGCAACCGACATAATTAACCCACATTATTTTTTTGCCACTAACTCCACGCAACGCAAACGGCATTACCGATACGATAACTTCAATGGAACTTGGCGCACCTCCGGCTTCGGCAATCTTACAGATTCCATCTTGCTTCCACGTTTTAGCTCCATTTTCTCTCTTGTGAATGCCGTGAGAAAGTCGACTTTGAGATAATCCTGATTAGGAAGATGGAAGACCAGTGTTTGGAGTAATACTTAAGTCGATGTTTTCGGGATAATCTTATTCACTAGTTAACAATATTTTGTCATCGCATTTATAAGATAACTTTGCATTGTACATTTATCTTTCTATTACAACCAGCTTCATTAAGTTCACTCTTTAGTATGAGTTGATTCTTGAAAAACTCCTAACTACTTAAAACATAGCCTAAAGCCATCCTCTCCCTGCGAAAAAAATATAAAATGCCATTCTTTTGTTATCTGCCCTGGGATCCCAGGGACGGGTAGACGACGGGTTAATCTCTTCATATGTGTATTTACTTCTAATACACCGTCATGCATAAGTATGATATCCTATTTTCGAGGTATAAAACATGCAGGAATATTAGAGGTAGATAGGGTCGGAATGATAGTAAAGTGCGCTACCTAACTCTGAACTTGATCATCGAAGTTTCCCCATTATGAGGGTAACAATAATATTACACGATCATGGGCAACTATCAACTACCCTGTTTACGAGTACGACCAACGCTACGCAAATAGAGTTGGGAGGTAATTATAACTTTCGTGCCTTTGTGTGTGATATAACTTCACAACGAATGGACTATGTTATTGATATTCTGTAGTTAGGAAGGTCAAAACAATCATCAAAGTTATGCATTAATAAGGTTTTTAATATAATGTTTATCCATTGAAATGCGGCATCTAATTCTTTAGTTTTTACTTTCCATATTATATCGATTCGCAAATAAAATATTTATTAATCTCCTATCTTTAAACGAGCAATTCTTTTATATTTATTTATTTATTTATCTTATATCTTTAAACGAGCAATTCTTGTATATTTATTTATTTATTTATCTCATATCTTTAAACGAGCAATTCTTGTATATTTATTTATTTCGGGTATCTCGGAAACGGCGCTAACGATTTTGATGAAATTTGGTATGTGGGGGTTTTCAGGGACGAGCAATCGATCTAGCTAGGTCACATGCCAGGGAAAACACCGAGCAAAGCTCGGCCGCCCATGCCCAGCTATTAATTCTTAAATGCGAGGGTAGAGACATAGATTTCTAGAAAATATTGCTCTTTCGTGTACCTACAATAGTTATTTAAGGTAAGTTGCATGTGTTTTTATTTTTGATGCGCAATAGAGTTTGTTTATTGTAATATTATATTAAGAATGTATCCGCAGGACCATTCTGTCAAACTATTATTGCCATGAAATTTGTTATCCATATCACTCTCCTCGCGTTGGTTATATCGTAAAGGAAACTGTTCCCGCTTTGACGCATAACTGTATGGCAATGGTGTCAAATTGTAATTAATGTTTATCGGAGACTTCGGCTTATAGAGGTATAGTGACATGCATTAGGCACTGGTTCCATCGCCGCGCCGGCGAGCAGCGAGTACTCTCATAGTATTTCTACTTGTTTTTTCGCTGAAGCGAGTAGAATTACTAATATGAGAGTACTCGTCGCTGCTCGCGCGCCGTGGAACTAGTGCCCAAACCGCTCAATTATTTAAACAGCGCACCTGGTGGAGCGAACACACACTAACCAATTACTAACAAACAAACAATGGATTGGCGTTCAAACTTTACCCCAACCTTTAGCACCTTGTTCCACATTTTGTAAATGTGGGGATTTTTTATGACTTTGACTGTACTATGACGCTATAATTAGCCTAAGCCCTTGCTGCTTTTAAGTAATTAACTAATTACGGGCTTGGTATTCGTAACACATGTATTATCTACCTAGACCTAGACTATAAAAGTTAAGCTCCAACGACACGACACAAATGTTCTTTATTGTTCACCAAAATATACATTGAAAACCAGATTAAAATTAAACATACACACTTTGTAGAACTTCGCTTTTGATGAAAGATTGAGATAGCGATAAGAAGCCAATTCCTATGAATAAGCAGGTTTTACTGTTAACTAGTTGATACTCGTAATTATATTTCTACCAATACCCAGTAAAGGAAAACCAAATTAAACGAGACACCGCCGCATCTACTCTTGATCTAAATTGATGACATTTACTTGAGTGTAAAAAAAGAAAAGAAAAAAAAAAAAAAAAATCTTCTCTTTCTTCTGAATTTCTTTTCTTTTTTTTCTTTCTTATTTACTTGAGTGTCGTTGGCTGTATTTAACACCTTACAGGACTGTTTTCTCTAGGTATCTCTAAAAACTTTCTAATACTGCAGATCAGGAGTATCTGACTTGTTTCATAAAGCCATCATTCCACTGGGTATATTAACAGGTGGCCACAACATCATTTAACTGCATTTCCTCTAGCCATTTGATATATCTAATCATTCTCTTAGATTGTACTGAGGAATAAGTAATTTAAGGTAGCTTAACCCATTCAAGACCAATTACAACACTTATGCGTCATGCCTCTGCGTGCGATTCCCGCTACAAGGCGGGAAAATGCTGCTACACGCTACGGCGTAGCACACGTAGCGATCGTTGGCCTCGAATGGGTTAACACATTCATTGCCGATGAGTGCTACGCGCTACGCTCGTAACCGATAACATGGTTTTCTGCTTTGTAGCGGAAACTGTCTACTAACGGAGAACACAGCGCAGTGTGTTAATGCACAAAACCAACAAATATAAAATCCGAATCGTTTTCATTTTCCATGTGCAAGCGACAATGGAACGTATATGGAATCAGGTCAACCATATAACATAATATTTCGCATGAAATATCTGCCCGGGAGCTCGCCCGCGCGGATCGCTATTGTAAATTTACGACTTGCTTTGCATACAACTTTACTGCTATCCCTACTTTTACCGGACGCTGTATTACTTATGTATTGGACGCGGGCTTAAACATATTCTTAACGTTTACGAGTCCACGTATTTTGATCGATTTGCGGACCAATATATCTTAGGTACCTATATTTTTTATCAAGCAGAAGCTGCTGCTAACGAATTATTATTGTTAAAGAGAAAAAATGGCTAAAGTGAGCCTGGTGATGGGGTTAGCCAGATCCGTGTGACGGTAATACGAAGGTTGCGGGTTCGAGTCCTGCTCGTGGCGTATAATTTTTCACTTTGATAGTAAATCAGTAGTGGCTCGAAACGTTAACAGTCCTGGCCTGGGTTGGACAGAAATCAGAAATGTTTATTAGCTTAGATACAGTTAAATAGTTGTTTCTTAAAATTATGTGGTACAGTGTATCAACACCGACACCGATACCTATTCCCGTATATATACGTAGATATAAATGTGACGCTTACGAGTATTTTGATCTTAAGCCCTGTTATAATTTCTTGTACAAATTTTATAGTAGATTTATCGTCCTTTTTACATGTCTATAAATAATACCCACTGTTTCTCATTTTAGCAATTTGGCCCGCCAATATTTCCCGCTTCCGAAATTGAAAGATGATTTCTATAACGAACTCGGCGGAATTGTAAGTTAGATGAGTCGATCGCTTCGAGCGCTTCGCTCCTCCAATTATGTATCTCGGCTGATTTGAACCGGAATTGCCTCTGCCGATTACAATCCGCCTATGTGTAATAAAGGAGGCAACCTCGCTCAAGCCGGTACATGAGGAGTCTTCAAACTGTTTGCCTCACGATGAAGTATCAGTTCAAACGACTTTACAAAGTTATTACTCGATTAATAAAGCCATTCTCGGAATATCGTGTGTTCCTAGTAAAGCTATCCTGTCATGTGAGCGGGGCGGAAAATATTTCTCACTTTATTCTCGTCATTATTTTCAGTCGCTGTCTCACAGAAATAACATACTTAAGTTGGTGTGACAGTACTTTTATATGAGAGAATAAGTGAGTCGTGCTTATTTAAGGGAACAAATAAAATGATCACCTAAATAACTTTTGATATCACCAAATTTTCGAACCCTAAAATAAGGCTGAACACTCAAAAAAATGTATCGACCATCAATTTCAGATCACCTAACCACTCATACCTATTATTCCAGCAGTAGCAGCTATTTTACTTATTGCGTTCCCTGAAATTTTATAATCGCATCAAAAAATTCTCAAGTACCACCAAAAATACTAAACTACCACCAAATCTCGTGCATCATTTGTTATTAGAATTACGTCCAAATATTATACACATTACAAGCTATATTGTAGTTAATACATTCAAATTAATTATTGAGCGACATGTTTCGGACTCACACGCGACGTTGTGGTTACCGAGTGACATGTTTTGGACTAACACGCGACATGTTCGGGCTCATCAAGCGACATGTTTCGGATCCAGCGACATGTCTCGGACCCATCGAGCGACATGTTGGGGTCATCGAGCGACATGTTTCGGACTCACACGCGACATGTTTCGGATCCAGCGACATGTCTCGGACCCATCGAGCGACATGTTGGGGTCATCGAGCGACATGTGTCGGACCGACACGCGACATGTTCGGGCTCATCGAGCGACATGTTTCGGACTCACACGTGACATGTTTCGGATCCAGCGACATGTCTCGGACCCATCGAGCGACATGTTGGGATCATCGAGCGACATGTTTCGGACTAACACGCGACATTTTCGGGCTCGTCAAGCGACATGTTTCGGGCTCGTCAAGCGACATGTTTCGGACGCATCCAGCGACATGTTTCGGATCCAGCGACATGTCTCGGACCCATCGAGCGACATGTTGGGGTCATCGAGCGACATGTTTCGGACTAACACGCGACATTTTCGGGCTCGTCAAGCGACATGTTTCGGGCTCGTCAAGCGACATGTTTCGGACGCATCCAGCGACATGTTTCGGATCCAGCGACATGTCTCGGACCCATCGAGCGACATGTTGGGGTCATCGAGCGACATGTTTCGGACTCACACGCGACATGTTTCGGATCCAGCGACATGTCTCGGACCCATCGAGCGACTTGTTGGGGTCATCGAGCGACATGTTTCGGACTCAAACGCGACATGTTTCGGATCCAGCGACATGTCTCGGACCCATCGAGCGACATGTTGGGGTCATCGAGCGACATGTTTCGGACTCACACAACGACATGTTTCGGATCCAGCGACATGTCTCGGACCCATCGAGCGACATGTTGGAGTCATCGAGCGACATGTTTCGGACTCACACGCGACATGTTCGGGCTCGTCAAGCGACATGTTTCGGACGCATCCAGCGACATGTTTCGGATCCAGCGACATGTCTCGGACCCATCGAGCGACATGTTGGGGTCATCGAGCGACATGTTTCGGACTCTCACGCGACATGTTTCGGATCCAGCGACATGTCTCGGACCCATCGAGCGACATGTTGGGGTCATTGAGCGACATGTTTCGGACTCACACGCGACATGTTTCGGATCCAGCGACATGTCTCGGACCCATCGAGCGACATGTTGGAGTCATCGAGCGACACGTGTCGGACCGACACGCGACATGTTCGGGCTCATCGAGCGACATGTTTCGGACTCACACGCGACATGTTTCGGATCCAGCGACATGTCTCGGACCCATCGAGCGACATGTTGGGATCATCGAGCGACATGTTTCGGACTCACACGCGACATGTTTCGGATCCAGCGACATGTCTCGGACCCATCGAGCGACATGTTGGGGTCATCGAGCGACATGTTTCGGACTCACACAACGACATGTTTCGGATCCAGCGACATGTCTCGGACCCATCGAGCGACACGTTGGAGTCATCGAGCGACATGTTTCGGACTCACACGCGACATGTTCGGGCTCGTCAAGCGACATGTTTCGGACTCACACAACGACATGTTTCGGATCCAGCGACATGTCTCGGACCCATCGAGCGACACGTTGGAGTCATCGAGCGACATGTTTCGGACTCACACGCGACATGTTCGGGCTCGTCAAGCGACATGTTTCGGACGCATCCAGCGACATGTTTCGGACTAACATGCGACATGTTCGGGCTCGTCAAGCGACATGTTTCGGACGCATCCAGCGACATGTTTCGGATCCAGCGACATGTCTCGGACCCATCGAGCGACATGTTGGGGTCATCGAGCGACATGTTTCGGACTCACACGCGACATGTTTCGGATCCAGCGACATGTCTCGGACCCATCGAGCGACATGTTAGGGTCATCGAGCGACATGTTTCGGACTCACACGCGACATGTTTCGGATCCAGCGACATGTCTCGGACCCATCGAGCGACATGTTGGGGTCATCGAGCGACATGTTTCGGACTCACACGCGACATGTTTCGGATCCAGCGACATGTCTCGGACCCATCGAGCGACATGTTGGAGTCATCGAGCGACATGTGTCGGACCGACACGCGACATGTTCGGGCTCATCGAGCGACATGTTTCGGACTCACACGTGACATGTTTCGGATCCAGCGACATGTCTCGGACCCATCGAGCGACATGTTGGGGTCATCGAGCGACATGTTTCGGACTCACACGCGACATGTTTCGGATCCAGCGACATGTCTCGGACCCATCGAGCGACATGTTGTGGTCATCGAGCGCCATGTTTCGGACTCACACGCGACATGTTTCGGATACAGCGACATGTCTCGGACCCATCGAGCGACATGTTGGGGTCATCGAGCGACATGTTTCGGACTCACACGCGACATGTTTCGGATCCAGCGACATGTCTCGGACCCATCGAGCGACATGTTGGGGTCATCGAGCGACATGTTGGGGTCATCGAGCGACATGTTGGGGTCATCGAGCGACATGTTTAGGACTCACACGCGACATGTTCGGGCTCATCAAGCGACATGTTTCGGACGCATCCAGCGACATGTTTTGGATCCAGCGACATGTCTCGGACCCATCGAGCGACATGTTGGGGTCATCGAGCGTCATGTTTCGGACTAACACGCGACATGTTGGGGCTCATCAAGCGACATATTTCGGACTCAAAATGTGTTATATATATATATATATATATATATATATACAACGCGCGAGCCGAGCGAGCGAAGCGAGCGTGCCGCGGTAGCGGCCGGCGAAGCGCCAGAACCACCACCTGTTGAGTCCGAAACATGTCGTTGGATGAGCCAGAACATGTCGCGTGTGAGTCCGAAACATGTCGCTCGATGACTCCAACATGTCGCTCGATGGGTCCGAGACATGTCGCTGGATCCACATGTCGCTGGATGCGTCCGAAACATGTCGCTTGATGAGCCCGAACATGTCGCGTGTGAGTCCGAAACATGTCGCTCGATGACCCCAAAATGTCGCTCGATGACCCCAACATGTCGCTCGATGACACCAACATGTCGCTCGATGGGTCCGAGACATGTCGCTGGATCCGAAACATGTCGCTTGATGAGCCCGAACATGTCGCGTGTTAGTCCAAAACATGTCACTCGGTAACCACAACGTCGCGTGTGAGTCCGAAACATGTCGCTCGATGACCCCAACATGTCGCTCGATGGGTCAGAGACATGTCGCTGGATCCGAAACATGTCGCGTGTGAGTCCGAAACATGTCGCTCGATGACCCCAACATGTCGCTCGATGGGTCCGAGACATGTCGCTGGATCCGAAACATGTCGCGTGTGAGTCCGAAACATGTCGCTCGATGACCCCAACATGTCGCTCGATGGGTCCGAGACATGTCGCTGGATCCGAAACATGTCGCGTGTGAGTCCGAAACATGTCGCTCGATGACCCCCACATGTCGCTCGATGGGTCCGAGACATGTCCCTGGATCCGAAACATGTCGCGTGTGAGTCCGAAACATGTCGCTCGATGACCCCAACATGTCGCTCGATGGGTCCGAGACATGTCGCTGGATCCGAAACATGTCGCGTGTGAGTCCGAAACATGTCGCTCGATGAGCCCGAACATGTCGCGTGTCGGTCCGACACATGTCGCTCGATGACTCCAACATGTCACTCGATGGGTCCAAGACATGTCGCTGGATCCGAAACATGTCGCTTGATGAGCCCGAACATGTCGCGTGTTAGTCCAAAACATGTCACTCGGTAACAACAACGTCGCGTGTGAGTCCGAAACATGTCGCTCGATGACCCCAACATGTCGCTCGATGGGTCAGAGACATGTCGCTGGATCCGAAACATGTCGCGTGTGAGTCCGAAACATGTCGCTCGATGACCCCAACATGTCGCTCGATGGGTCCGAGACATGTCGCTGGATCCGAAACATGTCGCGTGTGAGTCCGAAACATGTCGCTCGATGACCCCAACATGTCGCTCGATGGGTCCGAGACATGTCGCTGGATCCGAAACTTGTCGCTTGATGAGCCCGAACATGTCGCGTGTTAGTTCAAAACATGTCACTCGGTAACCACAACGTCGCGTGTGAGTCCGAAACATGTCGCTCGATGACCCCAACATGTCGCTCGATGGGTCAGAGACATGTCGCTGGATCCGAAACATGTCGCGTGTGAGTCCGAAACATGTCGCTCGATGACCCCAACATGTCGCTCGATGGGTCCGAGACATGTCGCTGGATCCGAAACATGTCGCGTGTGAGTCCGAAACATGTCGCTCGATGACCCCAACATGTCGCTCGATGGGTCCGAGACATGTCGCTGGATCCGAAACATGTCGCGTGTGAGTCCGAAACATGTCGCTCGATGACCCCAACATGTCGCTCGATGGGTCCGAGACATGTCGCTGGATCCGAAACATGTCGCGTGTGAGTCCGAAACATGTCGCTCGATGACCCCAACATGTCGCTCGATGGGTCCGAGACATGTCGCTGGATCCGAAACTTGTCGCTTGATGAGCCCGAACATGTCGCGTGTTAGTTCAAAACATGTCACTCGGTAACCACAACGTCGCGTGTGAGTCCGAAACATGTCGCTCGGTGACCCCAACATGTCGCTCGATGGGTCAGAGACATGTCGCTGGATCCGAAACATGTCGCGTGTGAGTCCGAAACATGTCGCTCGATGACCCCAACATGTCGCTCGATGGGTCCGAGACATGTCGCTGGATCCGAAACATGTCGCGTGTGAGTCCGAAACATGTCGCTCGATGACCCCAACATGTCGCTCGATGGGTCCGAGACATGTCGCTGGATCCGAAACATGTCGCGTGTGAGTCCGAAACATGTCGCTCGATGACCCCCACATGTCGCTCGATGGGTCCGAGACATGTCCCTGGATCCGAAACATGTCGCGTGTGAGTCCGAAACATGTCGCTCGATGACCCCAACATGTCGCTCGATGGGTCCGAGACATGTCGCTGGATCCGAAACATGTCGGCTGTGAGTCCGAAACATGTCGCTCGATGAGCCCGAACATGTCGCGTGTCGGTCCGACACATGTCGCTCGATGACTCCAACATGTCACTCGATGGGTCCAAGACATGTCGCTGGATCCGAAACATGTCGCGTGTGAGTCCGAAACATGTCGCTTGATGACCCCAACATGTCGCTCGATGGGTCCGAGACATGTCGCTGGATCCGAAACATGTCGCGTGTGAGTCCGAAACATGTCGCTCGATGACCCCAACATGTCGCTCGATGGGTCCGAGACATGTCGCTGGATCCGAAACATGTCGCGTGTGAGTCCGAAACATGTCGCTCGATGACACCCACATGTCGCTCGATGGGTCCGAGACATGTCGCTGGATCCGAAACATGTCGCGTGTGAGTCCGAAACATGTCGCTCGATGAGCCCGAACATGTCGCGTGTCGGTCCGACACATGTCGCTCGATGAATCCGAAACATGACGCTTGCGTTTCTTACATTGCGTAGATCCGGTATAATAGACTAGATATTAATTTGATGAAACAAATGACGCTTGAAATTAGGTGATCATGTAGTATTTCTGGGTATCGAAAGAATTATTTGGGTGTAATTAATTTTAATAGGATTACGATCCCAGTTATATTTGGATGCGAATTATATGAAATTTGGTGTTTGAAATTAGGTGATCATTAAGTATTTTTGGGTAGAGACTAATTTATTTGGTAACAATTTAATTTAATAGGTTATCGACATGTTACTTCTTCGAGTTGCACTTTATATTTAAATGGAGTTGAAAATTTGGTGCGAATCTAGTATTTTTGGTAATCAAATGTAATTTTTTAGGGCATCATTCGGCAATTAATTTGGTGGTTCGTTAAATGCTACCCCTTATTTAATACTTCCGTCACAATAACTCGATTATACTACAGAAAACAGTTTTCTAAGTAATAATCTTTGTGAAATAAATTTCAATTAATGTTCAGGAAGATTCACAAAGCACTCGAGAACAGATTGGATTATCCTATAATTATCTTGTAATGGACATTTGAACAGAACGTTTAAGATGTGTAAATATAGACCGCTTAAACGTTCTCAAAGAGGCTTATCGCGCTCCCTATTATGTACTTTAGTCCTTTTCTTTATTAAGTTACTAGGAGGTTAAGGAAAATGGTTAAAGGCGTGAAACTCGGAGGTGCCTAAAGATGAAAATAAATCCTTAAACGAAACTTGTAAAGGACCAACCCTTTTATCCATTTTGCTCAACAGAAAGGGCATTGTGTTGGTAATTAAAAGTTTTTTCTCCAGTCCGGCCGCAGTCGCAATGAAATTTACAATAAAAGTTACATAAAAAGCCGCCTCGATTCCCGGCTAGAGCCGTACCGGTGAATACCGGGCGCAGGGCTCCCGCGGCGCCGTGGGCCTTACGTAACGTGGGGCACAAACATCATCGGATCCGTGCATATACATGCGCTGTACAAAACAATTGTGTACAGTTGGCTGATAAAATATATGCTTTTTTCGTCTTGTTTCGTTATAATCATCATCATCATCCTCCTAGCGTTATCCCAGTACAGTTGCATCCTGAAGGATGCCTGGGGTCCGCTACCTAATCCCAAGATTTGGCGTAGGCACTAGTTTTTACGAAAGCGACTGCCATCTGACCTTCCAACCCCAAGGTGAAACTAGACCTTATTGGGATTAGGCTTTGTCAAGTGAGTGGGCAACTTGACTGTTAGAAGTTTTCAAACCGCCCGAAGGCCTCCAAGGCCTCGGCTTAACGACTGCTGCCATAGACAGCAACCGAGATCAACGGCTTAACGTACCTTCCAAAGCACGGTTTGTTACGTTATAATAAGATTACGAAATCCGTACACCTTTTGTCGACTCTATAACAGAGCAAGCCAAAAATATCTATTAGACACTCTATTTGACACGCATAACGTATGTTTTGCATTGATATTCTAAAACTATAAAAACAATCACGTATTTAGATCTTTTCAACTTACCTTTAGTCTATCGTGTCTACTTATAAAATAATCAATATAGAAACAATAAACTAATTCATGAATGCATTCACCTGTACCAAAATTTGAATGAAAATCGTAATTTCAACACGAACACTCTTTCACAATTTGTTTGCCGAAAGCCTGGGTGATTCCACCTTCAAATTGATTTACCTTCTAGCGAGAATCCATTTGAAAGCTATCTCCATATATTCACGGTAATACCCGTCCGTGCCGAGCAGCACTGCGTCCTGGCGTCACTGCGCTCGACGAAACTTCACCACGAAATCCCAGCACAATAGGATATTCCTCCAAAAGGAATTACCGCTCCAATTGCTATACGGAGTTCTGTACACATGGACGTCAAGTATTGTAATTTGGGAGGATTGTAACTGGGTCATACAAATCAAATTTGTCTCTTCTGTAACTAAATCAGATAAAAACAACATCATCGACAATGCAGACGAAAGTGAGGTCCGGTCCAGTGACCTTAATTTACATATCCAAAACAATAAATTACATCGAAAACATTATGTTGGTATTTACAGGTGCTATGTCATTGCGTTGCAATTTTCACAATGTTTGGGACGTTGCTTCATTGAATATTAAGAAAGGAAGATCTATGCCATGACACACCGAAAGTCATCTTTGCTCAGTGTAATACTCATTAATTGGCTAATTATCTCTTAGTGATCTCTGATAGAGCACACACTTCTTCTTAATCTTCCCAATTCTGAACAGACTGAACTCTCCCTTCAACAACCGTCTGTCAAGGTGCTGTGGCCAATGATATCATCTCTTAGTGATAACCGATTAATACACGTAGTTATGCAATATCCAATAACCTTCCAACGACTGAGTACCAGAATCTGTAGGCCGAAAAACACAGGTCTATAAAGTTATAGTAATGCACATACATAATTTCAAATCCGAACCTCCGTAAAGGTCAGAGCAGCTGAATGTATCGGCATTAATTCTCGGAAAACCTCCGAGTGAACCTCCCGGTTATTCGCGGAGACAGTTCGTTAGAGGGATTCTCGAGTATAGCTCAGACTTAATCCGTCGCGGAACATGGCCGAACCAATCTGTGTGAAGACTTGTTTTAAACACTTTTAGCTCTGACAGTCCTTTCAACTGCGGTTTAAATTTGCTCGCCGTGGAGCAGCGGAACTGGGATACTCTAATCGTGTTATAGTTTTTACGTTGGAGAATGGTTATTTTGTTGGTTTTCTGAATTCACGCGGAAGTTTTTAATCCAACAATATTCACTGAACGCGAAACGTTTGGATGTTTTTTTCTATTGTACATTCTCATACAATAGAAGTTACAGCTACAATACTTTGAGTTTGACACTGACATATGCTTTTATTCCGTTGGGTATTCTACTTGAACACTAGTGTAATAGGGTTTCTATTACAAATACACTGTCTTAAAATCTTATGCTTGTAATAGAATATCCAATGAAATAAAAGCATATGACAGTGTTAAACTCAGTAATAGGACTGTACTGCTGTACAGTTTTTTAAATTTCCATAGCAGTCTAGAAGCGGCACATATATTTCATCATTCAGCATGTGCTATACTAATGATTACTTATGACTCTTCAATTTGCGATTTTTTATTTAGTTCGGGTGCCGTCTTTTAAGGCAATTTGTAAAATTTTATTGTGCTGGGAGCGTATAACCAAAATTTCGAGCTATTTTCTTCGTTTGTCACACACCCAGTTTTTCAGCATCACTTAAGACCTATTTACGGTATACATGGCTCAGGCGAATATCTCAGTGCTCGCGTTACATAAATTCCCCGGAGCACAGCTAAGCGATAAAACTTGACAACTGTGTCATTAATAAGGCAAAGATATTGCCGTTGGCAAGCCGCCAGCGTGTTATTCGAAAGGGCGGCAATTGTCAATACCCGCGGGATCGATCCAGTCTTAAAAAATAGCCGCAGAGCTGAGAGCTGTCAGGGACAGACCTCACTTTCTACGTTCGTCGACCAAAGTCGACATATAGCTTGATGATACAAAAAAAATTATAATGGTTTGACTCAGTCTATTCGACTTGACGTATTTTATTGCTGTGATTGCTTAATTCCTTAATTGCAATCTAAGAATACAATATTGTCACGACTAGTAAGCTAGAAATACCAAAATGGAAACCAATTAAATGCCACAAGATTATACTTGATTTCTTTTTCTCGTGTTATTTTAAACACAGCTATGGGGGGGGTCATTAATTCAAAAAAAGAGGATCTAGTACCTATTTAGCCTTCAGAGACAAATCAAGATAATACTTATGTAGAGATAACACAATCGCCGTCCTGAGAGCCCAATTTACTTCAGGGTATTATGTGTGCACATTTGCTTATCCAATCCACCCGCACTGTGGAAAGAGACATTAAAATGTTCATCCATGTTTTATCACTTATTCGTATAGTTTTTAGTATGATGTGTACTCGCTAAACTGCGATGGCCGCTTACCAAAACTTCCGAGATCGCTGAAATGAATATGGTTTGTCGATTCATCGCCTCCTGAATTCCAACGTGCAAAGCAGCCCAACGGTAAAAAGTCAGGGATAAGTTGGGAAGTATCTGGGGCGGGCATCAATAAAAGTTATCGTCGAGATCTGCGGTCGCAGAAAAAACATGTACAAGAAGTTGGACGTCCAGCGGGACTCGTGCCCCGAGGCTCGTCGGTCACAATTGTTCTTTTTCTGACACTTGCAAACACTGCATTGCGGGTTCTTTCAGAAGTTATTAAAACTTTATTTTTAAGAGCTTTTTTAAAACCAATTGGAGCGCCAGCTAGTGGAGTCGTTTACTTAATTACGACTAGATATAGTAGGAAGCAGACGTGTGTGTTTGTGTTCGAGTTTTCAAAAAGAGAATTTAAAAACAAACGTGAAAGGGAAACATACTTACGGACAGAGTTGCTTTCGCATTTTGTAATATTACTCGTATTATGGATTGGATTCATTCTATTAAATGCATGAGTGATTCCACCGTTCCGGTGCCCGTGAGTTGGAAAACCAATATCTGCGCATCCGTCGTGATTTGCATAGGGAGTGGCCGAGGTTAGGAGTTTTAATTAAACGAATCACTCCCGAGAGCCTTCTTGCGCTGCAGGCCTCCATTCGATACATATCTCTCACATCCCCAACGCATCTGATACATCATTTTAAACGATTAGCAAAATATTCTCATTTCGATGAACCAAGTTTTAAATTAAATTGTCATCAATTATTGTTATAAATAAATTAAATAAAATAAAAATCGTTTAATTCAGACCAGTGATCCATACAAATGTGTTAGTTAAAAAAATCTTACGAACTATGTTAGTATTTAAAGATAAAATAAAACATAAAAAGAGACATAAAATGAGGCAGGTGAGCATGACCTGTCGTGTCCCATTGAGACTTGAGAGAGCGAAGAGAGTACGCAGTACTCTCTACTTCGCTCTCCAAATAGCCACCTCAACCCATACTTTGATGATCGGGCAGTCCAGCTTTTCGGCTAACTCCCTGAGAAGGCTATTGCTGCTACCTCGCACTCGCTCTAACATGGAGGCGACTCTTTTTCGCCTTATGGCATAAAAATCGTCTAGTCGCGCTTCTGCAAACATGCCAGATGCGCTACAGTGCTTCGGTAGCCGCAACAGCATCCTCAGGATGTTATTGTATTGAACGCGTATGATATACTGAACTGCAAAAAATATTTTAACTAGTTAAAATGACTAGTTCTAAACCTAGCCTAGCAACGGGTTCTTGAAATGAAATGGTATCGGAAGTGACGAATAAAAATGTACCTGCATCTGATTTGATTTCGTTACTATAAATAAGTTTTTGTCCACGACTTTGTCTTTGCATACATGGACATAGCAAATATGGTAGACTTCCCACAGTTCCCTTCCTTTTTATTTATTTAATTATTATTGCCCCGTTTAGTTGCAAAAGGCATATTTTAATTAATTCCTGAATGCTCATGTCCTTATTGAACAATGCGAAAGTCAGCAAGTAAACAGAGGGAGAATTTAATTAAGTCCGAGCTATTAAAGCTTTGTAGCGGAATTAAAGTAGGATTGTTTCGATGATTGCAGCCTTCGGCGGTACGCGGGACGTGCGCGCGCGGCGTATGGCCGGATTGCACTCGTGTGTACATTACTGTTCCGATAATTGCGAGGCAAGCAATGTTTCGTACAATTAATAAAGATGTTAAATAGGAAAACTTATGGTCTCTAACTTCACTGGTAAATGAATATTGCTCATAGTTGCACTTAATTTGAAACAAGTACTTAAGTGCCACAGAAGAGAAGTGCACTCATACTTCTGTGGCACAACTTTATAAACCTTGTTAAATTTATGTAGTATTCTCGTGGCTTTGTATTGACTAAAGGAAATAAACGAGAACTGGGAAACATTTTATCGGCATGCCTGCTGGTTTGTACTTCATAGCTTTTATTCATTATATTCATTGTATTGTAAACTAATGGAAATAAAGTAGCATTGGATACATTAACTGGTTAAGTAAGTAGTGCTAAGATATGTTATTATAGATGCAGTGCCTATTTCTCTAATTGGACTGCTCCAAATATGAGCGGGATGACATTTCCCAATCGCGCGTCTAACTTTCGTCTTTCTAATATTTCGAAACAATATCAATCCACTATACAACACACCAATCCAAAATTCACCTGGCCGTGTGAGCTCGGCCGCGACTATACCATCGCATCGCTTTGTTTCATCTCCAACACAATGGCTCCTCAATAAAACCTGTACAATACACCGAACAGAACGCTGATTGCGTGCACTGATTCCTGTCCGATTTCGATCCTACTCCAATCCTTTTTGCAAGGCTTTAGTTCATTCTAAAATGCATCGAACATGCTGCGCGTTAATTGCATAAGTTGGTTAGTTTGAGGTTAGTTTCCATTAGTTAGCATTTCAAAGGATTTTATTAAATTAAACTCGGGGAAAAATTTATTCCGTGTGTTGAAAAATGGAACCATCTCCAATTTAATTGGTTAGATCGCGTTTATGTCGGGTCATACGCTTGTTTGTCACCGTCGTTCTATAAAAAACGGGTTGCACTCCGGGAGTGCCGTCAGAAGTGAAAATTCAATGACTTGATAAAGAAAGTAAATAACAAAGATATTCATATTCGAATAATCCATCTACATACCTTGGAGCATTTAAAAATTCAAAATTGTTCGTACTTTGCCAATATTTTGACGTGAACTGTCACCGTATTTAGGGACAATAAGAACTAAATCCATGAGAATTTATTTGAAATGTGATCTTTATGGAAATCGGTCAGAGTGGCTATCCGATATTGGACTTAGTTGAACCGTAAATGTATGCGTAAAAAGCTCAATTTGAAATGAGCGGACAAGTGTCGAAACGTCACATGCCGCTCACTCTAAATTGGGACTTTTACTCTTATGATTACGGTTCAATTTGGAGTGCAGTTGTCGTATTGCAAGACCATAATTCTAATTTCAGATTTCATACGCCCCGGTGTGTTAGGTCAATAGAAGCGGCTAAAACTGCTAGGCAGTGACAGCATTGTTCACATAGGTTTTCTAAATATGGTACTAAATGAGACTTACCCTCTTATTGGAAAATCCATTATACTCGGTTAAAGAACACATAGACCTTAACTTACTGACATGTAAATAATTATTAGGTACTACCTAGTATTAAATTGATTTGTATTTTGAAACTTTAATGTTTTAGTGACTAGTCCATTATTTATTTTTTTCGTGGGGAAATGCATTTACGCATCCCGATTACAGACTAGTCCAACATGGACTAGTCTGAAATGAACGTTGACGATTCCGAAAGGTAGATGTATTTATTTTATTTTTATTTTTTATTATGTATTATTTGATTGGTTGACAACAACAACAACAACAACAAATACTCTTTATTGCACACCTCACATAAACACACATACAAAAGAAAAACAAAGAAACAGGGACATAGGGGGGGGGGGGTTGACATTATGTTATTAGGTATAATTTTTACTGTTATGACGATCATGATAACAATTCTTGTAATTTTAACATGTGTGCAAATTTATAATGTAATTCTTGTCGTTTAATAAATTACTCTAATCTAATCTACCCTAACCTAACTAGAAGACGGATTACGTACCTACTATCACAAAATAAAAAATATACAGAAGGTCCGTTCCCGCCGTTCTTGAAAATACATACCTAAACTTGCCCGACTCACAGGGTTGCTTCTGTATTGATTCTGAATTTTAAAAAGGAGTAGGTATAATAAAAATTCTTCAACATGACATTCAAATATGAACCAGCGTATCTTGGTAAAAAACCGGCCAAGTGCGAGTCGGACTTCGCACATTTAGGGTTCCAAATCAACCTCAAAAATATGATTTATCAATATATTAGTATTTGTTGTTAAAATATACGTAATATTGAAAATTGACACCAAATTTCAAGTTCATAGGTCAATGAGAAGTCTAAAAATTCTTCGGAACAAATTTTGTGACAGACGACGGACGGACGGACGGACGTCTGGGCGACACCAATAGGGTTCCGTTTTGACCCTTCGGGTACGGAACCCTAATAAAATGATGCGTGACCCGCTGCGAGTTGTGACTTGTGACCGGCGGCGGTCGAGAGCGCCAACAAAGAATATAAGTACCTAATTAATTAGGTACCTACCTACTTAACTTAACCATAGTACCTAAATACTGGCGTTTTCCAGCGAACGATAAGATGAATGTGTAATGGTTGATCGTCGTTATCAAAGCGGCTAGTTTCAAAAAAATTCCTACCTACCTATGTATTGTAACTACCAAAATGAGAAAACCGTTTTATTTACCTTTCAATATCGTTTGAAAATTTGAAGAAAGTGTAGGCACAGTTTTTTGTTGTATTTAAACAATAAAATACATTCCAACTGTAATAATATCGGTTATTCATTTTGACGTACGTGACACAAAGTACCTACGTAGCGGCGGGGACGTCAAGTGATCAACGCGCGCACAACTAGCACTCGCGACGCGACAGTGACAGTCGCGACTAAACTCGTCCGAAATCAACCGAGAATGCCTGTAAATGTTATGTATGTGTGCGTGCGGCGAAAATGGCACTTTGTACTGAGCGGACTCTCTGCTCCGGCGCGCGCCGCCGCTATTTACTTTGTGCTACTATGCAATAGAACGGGATGTCATGATTTGAGCTTTTCTAGGTTTTCTAGGCTTTTCACCGGTTTTTTTAGACAAAGAAAGCTCTTTATAAGCATTATCTATTTGGTCTTTATGTGATGCACTCATTCTGATATTATGTTGGTACGTCTCAGAAGTAGTGCTTCCGATTATATTTATCAAACATCGGTTTTCTTCAATTCATAGCAAAGAAAAACAAAAACGTAAAACTTCGATATATAACCTTCTGTATGTAAACGCTATTAATTATTCTGTATCTAAGCTAAGCAAATATTGCGAGATGTACCGCCGAGGACGCGTCGGCGTCGGCGTCGGCGTGCACCATTAATATCCCTTTATCTGCGAGCGAATCAGCGTTAATGACCACATTTATCATTGCCCGAGTCTGAATGGATTAAAAAAGTGTTTCTGCCCATTATTGCAGCTACGTGCTAAACGCTGAAGGTATTTAGTAGTCACAGTATTATTAAAGGGTTTTGTATATTATAATTATCTATTTCTATGGCTCTCTGTCATGTTTATTACTTGGTGTATTTTGGAATGAGTGAATGCCTTGAGGCATTAAGTCCGCCATTTGTACTCATATTTTTATGTGCAATAAAGTTTAAATAAATAAACGAGTGGAGGTGACGAATAGTAGGTACTGATATTTCAGAAAACAGTGAGGTTCTTAATCGTTTTCACTTTGTTGGTTTTCATTTGGCATTAATCTGATTATCCTAGCATTCGACCAAGAGTTTGTCATAAAAATTTACACACAGTTGAAGAAGTTCAGCATGATGCTGGTCTTCCGCAGAGTCCCTTCGCTAAGAACACGATACGTAATATAAGAATAGGACAATATAAGGGAAACAACATTATATCTAAACATTCATGTCAATTTAGCTAACACTTAATAAAACAATAAATCATCCATATAGTAACAATGCAGACATACCTACAAGAATTATATTATAAAAACCGGCCAAGTGCGTGTCGGGCCACGCGCAAGGTGGGATTCCGTAGTCGTCTACTATGTTTTTGACAGAATTAACAACATTATCTAAGGTATCAATGGAAATTGTACGAAAGTTTACTTTTGCAAAGTACATTTCTGAAATTCGACTATTACTCGTTAACTAGTAAAGCTGTGATAGTTTTCCTTTTAAATTGATTTTTGACTACCATGATTTTTTTCTCATGCCTAGTAGCCACCGTTTAGCTGGCAGGAAGGGGGGACACTTGACCATAACAAAAATTATCACTTCAAAGCTTAATATAACGCCGACCTATTCCTTAATAAAAAAATGCTTTTAAAAACCTTATAATATTTTTAAAAGAGCTATCCAACGATAACCCACACGATGGGGTTTGGCAGAAAAAAAAATTGCACCACCAATTTACATGTATGGGGAGGTACCCTAAAAAAAAATTTTTTTTAAGATTTTATTCTACAGTTTTGTTGGCGTCATTGATATTTATACTTATGCCAAATTACAGCTTTCTAGTACTGACGGTTACTGAGAAAAACGGGGGTCGAACGGACGGACGGACGGAAGGACATGGCGACACTATAAGGGTTCCTTGTTTACTACGGAACCCTAAAAATACTGCGGCTTCGGTTCAAATAACTGAATTCCAACCTATTGATCAACCAGCGGCGTCCACGTTCGACGGCCTCACGGGAACGACCGGAGAGATTGACAAACTACCGCCCGCCCGCCGTAATAACGTTACACCGCATTAAAATACCAATTGCCGCTTAATTTCCAAATTCAATAAAAGCAGGTGCGGAACGTAAACCGTTTACAGCTAAATTGAATCTCTCTATATTTGGCGACCCTTATTTTGACCTTTACCACGGTTAAATTAAAGGCCATATCTATGAAACAACTTTTACCGTGTATAAGGTAACCTTTGGCATTCACAGAGCTAAATCGATTTGGTATTTGACACGTGCAGTCGCTGCTGCATGCACCAAGCCTTTCAGGCTTTTTTCTCTTGCCGTTTCGAGTAAACTCGGCTCTCGCGCCTCCGAGGCTGACAGTGACACTCATCGTAGGCAACGACCCTTCAACGACCCTAACTAGACGAAATAGGTAACACGTGCTATGCGGATGGAAAGAATCAGTTGGACAGAGAAGAAAACTAACGAAGTAGTTATAAACTTGGTAAAAGGGAACTTGTTAGGACATCATACGCCATGACGACGGGATAAAGGGAAAGATAGAGGGGAAAAGAAAAAGGGGAAGACCTATAATAACATATATGAAACAAGTAAAAAAATATATGTTTCGTCCTACAGAGAAGTGAAGGATAAAGCTGAAAGCAGAATAAGCTGGCAATTACTTCACCATTATGATGATAATTTATTATCATGATGTGTTGTGCGGTAGAACGAGATGCAATAATTTGAATTTTTCTAACAGTAGGACGGTTTTGTTGATAGAGGAAGCTATGTATGTAAGCACTACCTATTATTTATAGCTTCAGTTTATTCAGGAACATAATAAGAAAAGGATTAAAAACATATTAAACAAAATCAACTAAAATTATAAATATAAATAATCTAAAATAAGGGGTCTCCCCGCGGCATAGTACCAATGATGCTGGCAGCATTTCTTTGCTGTATAGCAACGCTGATGCGCTGCCCCAGGCTAGATGCTGGCCAAGGACAATCCCATTATTAACATAGATATAGTATATACTCTGTAGTTATAGATGCGCCAACAAGCGACCGGGGCTATGTCTTTCTCATATTATGACGTCAAAATATGGGGATACCATGGTTGCAAAAAATTACCCCAAAAATTTAGTCGGATAGTACTTAGTTACAAGTGATCAAATTCCATAGTGACTAAGTCGCCATTTTGACTCACTAACTAAATTTACACAACATCGTAGGCGATATCGTAAAATAAGTGATCCCGACCGGCCACTTTTTTTGTGATAATCTTACCTATAAATACATAGTCACCGGTTATCACCGTTGCATCAAACGGCGATTTCACTGATCCAAATCTATACATTTTGTTCTCGCCGCTCGCCGCTGGTCGCTGGCCTTCCTGCTCGCCGCTTGACTTGCTGGTCATCACGTCACCCAAAGAACCATGCTAAATGTTTAAGTCTCTAGACGATGAAAGTAGTAAGTAATGTAACCAGATAGTGCTTACTATTTCCATGCCCCTTTTTGTCTTTCACAGATAAATTATGTAGTTGTTGGAATAAAAGAATAAACTTCAATTTAGAACAGGTAATTTATTTACAATAATACTTATATTACATTTATAACTTTATTTTTCAATAAATAAACAAATATGTAATAAGCAGTTATAGATTATTTTACCCAATTTAATTTCCTGTTCCCTCAGTCCTCAAATCCATTTTTTCGGGATTCATCCTCTGTTGAAAAACTGAAAAAATCAAATTACTTGAAATTCCCGAAACGTGGGGTAATCTTTAGGGGATTTTTTTATTATTTGTTGGTATCCCGAAATCGAATTATAAACCGACTGAATGGTGGGACATCAATGCTAAGCTGGCTTCTATGGTAGATTTCTACTACGCGATTTGACCGGTTTGTATGTCAAATGTTTGGAGGTTATTTTTTAATTAATTCACATATTTTTCCTATTTCATCTATTGTCTCATGATATAACTAATGATTTAGCTCAGTAATTTGGTTCTGGTGAGATTTTAGAATAAACACGGGTCCAAAATTCAAAGAAAATGTACTTACGCATGGAATGTAACATCCGCCTGTTTTCGGTCGAAATTGCTTTTACAGCCAAACACTGAACACCCCACCATGTTTGCACTGAACAACCAAACACTACGGATCTGATGATTGGTAAATTATTATTCATTTAAACCAAATTCATCATTAATTTTCCACTTATAAATTGCACTGCAAAATATTGCCACTTTGTTTTGCAATCTTCTTGACACTAATGACAGATTACCATTACCCGACCATGAAAAAATGTCCGGTCGGTGATAAGGACAAAACATCGCACTTTTTTCTACTTCCTAGGAATCGCAATAAGGCTATCTTTCTCTTACAAAGCGTGTCAGGCCCTTGATTATTAATAATAATAAAAAAAGCTGTCAGACCAGTGTAGTCCACTAACATCTTTGAAACTTCTTTGAAGAGAGGTTGGGCCCTGGGACCAACACCTATTATTTATTATTTATTTATGTTCTTACGTGTCAGAATGAGTGTATCCGATTCCAATTTGACCATTCCGATTCCAATAATTCCAATTCGATACTGCAATAAATTGTTCGTATTCTACGAGTAAGGTGAACTTACCTTTTGCTCTTAGCCGATGCCTACCTTACGTAAAAATATACTAGCTGTTTTGAAATCCGTCATAAATCAAGGGGTTGTCAGTGTTACTTTGTCTCTTGTTGATGGTGGTTGAAAATGATGGTTAAAAGATGAAAAGGTTGGATTGAGCGCAAATTAAAAAGGAGGGTAGATTTTCTCGTCTTGGCGTCACATATGCTAATCCTGCTGATAAAACGATTTTTTTTATACCCGGACGAAATCGTGGACAAATATAACGAGTGACAAGCGAGAAAACAAATCGCGGTGGCTGCGGGCGTGGATGAATTAGATCAGCGCGTCCCCGAGCGAATTAACAGGGCTGGGCAATGTCTGCTCCTGTAAAACCGCTTTGATGTCAATCTGGTAACAGTGTGTAACGAGTACAACATCAAAGAACCGCATAGCTTGTGTGTGCTCACTTTGAGCTTCGCAAATATTTGCCAGTGACACAGTCAATTGCCGAAACCTTTTACACAACCCTGAGGGAACATATTGGTAGAGTACTTTTATCTCACGAGCATTATATATGTGTGCGTCAGCGTAGGAGCTATGAGTTGACGTTGTCTATGTGTTCGTATGTGTCACAACTACAACAATAGCCAACCCGCGCTCGTGAGATAAAAGTACTATACGTAAAAATTTAATATTCTACTTGACGCTAAGATAAAATAGTAGATTATAATACACCAAGGGGATAAAGCACTGTTTTATGTCACGGGCTTGATGTTGAATCCTGAACGTGACAAAGAACTCTAGATTCTACTCCCGAGCGCAGCGATAATGTAATGAGTTAATTCCCGATCGGAGCGCGGGCATTAAGGTTGAGTCCTGATTGTAGCGAGGGATTTTAGCGCACCCAAGACAAAAACAGCTTTATCCCCGAGGAGTACTCTACTTTTCTTACCTCTTGCGAGACAATAAAAAAACCAAGGCTACTAGAAACAGAATCAAATCAGTCAGTTAAAGTCAAATCACTATCGTGACTTGACAATTTATTAGAATTTTACCTTCTATTGTTATAGAATCTGCGGTTTTACTCCGTACAATGCAGCGTCTTGTAATTGTAACACTCGTGGCTTTTGTTTTAGGTATTTAATAGTACATCGACGACCGCTTTAGCCTAGTTGGTAGGACCTACCTACGAACCTTGACATCCCGGGTTCGATACCCGGTCAGGGTATATATATTGGTGTCATGAGCATGAATATTTGTTTCCAAGTCTTGGATGTTTTCATGAAAGGCCTTAAATTTTGCACGAGTATTCAAACTTCAAACTACATTGAAACAAAATTCAGACAACATCAAAGATTCTCTAACCGCATCCTTTCCTTTCGCGGGCAGGCATCCTGTCACTTTAAGTTTTCATCCTTACAACGCGTCAAAATATCATTATCATTAGTGCGTACGGGTGCGTATGTCTGAGTATGTGTGTTCGTGATATGTGTTTGTGTGTGCGGTGATAAATGGGGAATGCCGCGTCGCGACGACATCCCTTCATTAATTCTGGCCTCAAGTAGTTGCTGGGACTCGGTTTGATTAACTAGCCTCGTTTAGCGTGAGTAATCTGTATTTTGGAACTCAAGTTTAGAGTGATTGAATCGTGTGCGCAAGTTTCGCGTCCCACATGAGATGGATGATATACTAAAGTAATGTTACTGTTACTAAGTGGTTCGCCCTGTATTATATCTCGCTAGTCCTCGTTTAAAAAACAACACATACTATTCACTGTATAGTCCTTTACAATGGAGCGCTCTTGGCCCAGCGGCGCCTGCGTACCGCTTACGGTATCTAAGGTTAAGCAACGTGGGCAGCGGTCAGGACTTGGATGGGTGACCGCTTTAGTGGTTACTAACTGAGCGCTCCCGTGCTTTGGAAGGCACGTTAAGCCATTGATCCCGGTTGCTGTCTATGGCAGCAGTCGTTAAGCCAAGTTGGAGGCCTTCGGACGGTTTGAGAACTTCTAACAGTCAAGTTGCCCACTCACTTGACAAAGCCTAATCCCAATAAGGTCTAGCATCCCCTCGGGGTTGGAAGGTCAGATGACAGTCGCTTCCGTAGAAACTAGTGCCTACGCCAAATCTTGGGATTAGGTAGCGGACCCCAGGCATCCTTCAGGATGCAACTGTACTGGGATAACGCTAGGAGGATGATGTATAGTCCATTACAATAAGTATACAGAGCGGAGACGTGAGTCCTCCATTTGCCACTATGGTGCTGCAGTATCTATGCTGTGAAATAAGGTTGAAAACTGTATACATGTTTATGATTCTACCAGCAATGACGTTTGGTCACCGTGTGTGTGTGTACATATGCGTGCTTCCATGTGTACTCGTGGGCTCATGACTGCATTACGGGAGGTGTTATGCATGTCTCTGGGGAATTTTCTCGAGGTCACCGTAACTGAGGAACAATACAAACTATTTACAATAAATAATGTATATTTTTATAGCATTTCGGTTTTATAGACAGCGTAACTTCCATAACCTTAGATTAGGCTTGGTTTAAGCCGGGATCGCATTACGGTTTCTGCCGCACATAATGTAGGTGTAGGCGACGCGGGGCCACAGTAGTATCACTTTGATAGCTCAGGCGAGCGTAGGGTTCCGCCGGCACGTCTCGTGGAACACGGTCGCGTCTCACCAAGGTTCTGCGTTCCGCCGAGGAAATTGCCAGCAACGCTCTCGTCACACCACAACACACACTAATATGAACAGGACCGAGAATCCTCTTAATTAAACCACTGAATAAAATCACTGATTTATTTACACTGATTACTTACAGACTGAACATATATACAAGGCACTATGGTTAACACTAGGCTAGGCACTGTAACTAAGCACTAACAATTAAGTTACTGTATTTACAATAATATCACACTTTACACTGAGCACTATTTGCTATGTTTCTTCCCTTGTTCTTCTTTTCCACTTTTACGGTACCGCTTATAATCAGAAACTGACTCCGGGGGGCATATTTGCTCGTTTTTATACCAAGAAAATCGAGATTTCTAGATAATCGAAAAATCAAGAAAAGTTAGAAAAGGACAGCATGATCTCTGTCTTAAACTTCGAGAACTTTCGAATTCCGGCGGGCTTTCTAGTACAAAGCTTATTCTACTCGCCAACAGATGGCACTACTTAGTGTCGGTTTTCATAACCAATTTTACAGTTTAACAAATGTCCCCCTAGATGTCGTTGTTACTTCTACAAACTGGCTAACGGCGTTTTGTCCTAAATTACATAACTGCGATGAGGCTTCCTAAAAACCTTTTTGCACGTTTCTCAATTAAACCATATGTGCACGCATTCTAGGTGGCTGTCCGTAACATTCTCCCTCCTCTGTGTGTGCACAGTGTTTTCGTTGCATCGGTAGGACAGCCAACCGCGTAACAGGCCGTCGGAACACGCCGCCTCGTGTCTCGACGTCAGCCGATCGTATGTTGCCGTCGGGTCCCGGGAACACAAGCCGTACGATGCCTCGCGGCCACGTATTGCGAGGCATGTTGGGGTCCACGATGATCACGCAGTCATCGGGTTGTAGAGGCCGGGGTCTGGTTGGCCGACGCCTGTCGAGGTGCAAGCGTCGGTAGGTTTTCGCGCACTCTTCTGCGCCAGAAGTAATCGGCGAACGCCTGGCTCGCTCGCCAGGTGTGTCGGTCAGCCTTGTCACACGGGCCTGCAGGCGGCAGACCCGTCTATCCTCCCAATGGACAGACGGAGGGCCTCTTCGTCTCGATTTTCCACGGAGACGTGCGTGAGAGGCCTCGCGTTGACCGTGTTCTCTGCCTCGGCGAGTAACGTCTGGAGCACCGCCTCTCGCGGTGCCTCGGTGTGGACCGTGGCTCCAAGCGCCATCTTGACGGAGCGCACGAAGCGCTCCTACGCTCCCTCCTGGTTTGGAGCTCTCGGCGGGGTGATGCGCCACACCATGTTGTGGCGCACGCCGTCGTCCCGCAGCGCTGGCACCCACTTGGCGTTCGCGCTGCGTAGCTCCCTGTTGGCGCCTCGGAAGCCCGTCGCGTTGCCCGTGTTCACGACGGCCGGCCATCCGCGCCCTGCGGCCAGCCTTCGAAGCGCCATTATCGCCGAGTCTGTATACAGAGAATGTACATTCTGTAAATGTACTGCCCTGGTCGTTAGACTGGACGTTAGTAGAGCCACCTAACTCTTGTCGTGACGCCGCCTCATCGTCACTATTACGGGACCAATTAGATTTACCGCCATTTCCGCAAAGGCTCGTTTGCATGGCTCTCTCCTGGGTAAATCTCCCATTGTCTGTACACTTGATTGTGCCCGCCTTCATCTTGGGCACGGTCCCGAAAATGACCCATCCCAGTTGGGTCTTGATGGCCGCCGGTTCATCTTTATTCCTAGTCCGCGTCTCCAGGGGCATCATCAAATGCCAATTGTCTGCCCCAATCAGGATCCTGGGCACCGCGTGCTCGTAGCAGGCATCCTGTAAATCGCTTAAATGCGCATATTTCGTTATTCCTTTTAGACATTGGCCGCGCAGTCCCAATACGCGTACCGTCCTCACCGACATTTTATGGGCCCCGGTAGCTTTACCCTTAACAGCTACCTCGACGCGCCGACTCTTATCATTGGAGGTCACCATCGACCCCACACCCTGTATTCGCAGGGGTTCCTCTGCCCCCACGGCTCCGATCTCCCTTATGAGATCCTCGTCGGCTAATGACACTGTGGATCCCTCGTCCATCAGTGCATAAGTATCAACCGATTTACTCGGGCCCTCAATCGTAATCGGAATTACCTTAAGTAATACTTTTGTACTAACTTGCTCAGTATGCACGGACATACAACTTTGCTCCGCCTTAAGTTCGGGCTCACCCTGGCCCTGGCGGGGCGGCTCGGGTCGGGTCGGTGAGGATTGCATCTGCCGCGTCTTAAATTCGTGTAGTAATCGGTGGTGCGCATGCGGGCACCCCGCTACGCCGCATCCCTTCGCCCTACACTGGTCCCGTGTATGCTTCTTATTCAGGCATCTATAACAAACTCTATTATTTCTAGCCCAGTCCCAACGGGCTCCTAAATTCATGCCTATTACCCTTTTACACTCCGGTGTCTTGTGGTTGCCACCACAACACAGGCATGGATCCTGTTTTTCGACCGCGTACGTTCTGTGTACCGGTGGCTTTACCCTAGCCGGCGGCGCGCTCGGCTTGTACTCGGGGCGTGACGGACCGCTGTAAGCATTATACCTTTTAGTCGGCGCCCTTGCGTGCGAATATTCCAATTCAGCCTCGCTTTCCTCCAACAGGAAATTCGCCAGTAACTGCAGCTCACCGCAGCCCTGACTTCCAATTTGCTCCCGCGCAAACTGGCACCACTTGCTACGTAGGTGTGGACTCAGCCTTTCTGTAATCTCTCTCGTTAAAAGGGGATTGTCCGCATAACTCTTACTATCCAAGTCGATTAATGTCCCTACTATATTTACAACCTTCGTACTAAATGTATTTAAATCTATTGCGCTAGGCCCGACATTCGGCAATCTTTTTAATTCTTCTAATGCTCTATCAATTAATAAATCGGTGCGCCCAAAATTCTTTTTAAGTAATCTAATAACTAAATCGGGCTGGCTCGATGTTGCGAGCAAGTGTTGCACGCAATGCCTAGCGTCCCCTTTTAAACAGTTTCTTAAACGAGCCATGTTCTCATACGAGCTAAACCCATACCTCGCTGTGGTCTCTTTATACGCGTTATAAAAGAGTAACCACTCATTCGGGTCCCCACTGTAGTACGGCAGCTCATACACCTGCTTCGGCGGCTTGGGTCGCATAGTCTCCTTCAACTGCTCGGCGAGACGGTTGAAGGCGGTGGCGGCGTCACTGGGCGGCTCTACCGACGACCTCAGCTCGCGTTCACGGGACCCCATTCTCAGCGGCGTCGACTCGAATCGCCCGTGAGGCGAGGCGGCTCTCGGCTCCACAGGCGATGGTTCGCGGTACCCGCGCGGCGATCGGGTACGTTCGCAATGATCGGGCAACGGTGCCCGATAACGCGGCCCTCGCGACGGCGATAGGGCGCGCTCTACTCGCAGCGGTGCGAGAGGCGTCTCTCCCGCGGGGTGCTGCCGGCCTCCGACGTCGGGTCGGCGCGCTGCGTCCTCTTCTTCCTTCCCCTGTCTCTGCTCCGTATGGTTGAACCACTCGTCAACCTTACTGGTCGCGTCAATAGGCGGTACCGGTGGCGGCGGAGATGGCGCTCGCGACGAATGTGACGACAATGATGCCTCCTCATCGTCGATCGCCTGTAATTCAATCGCGAGACTTTTCTTAACTAGCTCTTTGTCGATCTCCGCAAGCCGCGTTAATGCGCGTAGCTCCGCTTCTCTCTTTCTCATCGCCGTGCTCATGCTGCTGGCGTGTGACCGTACCGATGGCACACGTCCTACTAGTGGCGCGCGCGCACGCGCGTCACGTTGCTCGCCTCGCGCTCCCTCCTCCGGAAGCCCGTCGTAGGCGATGATCTCCTCGCGGGCCGCCGCCTCGGCGGCCATCACGGCGTGGGTGGCGTCGGCGTCCTTCGCAATCATACCGCCACCTGTCTTGGAGCCCTTCTCCACGGTGCGGGTGATGTCGGCGTCCTTCGCAACCATACATCCACCCATTCTGCAGCCCTTCGGGATCGCGCCAGTCCTTTTGGGACGATCGTCTTTGAAGGGGCCCTGCCCGAACGTCCACGCGATACCCCCCACGGATGTCCTCGCGTGGCCCTGCGTTGGCTCCTCCAACATTTGACGACGCTCCTGGTCGTCAGCCTTGTTCATAGTTTTGCTACGCGTCATCATCTTGATAAATAATTCACTGTCACTTTTCAACACAGAGTTAATCACTAACACAGACAGAGACAGAGTCAATTGCTCAGTGTACTCACGAACACGGTACAGTCTCACAGTGCCACTATAATTTTCACTCACAGTCACTTCAGAGGATTCACTTCACAATCTCCGCGCACGGAGGTTCACTGTCCCGATACCGACACGGGGTTCTGGATCACTTCACTCGATCCGGTCCGGTCCTGATCCGGTTCGAAGGACCAAACTTACTGTAGATATCCGGCTCGAAGGACCAAACTTACTGTAGATATCCGGTTCGAAGGACCAAACTTACTGTAGGCGACGTGGGGCCACAGTAGTATCACTTTGATAGCTCACGAGCGTAGGGTTCCGCCGGCACGTCTCGTGGAACACGGTCGCGTCTCACCAAGGTTCTGCGTTCCGCCGAGGAAATTGCCAGCAACGCTCTCGTCACACCACAACACACACTAATATGAACAGGACCGAGAATCCTCTTAATTAAACCACTGAATAAAATCACTGATTTATTTACACTGATTACTTACAGACTGAACATATATACAAGGCACTATGGTTAACACTAGGCTAGGCACTGTAACTAAGCACTAACAATTAAGTTACTGTATTTACAATAATATCACACTTTACACTGAGCACTATTTGCTATGTTTCTTCCCTTGTTCTTCTTTTCCACTTTTACGGTACCGCTTATAATCAGAAACTGACTCCGGGGGGCATATTTGCTCGTTTTTATACCAAGAAAATCGAGATTTCTAGATAATCGAAAAATCAAGAAAAGTTAGAAAAGGACAGCATGATCTCTGTCTTAAACTTCGAGAACTTTCGAATTCCGGCGGGCTTTCTAGTACAAAGCTTATTCTACTCGCCAACAGATGGCACTACTTAGTGTCGGTTTTCATAACCAATTTTACAGTTTAACAAATGTCCCCCTAGATGTCGTTGTTACTTCTACAAACTGGCTAACGGCGTTTTGTCCTAAATTACATAACTGCGATGAGGCTTCCTAAAAACCTTTTTGCACGTTTCTCAATTAAACCATATGTGCACGCATTCTAGGTGGCTGTCCGTAACAGTAGGGCTTTATATTATAACCCGATTCGTACCGTTGTACTGGGTTGAAATAAAATATCATTTCATATTTCACGTAGCTTTTCGGGGAAGGGACACATTCTGAGGAAACCGTTCTTATCCCAACATGGTGTAGTAATTCCTCTGGGTCGGAAGGTCAGATAGAAGTCGATTTCGTAAAAATCTTGGGATTTGTTGTCAAATCGGACCCCGAGCTCCTTAGGCCTGCTTAGGCGGTTGTCACACTGATGCGGAAACCGTTCGAAAACCGCAACAGTGTGACAACCACCTTAGGGTACCCGCCCTGCGCCCTACGCCACTACGCAGTACAAATAAAATAAGTGTAAAACCTCAGTGGACGCTTCAGTCGGGCGTCCAGCGGCGCGTCCAGCGGGGCGTGCATGTCAAACAAATGAAACTCATACTGGTGTCCTGAGTCGCCGCCGCACAAATAGTATGGACGCTCGGCCGCAACGCTGGACGCGACACCGAACGCTCCGCTCCGAGCGTCCACTCAGGCCTTACACTAAGAAACAAGAGGTCACATTTTCTGATTTAGCATCGCGTCACGGGCTCGATACTCAATTGGTGTGGAACTCAGAAAACCAACCAATGAATTAACTAGAAAAAACGCAGTATACAAGTTTACAAGTCCGACATTAAATCTATTGCAAAACTTCGCAGCCCACACTCTGCTAACAAGGCCCAAGACTTATCCAGTTGTTGAGCGAACTAGTTTTGCCGCCAACTTCACCCACCGCTCACAACATCATATCTCCGTAAAGATTTGACGGGACATACGACTATTTGAAAGCGAGCGCGGGTGTGGGAATTTGGATATTTCAGTTTACCAAAAGGTCGTATCTCTGTAAAGACTTGGTAAGGATATACGTCTTTTTGGGAATGACAGGTTTGGGAGCTGTGCAAATTTCGCCAGTTCCAGGCTAAGTTTGGTTAGTTTTATTTGTTAAACAGCGATATAAGGCGGGCTTATTATGACCTTAGCGTGCACCGGCTTGCTTGCGACATGTTTATGTTTTGTGAGACCATGTTTTCTCTGTGAAAATTAAATGAGAGAGGATTTTGACGTGCGAATAATATGTTAATGTTCATTATTTTTATATGCCAGTGAGTTTTATATTAAAATTGTCATGTCGAAATGAGAAATAGTATTTATTTGAAACAAATAACACAATAGGGTCAATTCAGTATTTGAACCAACACCCTCTTAGCGTTATCCTAGTACAGTTGCATCCTGAAAGGTAATCCCAATTTGGCGTAGGTAGTCACTAGTTTTTACAACCCCTCATTGTTGATAACTTTTCTCCGATCATGTAACGCATCGGGCCTACCAAAAGGCTGGAGAAGGCTAACTTGTAATAGAGACGAATGAAGAAAAATGAGGGAGACCGTATTCAAAGGACAACCTGACAAACAAACTGGTTGTTGATTAACATTACTATAGTATGGTAGTACTGTAGTAGTCTCACTTTATATAGCAAAAAATACTGTGTACTTAGTGTAGAATATAAGTTAAAACTGTAAAATGCGGTCAGAGAACAAAGGCTTTTATTAAAATTGATTCAGGGTGGCACAATAATATTTTTTTAATCGTTTGGTCTGTTTGTTCGCAGGCGACACCGACCAGCATGGCCTTCCAAAAGACAAGGACAAGGGCTGCGACACCAACCTCTATCTCTACGATGTAAGTACGCTCAATTTCAATTGTTCAAAGTATTGACATTGGCAGGTAGCTATTACCTAGTTAGAAAAACGTATTATCCCGCTTTTATTCTACATGTTATATACTAAAACTTTAATTAAGGTATTTACTATCGAACCAACTGAATCGTGACCCACCGTGGAACCTTGTCACAGAAAGTGTCATAATGATTTTCGTAGTCAGACAGTACGATGTCGCTACGACATTTTCTGTGACTAGGTTCCACACTGGGTCACGATTCAGTTGGTTCGATAGTACATATGTTTTAATCAGCTTATTGCAGTTGTTAATACTTTTGTCATAATTTGAATCATTAACAATAAACAAATTTATTTTAAAATGCCTTCTCCACTATAGATAAATTCCAGCAGTAGGTAAAAGTAGCAGTTGCCGTCAGCAAATTTATTGTCTCACTTTAAACGTGCGTCCAGCGACGGCGCAAGTGCCGTAAACGTCTCCGCTGAGTTACGAGCCCGGAGCATGTTTACCGGAGCGTTGCCCTGAGGACTTTACATGCAGGGTCATTGCGCCCGTTAGTGGACACCTAATTTACAGTTGCGCAATCGCTCTATAGGGCCAAACGTCACTTTTTTGAAGTGAAAACTTCTTTAGCGGCGCTGTGCACTTTTTGTGATGGGGAAAAAATGTTAAACTAGCGTCAGGGTCACGTGACCGTCAGATCGTCAGACCAGCTAAGTTGACCCCTCCTAATATCGTAAGATGGACACGTGACCTGTAGAAGATGGATATTGGTAACAGCGCCACCTATGAACAAACTAGCGAAGTTTCTCACAGTGCGAGTTTACCGTGTTAAGTTACAACCGACAGCAGCGTTCTGTATAGTTAGTGCCTTGTATTGTTCGTAGGTGGCGCTGTTATCAGAAAATATTAAGTGAAAACTTCTTTATCGTGTCATTGAGTTTTCACTTCTGCCGGCACTCCCGGAGTGTAACCCGTTGTTTTTTAAGTGTATGTATGGTTATGTGTAATATTGCTTAAAATTTTCTAGATAGAAAAAATCCAAGGTTGTTTTTATTTCCTTTTTTTACTTAGCCTAACTAAAACAACGCATTATTAAACGACACAAATAAATTAATATGATGGCATTTTACCACATCTAAACGAGCACACATCAAAAAAAGGTCGTATAGAGAAGTCACGGACTTACGTCCTTTTGTTTGGGCAAGACAGTTTTTCAGTGATAACTCAAAAACCCTTAATCCCATCTTATTCAAACCAATTTTCGTTGAAAGTATTTATTATTGTACACCACTTCCATTTTTTCAGACTTTTAATCTTCGTAGTTTGGAAATGAGAGGGGGGGGCACATTGGGACTATGAAGATACGACCTTTTTTGATTCAAGGTATTAAATAGTGTTTTGAAATGAGGAGTAGTAGGTGTCGGTACGGAACCCTCGTTGTGCGTGATCCGACTCGCACTTGGCCGGTTTTTTCCTTTTCATTTCTAGGATTCAAAAATAAAAAATAAAGCAAATTCAAAAATAAGGAATAAAACAAAAGTGAGTGATGTCCTACAAAAAATATAAAAACTCAAATGGAACTGGTTGGGACGTATCATGAGAACGAACAAAGATAAATGGACGAAAGATATAATAGAATGGTATCCTAGAAATGGAAAAAGAAAAAAAAGGCCGCGCGATGTGCTACGCTACGTTGCTATTATATAATGGTTTGATATCCATCAATCATATTCATTGGTGAACATAGCATAACACTGGTGGAAACGGGAATCGTTCAAATCCTCGCTGCATAGTTGCACCACACATATCTGGTGCAAATGTACCCTTAAGCCGGTTTAGCTGCGGCGGGATAAATCGAGCGCCTTATTGAAATTGGGTTAGCTACGTCGTCGGCCGCCGCCGGCCGTGGCCTAGTGTCGCACTATACACACCACGAACCAGTAACTCAATTCGAATTATTTTTAGAAGAATATTTGTGGACAATCTTACACAATATATTGATTTAAACTTACACGATTTTCACGCGTCGGGCAAAACCTTGAAAAATTTAAATTAGTTATAATTGTACGCGATTAAGTCCCGTTTCCCAATAATAATCTTACACAAATCAACCTAGTCCCAAACTAAGCAAAGATTGTACTATGGATGCCCAGCGACGATATACATACTTATATAAATAAATAGATACTTAAATACATAGAAAACACACCCAGGAAATACGTGCTCATCGCATAAATAAATGCCCTGACCGGGATTCGAAGCCGGGACCGCCAGCTTAATAGCCAGGGTCACTACCAACTAAGCTAAAGCGGTCGTCAACCAATTATTAAAACCAACCTTTTCCTGTGGGCTTTGTTTAGTTATAACTGTACTATTTAGGAATAAAACAGCGTAAGTACGTTACACAGCTGATTGCTTTATTACAACTGAATGGCGGTAAGCATACATAATATAACGAATTAGAAAATACCCACATATCTAAACATAACACCCTCACACTTATTCTAATACTACAGCGTAAGTAATACTAATAATGCAAAAAGAGGATAATACAATTAAATAGCAGTATCTATGGTTCTATATAGTTTCTAATACAATAGAAGTAATTTAATGAAACTAGTTGTATGCATCACTATTAGGCTCCTGCTGTCGCCAGGTATAATATGATAATAGCCTTACAACTACAGTATAATATGCACCTTAGTGCCTTACCATAAGATTAATTTGCCAGAGCGTGAGAATCATTATGAATGAGGTAAACAATTCAACTTTTAAATACTTCCTGCTTATCACTGGAATATTTACACAAATGCTCTGCTAAGGATGCTACCACTAGAGTTAACCTATATTAATACTAACAAGTTTTTTTTAAAGTAATGTATTTGTAAATATAGTTAGATACAGGTGACATAAGACGGTCAGTCAAAATCAAATCCGTAGCGTTTGACTTCTTTGGGAATTCTTTTCTCTAATTCCATCAACGGCGGTTCAATACGTTTAGGGCGCTTAGGGGCATCCCCCTTCACTACCATCGGCTCACCCTCTTGGGTCGCGGCCGGTGTTGACACTTGCTGGCCCACCGCCGGCTCTGTTGTGCGTGCGGGCCCCGCGTCGTTACTAGGATCGTTGGATGCCCCCGATCTGTTGGGCGCGGTAAGATCGGCCCCCGCCGACCGTTCGTTCCACGCGGCGCTCCCTGGTTCGGTCTCGTCGTGACATGGAGGTGGGGATATGCGTTCGAGTTCCTCAAGTGCCGCCGCTTCATTTGATCTATGTGGCGATGATGCGTGGACCCGTCACTTGTCTCAATCGTATAATCAGATTTCCCTAGCTTTTTAGTTATATAACCGTCCGACCACTTTGCCCCCGCTCGAAATGTTCGGTATTGTACCGGATCTCCAACTTCTAATTGCCGAGATGGTTTACGCGACCGTTCCACCACTTTATACTGTTCGTCCATTACCTTAGCAGCCCTATCAGGTTTTATAGCATCTAACCGAATACGTAGATCGCGGCCCTGCAGTAGTCGGGCCGGTGACTCCCCGGTGGTGCTGTGAGGTGTATTGTGGTAGTGCAATAAAAATTTGAGGATGGCCCGGTCGGGGTTAACTGCCTCGTGTTTGGCTTTCTTAATTACGTTTTTTATTAACTTTACAGCCCCCTCAGCCGCCCCGTTTGAAGCCGGGTGGTAAGGTGCTGAATAAATGTGTCGTACGCTATTTACTTCTAAAAAATGATTAAATTCCTGGCTCGAAAACGGTGGGCCATTGTCGGAGACAATTTGTTTTGGAATGCCCCACCGTGACCATGATTCCAATAACCTTTCAATGACACTGTCAGCTGTGGTTCGTGCCATCTTTGACACCTCGATCCACTTTGATCTTGCGTCTATGGACACCATATAAGTACGTCCGTCTATGGGTCCCAAAAAATCTATGTGCACCCTTTCATAAGCTCGCGATGGCCAATGCCATGGCACTGACGCACTCGCGGGCGGGGCGGGAGCGACCGCTGCGCACGCGTCACACGCGCGGCACCGCGCCTCGATAGCCTCATCCACCCCGGGCCACCACACGTAACTCCTGGCCATGGCCTTGGTTTTCACTATCCCCATGTGGGGCTCGTGCAGTTCACGCAGCACCACTTCCCGGCACGCCTCCGGTACTACCACACGGTGCCCCCACATTATGCAATCGAGTTCTAAGTATAATTCCTTCTGCCTATTGAAATAAGGCTGCATTTCCCTTATTTCAGCACTGGCAGGCCACCCATTCTTTATATAGTTAATTACTCTTCCTAAAATTGCGTCCTTAGATGTCATTACACGTATTTCGTTGCAATCTAGAAAAAGCGCGTCGGATGCAAAGTGTAGGTAAGACTGCTCGGGCGGGTCTACCTCCTTATTTTTTCCTATCGGTAGTCGCGATAATGCGTCGGCGCAGTTTTCGGCCGTGTTTACGTATTGAATATCAAAGTCATAAGCCATTAACAACAAAGCCCATCGCTGCATACGACTCGAGGTCATGCTTGGCACACCTGTTTGCGGACCAAAAATACTTATTAAGGGCTTATGATCTGTTTTTAAAATAAACCGCCTACCGTATAGATACTGGTGCAATTTCTGAGTGCAGAATATGATTGCAAGCGCTTCCCTATGAATCTGCGAGTAGTTCTGCTCTGCCGCGCTAAGTTTCCTCGATATGTACGCCACCGGGCGCTCCCGCCCTTGCCGATCCGGCTGGCTGAGGACTCCGGCGACCCCACGTGGACTGGCGTCACACGTTAGAGTTAGGCTGTTACCAGGATCATAGTGAGCCAGTATTTGCTTATCAAGTAACAAGGATTTGATCTTGTTAAACGATGCCTCGCACTCTTTGGTCCAGCTCCACCGCACGCCCTTTTTCAATAAACAATGTATAGGATGCAATATATCGCTCGCGTTCGGAATGAACTTTGAATAAAAGTTGACCATACCTAGAAATGACCGCGCTTCAGATACACTTGTTGGCGGCGGCATGTTGGCCACAGCCGCGACCTTATTAGGGTCTGGCTTGATACCATCCTTGCCTACGACATATCCTAGGTAACATACCTCGTCAGCGAGAAAAGTGCATTTACTTCTCTTTAGCTTTAACCCACAGTCTCTTAACTTTTTTAATACGGCCTCCAAAGTTGCCAAATGCGCTTCCCGAGTTTTACCAAATACCAAGATGTCGTCGCAGAAACTCTGAGCGTTCGGTATATCCTTTACTATTGATTCGCTAATCCTACAAAATATTCCCGAACTGGACGACAACCCATATGGCAACCTATTATACTTAAATAGCCCTCGGTGGGTATTGATAACAGTTAACATCTTTGATTCCTCCGATAAACAAATCTGATTGTACGCTTGAGACAAGTCTATTTTCGTAAACATCTCTCCGCCAGATAAATTAGCAAATAACTCCTCCACTTTAGGTAACGGATACCTATCTACCATTAGCACTGGATTGAGTGTGACCTTGAAATCGGCGCAAACTCTCAAACCTCCATCCTTCTTAGTGACCGGAACCAGGGGCGTCGCCCAGTCCGCGCAGTCGACGGGCTCGATGATGCCGCTCCGAAGCATGGCATCCAGCTCGGCGTCGACGCGGCCCCGCAACGCGAAGGGCAGCGGCCGCGCGCGCCTGAACACCGGCGCCGCGCCCTCGCGTACGCGCAGCGTAGCCGTCCCGCCGTTGTAGCACCCCAGGCCCCCATCGAACACTTCTTTATATCTGTCGAGAATTACACCCAAATCGCTATTAACACTGCTAACGGAGTTGATATTGCTGACTGGGCTACATTTTAGCATCGGTATCTGTATACATAACTCAGCTAGCCACTGCCTGCCTATTAAATTAGCTTCACCTTTTTCTATGATATATAAATCTAGTTTCTTAGTTATTGATCCGTACTTCACCGACGGCATAATTACTCCATACGGTTTTACCTTTGTGCCGTCATAAAATTTAAATACGGTATCGGTAGTTTGTAAATCTTCACTTTTAAAGTATAAATCGAATGTTTTTTTACTTATGAAAGAACTAGAAGCCCCCGTGTCTACCTCCATCACTAACTGTCGGCCATTAATGTACACAGGCAAACTTACCGGCTTGTACTGGCTTAAGGACATTCTGTAGATCGCTTGCTCTTCCTCAGAGTCACTTTGTTCTTGCTCACTACCATCTTCGGCCACGAAGTGAGCCCGAGGACGACCTCCACTGCGCCCCCGTATCGCCTGCCGGCTAGCGGACGACCACCTGGGACACACCCGACGCAGATGCCCCGTGGCTTGACACATGCTACATGTATAATTGTTAAACTTGCACGTCGAAACACTATGGTTCATAGCGCCACAAGCGGTGCATGGAATTGCAGCGCCCGCTCCTCCAGCCGTCCCTCGTGCACTAAAACCTGTTTCCTTGCGCTGCGCCTGCGGCCACCGCCCGGCCGCGCGCCCCGCGCCCTCCCCGCCGCTCGCGACGCGATGTAGCTCCCCCGCGGACTCCCCGTGCACCCTGGCACTGCTGCCCGCTATAGCCGCTGCATCACGCTCCGCCGCCTCCAATGAACATGCCAAAGTCACCGCCTTGGCATACGTCAGATCCTCCTCCGCAAACAGCCGCTGCCGTATGACGTCTCCACTCACGCCGCACACAAACTGGTCCCGAAGGTTGTCCGCTAGCGTTTCCTTAAAATCACAAGTTCGCGCTAACTTCTTTAACTCCGTCACGTATTGTGACACGGTTTCACCCATTGCCTGCCTTCGAAGTCGAAAACGGTAACGCTCCGCCATGACAGATGGTTTTGGATTTAAATGTTTCTGCACCAATGTCACAAGTTCCTTAAATGTTAGTTCCGTCGGTTTTTTCGGGCTCGCCAGGTTCGACATCAGCTCGTAGCACTGGTCTCCAACCACCGAAATTAGCGTCGCTAACTGCTTGTCGTCAGTAACATCGTTGGCTTTGAAATACATTTGTAGCCGCTCACAGTACGAGTCCCAACTGCCACTTTCGATATCAAACTCGCGGATTTTCCCGAATGACATTTTGATTATTTGTGAGTTCTGCACGCGTTTTATTATCTTCCCGGTATTTTCCGTAGTCGCCAATGTACTATTTAGGAATAAAACAGCGTAAGTACGTTACACAGCTGATTGCTTTATTACAACTGAATGGCGGTAAGCATACATAATATAACGAATTAGAAAATACCCACATATCTAAACATAACAATAACATTACACAGAACGTTGTCTGTTGCCCTTAGTATAAGCTTTGCTTAGTTTTTGATTACCTACATAAATTTGCGTTATATCATCCCTCAAAGCCGCAATATATGTTTCTCAAAAATGGCCTGCAAACTGGACGTTAGTCGCTATACAGAAAGGTGAAGTGTGTATATTAAGGTCAGATAAAAAAAAAAGTTAAAAACATTGCAGGCCGCCTGCAATGTCACATATGAATTCCTTTATTTGTCGAGTTCCAAACTTTTTAAAAAGTAGAAACAGTCCTATAAAAGGAGGCACACAGGTCGTATTCAGTCAATTCAGCTCGTATTTTTCTGTTTGAAACGAGACGTTTTTTATGTGTCTCGAATAGTTTGCGTTTTTCGGTGGAAAAATACACATGCGATTCTGTTTAAAAAAATAAACGGCGGTAAACCACAATGTTTTGACATTTTAAGGTTATGTGTATCAAATCTTAATTCAAATTTTGTCTTTATTTCCCCTATTCTTGAGAAAAGCACTATATTGCACCTCAGCAGGAATGGCAATTGCAGGCTTCGTATTATAATTAAACGGACTCGCAAGCTCGTCCGTTTAAACAAATACTCAACCTGCAATTGCGTCCTTCCCGGCCACGGCAATAAATGTATTATTAAAGTGACGCGCAAAAATAGACCTCTAATGATCCTTTTCACATCACCTATTCGGATAAGGGCTTTTTCTTCCCTGCTAGGAGGGATCAAAGTGGCACTTTTCTATTCAAGGACCCTGTGTTGCTAGTATAAAATATTTAATAATATATAATGAAAAATTCAAATTTGAAGCATCATACAAATCCAACAAAGTTCTAGTATCACTAAAAATTCAAATACAGTCTATATGAAACGTCAGCTTCTTTTTTTTAAATAATAAGTAAAAAAAATTTTTACGAATAATCATCATTATACTCGATTTCGACTAATTTGGGGATCAGGATTTCAAATTTTATATTTATTTTGAATTTTAAGTAAAAAAAACGAATAATAGTCATTATGCTCGATTTCGACTAATTCGGGGATAAGGATTTCAAATTTTACACTTATTTTTAATTTTAAGTTGAAAATATTTTTTTTGGTAAAAATCGTCATTATACTCGATTTCGACTAATTCAGGGAAAAGGTTTCAAATTTGAGCATCTATAAATATGTTACCGGTAGCACTTCAGATCTTTCATTATCCTCAATAGGTGATGTGAAAAGCAGTATGTATCACATGGAAGCAAAATTATTTCCACCTTGGGCGTATATACTTGAATCCCTCACTACGCTTAGGATTCTATTTTAGAATCTCTCGCTACGCTCGAGATTCTATTATAGAATCCTTAGCTGCGTTCAGGATTCAATGTACGCCCACGCCGTAAATATGGCATTTTGCTCCCTTGTGACACAATCTACTATTTACAAGTGGTACAGAGAAGGAAAACTTCGAATACCGTTCGCGGTAGACCCTCTGCTGAAAAGTCTCGTAAAATTTTAGTTTCGCTACTGCGCCACACGTACTATATTCTGCGACAGCGCTACGAGGGTGGGCGCTACGAGGCGTAGCACCGTAGCCTCGTAGCTCATTACGGGCTCGTAGCACAATCTTGTCGAGTATTGGTCCGATTTTTACGCTCGGTTTTCTCTCGGACAAGTATTCCGCTAGTTAATGGGTTTAAAGAGCGGGCTATGTTTAAACACACGACTTGCGACGTCGTGGAGGGGTTAAATCTTATTCCTTAACACTTCCACTGCGAACGATTTCGTAGCGTAAATATACAAGTAGAGTCAATAACATACGAACAACCTTTTGTAAAGAAAAACGCGTAAAAGTCGGAAAAAAACACGGTATCAGCTACGCGCGTACTACTGCTATAAATTTGTTGTACTAAATGTGGTAATATCTTATTTTGTACATTAAATATTAGTTACACCGTTTTATTCGATAAATTGACAGATTTAGGCCAGTGTCAAAAGTAACGTTAACTGGTGTATATACATCGGTTGACTTAACTCGCACTTACTTGTATCTTCGATATGTAACTATAATCTATCGTAACGCCTTGACGACTGTATCGTAATTATCGCTGAATGGCAACCAACACACATTCACCGTCAACCACTCAAAAGTTCTCGAAACTTCTTAACGCCATTCAAAACTGATTAGCGAAAGCCCTAGAAATAAAAACGACAAAACTCAGTATAGTCTACGATGCTTCATGAGTCGTTCGTTTACTGGCAGCCCTCGACCTCAGGCTCGGAGGGCCGGCATTGAGCGGACCTCGGCTCGAGGGGGCTCGAGCCGCAGACGCGATCAAGGCCTCCCAATATCCGGATATATACGGATATAAACCGGGGCAAGATGGCGCGAGACGTGTTAATTAGCAAGGTGAAATGTGCTTGCGAAAATCCATATTGTAAATGCGAAAGTAATAGGGATGTTCACTCAAAATTTATTAATACTCCATACGAAAGAATACATATAACTATGCCAAAAAGTGAAAATCCTATTCAAATATCTCAAAAAATAACGAAACTACAACCGTTAGAATGTTTTTAGTTAGAGAGAGAAAACGCTACAGGTCAGTGACGTCACTGACCTCGAGCGCCATAGTAAATGACGATCGTTCAATACAACGGGGCGTTTTGCGGAAAAGGGACAGAAAATGCCCCCTCCTAAAACTTTGAAGACTTATAATTATGTAATTATTTATTCTTTTGGATTACTTTTTTCACTATTCGATAGAGAATTTGATCCTTTTTCGAGAAAATTCGGATTCATTGATTTTCTTATTTGGTGTCAACATCCCTATTCTGTCTGTTAGCTCTTCATGCTTAAACCGCTGAACCGAATGGCGTCAGTTACACGGTCAATATTATCACGCGATACAGTATTGGCCTCTCTCTCACTTTCATGTAAGTGAGAGGGAGGCCAATGCTGTATCGCGTGATAATATTGACCGTGTAACTGACGCTATTGAGATGTTTGATATGGGGATAGTTTGAGATCCTGGAAATGATTCAACAAAGTTTTTATGAAATGGGGGATAAAAGTTTGTATGAGATTAACGAGTTCCACGCCATTTTATAATTAGACAATTGTTTGACTGCTCTTTAAAATTAGTTCAGTGACTATTTACAGACGTCATCGCCGCCTAGTACCTACCCATTTGAGACGTGGTCAATTTGTGTTTTTACACAAAACACAAATTGTCAAAGTGTTGAGTTGTTGGGGGTGGGTTGTCCAATTTTTTTTACTGCAAGTTACGCATTTGATACACGTAAGCAGGGTTTCCTTTAGACCAAATGTCAAATCAATTTTTTTGTAATTCTGTGCAGTTTTTTAACATGACCGACACAAATTCAAACGGATTTTTATAAAGCCGAACCTAAATATTGTTTTTAAATACCACAGTAACATCACGTCAACGAGTGTGCTTGTTAGCCTAACACTTTCGTTGCCAATCTTTTATTAACGCTACACAATTTCCTCCACATATGGGGAACCTCATTGTATCGGCTACGCGTCTACAAACAGAGAGCCCGCTAAGGTTCAAGTCAATGGAAATAAGAAAAGATGTAAACAGACCAATTTACCTCATTACTTCGTAATCACGCACTTTTAAAGAACAAACACAGTCTTACCAACATTTTATAGACATAATCCTTGTATTTGTATTGATTTTATGCTATAATATCTTTTAATTATTCATATTTGAATAAAAACAATTTTCGTTTACAATGATTAGTTATGTGACAATAGCTCGAAATGAATATTAAATAAAATAATTTCTCGACTGTCAAGTGGATTGATTAATTATTGTTATAGAATTTTCTCATCACTATTTTACAACAAATCCATAGACGACTAATGAATTGTCAATCAGCCATATTTGTTGACATAATTTCCAATTTCTATTGACACACGGTATAGACAGGTGCTGGATAGTAAATGTGAGAATTCGAAGCGTAAAAGCGCACTACAACTAAAATATTAGAAAAAAAGTGTAGATAGAAGGAAAATTACTTTCAAAAATTTAATCATTTACTTTTAAAAGCGACAGTCACGGGACTAAAATTTCGCAAGATCTTCCGAAACGTGGAAAATTACTTATCGATCGAGTGACTATGTCGCTGAGACGCCTTCGGGCGTGATTACCTTCCCGAACTAAAAAACCGTAAGTTAAATGCGACTACCGGGAGATACGGCATTTCAACTAAGCGGCGTATATTTTCCATCGCTCACCGCAATCAGAATACGTAACTAGGTTAAAAGTGAGGAAGCAAATGGTGCGTGAATTATATAGGAGCGTGAGTGTGAAGCGGCCCTGACGCAGGTGTGGAGGCGGCTTTACGTAAATGTGTAGCCATCTTTATCCTTCTTAACCTGAAACACTTGCTTAAGAGAATTTTCGTCCAGCGGCCGCGTTACATTTCCATGATTGTTTCGTGTCACGATTATACTCGGAAGACAATACACGAAACCACTGCCTCGGGCCTCGGTTAAATTTTAATCTTGCAACGTTTTACAAGAGTTGAAGTTGTTTTCCTTGTGATTGTTTAGCTCACACCTACAGCTACACCCGATAACCTTTATATCTTGAACGTAAATATAAAACTGATTTTATCAAAATAAATTCATCATTTCTTTACAAACCTACGCCATACAATAAAAGCCTTCACTCCCAAAACGGAGATGCTTTTACGAGATGAGACAACACGAGCTAAGTTTTCTGAACCTTACAGTCGATGCACCGAACAGTTCTTTATTCCCATTAAAACAAAGTTGTTATTTTTTATATTTTATGTCACACCTAGCCATAAAGTGGCCATTATCGCACGCTCCGCGCGCGAAAAAACCCACTTCCTGGCCAGGGGGTGACATAAAATTTTGTACTTACCACGGGCGATAATAAAGAAAGCCTCAGATCGCATATTTATCGCCCTTGCCTTCGGCTCGGGCGTAAAATACCTGCGATCTGGAGACATTCTTTGTTTTATCGCCCTTGGTAAGTAATGTACTATTACCTACTAAACGGTTAATGTATGTATGTACCTATGTAATAACTTTATTGTACACAAAAAAAACACATAAAAAATACAAATAAATTAGGAGGCCTTGAGACGCACGCTGACCCTGAGTTTCGACGCACTTCTCCTGAGGAAGAACTCCCGAAGAGGTCGAAACATGTGGCCCGGAGTGACAATTAATAAGTGAGTTTTAACCATTTAGTAAAATCTGGTTATAACATGTCACACGAACCTTTAAATTCAAGTTTAGTAATTTTATAGAATATTTACCCTCCACTGTAAATGTAAATCCACGAAATTGTGTTCTCTTATTATGCCTTCATTCCGGCTGAGTGGAACTCCGGGCTGCGGGCTTCGTCCGGAACACGTCGTTGACGTCACGGTATCTTTGATCTCGCTCACGCATTCGCCGGCACCGTCAATTTGATCAATTCATTAAGATTACAAGGCGCATATGGGTTTATTAAAGGCCGCTTTCTATTTAAAATTTAACGAATTTCTGCGCTGTACTTTTTTTCATACTAAATCGTTTACGCAGTCGTCGCTAGCGAGTACGGTAATGCAAACATTGCAAACTCGTGGTAAGGGTACTGATGCAAAACACGTGTCTAGGTTTTCTCATTATTGGCGTTGGTTTGTAGTATTTACTTGCATGTTTGCGGAGGGAGGGTGGGAACATTACCTGCATGCGAAAATACGCACGTGGATTCGCGCATTATGCGGTCGGCTGCTGCCACCACCGACAAGTTCAGTGTCGCGGTGGGCTTACACCAGGGCTCGGCTTTAAGCCCCTACCTCTTCCTGCTTGTCATGGATGCTCTGACTTCGGACATTCAGGAGGAGGCACCATGGTGTATGCTCTTTGCTGACGATATTGTTCTTGTCGGTGAAGAAGGGCTCGAGGTTCAGAGCAGACTAGAGCAGTGGCGGCAAAAATTGGAGAATGTTGGCTTGAGGATCAGTCGGTCTAAAACTGAGCACCTGTTTTGCGATTTCGGCGGTCTCTCCAATTTTACGCCTATAGAGCTCGATGGCGTAACGCTGCCGGTCTGCTCCGATTTCAGATACCTCGGGTCACTCATACAGTGTAATGGCGATATTGACCGTGACATTAAAAACCGAATTAGTGTGTGAATAAATGAATAATTGAAATTGAATAATTGAATTAGCGCAGGATGAATGAAATGGCGACAAGTCTCGGGAACAATATACGACGCCCGAATGCCCCTTCGGCTGAAGGGAAAAATCTACAAGACCATTGTGAGACCTGTCGCCATGAATGGATCGGAATGTTGGGCCGCAAAGGTGACGGATGAAAAGAGATTACATGTTACAGAGATGAGAATGATGAGATGGATGAGCGGAGTTACCAGAATGGATCGTATTAGAAATGAGTATATAAGAGGAAGCCTGAAAGTAGCACCCATAGACGATAAGTTGAAAGCTCATCGTCTACGTTGGTATGGTCATGTTATGCGGAGGGAAGAGAGTCATTTAACAAGAAGGGTATTAGGTATGAATGTAGAGGGATGCAAGAGAAGGGGTAGGCCAAGGAAAAGGTGGATGGAATGCGTGAAAGATGATATGGAGAGGAAGGGTGTGAGTGCCGAGATGACGAGCGATAGAGAGGTATGGATGAAAAAAACATGCTGCGCCGACCCCAACTAAATGGGATAAGGGCAAGCCAATGATGATGATACATTGCATTATCACTACCTATAATATGTAGACCTACACGGTCTTTAGCGAAATAGAAAAGGAATATTGTTCTAGAAGATATCGTGCAAGTTTACGTTATTACGTTTATAGATTATCGGAAGTATTTTTATCTGTAATAAAGCAAGATATGTATTCATTTTGTTAACATCGTCTATACATGTTGAGATGAAACAGCTCAGCATGTGGGTAGGTTAAACTGGTTTTCCCCCCTCAAAAACTAAATGAATGGCTTCAAATTTCCACAGTTTAAGCATCGTGTTGACCCACACCTAACTTACTACATAGTCAAAAAATATTTTTAAACGATTATAAGGGGGGGACCCATACAGCAAAATGGGGGCGCGAAAAAAAAATTGACCTAACCCATCGAATGGGGTATCGTTATTTAGAACTCGTTGAATGCATAAATACTGTATATTTTATTTTTAAGAATATTGAGAAACAAAGGATTGAGACCCACCACCCACACGCCACCGTTTACGAGTTTGTTAAGAAAAACTAAAAAAAGTTACCTTTAAAGTTTTACGTGCCTACGCCGCATGATCATTTAGGCTACACCTAGGCAGACGAAGATGAACTTCTCTCCCACAGCAACGCTGGTTGAAACGCCCCTGACCTGAGCCCAGTTTCATTCCACCACTGTATCAAGTTAAAATACGACATTATAACTCGTAAAAGCAGTTTTAGTAAGAGATTGATGGATATTGAAGCTCTAGCCATTTTTAGGGGGTTTTTTCTATGCGCATAGCTTGTCACGTTGAATTGACAAATCGCTAGTAATTACTTTCAGTGTGGATCCGTAGAGGTATATTCTTGGCCGTCGCTTCCAATACCAATCACAATGCAATACGTCTCGCTTCCTCCCACTACGAGATAACGGGTTAGAAAGAGAGGCCGAAATAAATTGAAAGGCGATTGGGGTGTGAAAGAGACGAACCAAATTGGTTATGTTGGAGAGGAAATGTGGGATGTATGACCGAGCGAAACCCTTGCGATAGCAATGGGAGGATATTACACTTTTTATCAAGTTGGTTCAGTAACTCTCGGTTTGTTATAGCTGTGGGCACAGGATAAATAATATTACTTGCGTACAGAAGGCCAAAACCGATGTTGCCAGCTAGAAAATATTCACAAATAGTCAGTTCTAACAAATGGCTTAGGTAAACTGTAGTTGACTAAGTAAGAAAGAAGAAAGAATTAGGTAATTCGCAATTAAGGCGATATCGATTGAAAGAGACACCCTTTGTTTTTCGCTCACGAAAAAACGGGATGCAACCCTCTCCCAGAATGGTTTTTTAGACAAATCGCGTTAAATATCTGACTGTGTGCAGGTGTATTAAATTTCCTCTAGATGAGGTAAAATATTATCATATTAACTTAATCGTGTCTTTTAATAATGCGTTGTTTTAGTAGGCTGAGGAAAAAAAGGAAAATATAGACTCGACTTTGGATTTATTTTCTATCGAGAAAATTTTAAGCAATCATGTTTCGCTATTGACAGTACCACAGTCATATAGTCAAGAATCATATATCTGAAAATCAGTTCCTACTGTTTGCTAGTCTGGGCAGGACAGCGTTTCAAAGTCTCCAAATTTCTCAGTTTAGCGCCTTAAGCGCACTGCAATATGAATGTAATTTCAGATCAATCCGGGTTGCATTAACTTACGCTTATATTACCGATCAACGCTCAATACGGAACCGGCAGCTGTCTTTCCTTAAAATCTGACCAATGCAACCCACCCTAAGTCTATTAGAATTTAGTTGAATCAGTAGAATTACTGTTAACAACGGGACATTTACCATGGTATGTTGTTGATGTGAGTATTTCTAGTAAAAATAGCCAAGTTAGCTTGAATTCGGTCGCTCAATGACCTCTTTCAGTTGCTACGAATCAGTGAGCATGCCTGACAAATGCCAAACCGATTCCAGTTGAGGAAGTTTATTCAAATGCCCCCCCGTCTGGGCCATTATCCCCAGTGACACGAGCGCACTAACGACGTGGCCCCGCCCGCACAATCAGCTCGACGCTCCAAAACTTTCGCCACTGACTAGGTTTTATCCACTATGTAAAATTGTAGCGTTTCACATTATGTAATTAGCGAAATCAATTTGAATAAGTTTACAAAACGGTGGCTGCTTAGGTTGTTCCTTCAAAATTCAAGATGAAACTATCAACCTTGTTACATCCTCATTATTTAATCATCTGTCATATAAATAAACCTTCCTATTCTAACTCATTCCTCCTATTTTAACTCACATAAGCTTTGAAATTTGTTTGTATAAGACACTTGAAAGTAAGAAGAAGGTAAAACCTATTTAAACTAAAAAATGGTTGTTACTTATGAATAACGTTATTTAAAGGGCCCTATTTTGTTTATATTTATTTATTTTTTCGGCCAAAAGTATTACTACTCAGCTTCTATTCAACCATTCCCAAACAGAGTTAGGTTATGTAATTCTACTAAATCCCCCTGGAAAAATATCCTGAGCCTGCGCTTCGTATCGGCACACACAGCGCTCATAAACCAACGTTAATAATTGATAAGCCCGGCTTAGGACTCGTAATATACCTTGTGACTTACTAAGTCAAGAGCAGAATCATACGTTAATATATACACACTTGTTTGCAAAAGTCCGTATATGTATTTAGTTATTCATGAATACATTTTTAAAGTTTAAACTTACCGAGCCATGATTACCCTACTTTTTACGTTGAACTTTCATAGACTAATGGCATGGCATGATAGGTTTTCTATTCAGCCTCTTTGTCATAGAATTAATACATTGGTTGGTCGTGTTTACTTTTTACAGTGTTTTTGCTTATTTACTTCAACAAAGCTTAATTATTAGCTTCTAGAGCTAATGCACTGGAATAATTGGATTAGAAACAATAATTTGTATTCACGTATTAGGAATCACCCGAAGAATAGAATTCCGAGCAACATATTACAGTGTCGGAACCAGTGATCGAGGCCGATCACAGCTGACAAATGGTTGAGATAATCTCGGTCATGTGTGGGGGCTACTATTGCTCCCTACTTCCACAAATAATATTATTTATAGGTGCTACAATAATTTATTTATACTGCAGGTCACTATATAGTCACACGTAAAATATATGCATTTCAGGTTTAATACAATGCTTTAAGAAATAATGAGCAGAACTAACTACAAAAATAATAATTACTTTTGATACAATTCAATACAAATACCTACGCTAGGCTGGTTTTCCACTAGAGCTATGCTATGCTACGTTGCTATGAATGCATTTGAAAGTCACCAATCACATTCCTTTATTCACATAGCATGGCTCTGGTGGAAAAGGGTTCAGCTAAGCTATGTTTTTATATGGAAAGATGCGAGCTGCGGATGTGTGCTATGGATGCGCGCTACGGATGCGTGAGCGCTTCCCCCCTCACCGCGCTGCCGCTCCCCGCGTCCGCTGTGGATACATCGCATAGCTCGAGCTGCGCATCTTCCTCGCACAGCTACCTCGCGGCTGCGCATTTTCATAGCGCATCTAGCTTTAGTGGAAACGGTCGCATAGCTCGTAGCGCATCCTCGCAGCATAGCTGCGTAGCATGGCTCTAGTGGAAAACCAGCCTTATGGCACATCACAATAAATACAATTAAAAGTTACCTATACTACACAAATTAGAGTACAGCTAGAGAGGGATCTTTTCGAAACAAGCTTTGGGTGTTACATAAGTACCTACCTACGAGAATGGCAATTGCATTATTTGACATTATTAACTAATAATTGCTACGATTTTTGCTACGATTTTTTTACTAGTACGTACTGCAAAGCTAAAATGTGAATCAATACTTCTTTTTGCTGTCGACTTCACTGTACAGTTTATATAAAAATATATTTATCGTTGCTGGCTTAGGCAATCCTTTTCAATTACGCCTGTTCGGTGAAAATGAGAATTTGTTACAATTTAAAATACGCTAAGTATTCTCACGACGATGCATAGTCAGGCGGACATACCGATAGTCTGTGTAGAATTGGTAATAGGGTCCCACCGGTCTATTTCGGTACTAAAAACGTGCCTTTGAAATTTGAATTTAGCGCCGACATTCGGGCGAGGCGAGCGAAGCGCCCGTGAATAATATACGAGAGGGAAGGCTTAGACGTATTCACCAAGCAATGTATGTGGATGTGAGCTCGTCCAGTATACTCGTAACTTGGCCTTCTTTTACGAGAAGATAACTTGCGAACCAGGTATCCACGCATCGGGGAACGACTGGGTTATATGTGTGGTATTTTTATCCACCAATAACTCCACGGTGACCGCCATCTGCAGTCACAACTCCAGGATCTCATACGAAATGCACTAGAGAGCCCTATAGCGGGTATTACACTGTCCTGAATTCAGGACACTTAGAAGGGTTCCGACCTATACGTTAGAGCGAGATGCTTCAACTCCCCTCCACTAGTTAGGACGCCTGATTCAGGACAGTGTAATACCCGCTTATTCGCGCTTTATTACCTTCCTGATAGGCAAGTGCTGTGGCCCCCGCCAGTACCCCTTCCTATTCTTGTCCGAGGCTACACAGCTTCGTTACTTGGCCTTGAGATTCGTAGCAACGCGATATCGTTATTAAACCCATTCAGCAGCAGAATTTATCCATCTTAGTATTGACTAAAATGGGTCCAGAGGAGTTGACGTGGGTTCAGAGGAGGTCCAAGCGCGTTGCTGCCGACCCTTTATAGTGCACGCCATCCACGAAGGCGCGCCTCTCCACAGCCCAAGCCGTACAACTGCGCACAGATTAGTATGAGATTCGCTGTGGAGGGGCGCGTCGTCGTGGATGGCGCACACTATACTTATTTCAACGACTGAGAAGGAGACGGGTTATCGGTTAGACCACGGATGAAATACAAGTTACCATATAAGCACATTGCCTACAGTTGAGTCTAGGGAAGGGGCGTGCTGGCGCAGTGATGGTTATTAATGTATCGCTGTAACGCTTTCCTGCTGCCTAGCACTTATTATCTTGTGGGACTTCCATGGGATTCCATGGGAAAGTCCGCGTTTGTTCAGGTACCCTGGTTGGTAAAACTGGTTGGCCTGTGGCGTTGCGTTACGTTATGAGACCCAAAGCGTTACGTTATACGCTACCACACGCTTTAAATGAGGACTACCGCGTATGGATTCGCCGCTAGAGGCACTAGTGTGATATCTGTCCTCCGAAATGTCAAATGAGTTAGCACCTACTTTCGCCGGTAATATAAATCAGCATTCAGTTGCGTTCCGTTTTTAGAAGTGAGACAGATTATATTGCTTAAGACGACTGTAGGCACTCAATTTTTTGTCTTGCTCGCTCGCTAGATGTTTATGAGCACCTCGTTACGCTTCGATACATCTGAGATCTTAGGATCGCCTATAATTATGTCGGACATATGTATGGCATTCGTCCCTTACTGTCAAGTATGTGTGTGCGAGAGGGACGAATACTATATGTGCGCCTCTTCTTGAAATCTTTTTCAGCGTTTTCCTGACTTGACATACATATGTATTATCCTTGTTATCATTACTCAAAGAGTACATCTGAATGATTCCCTAAAATTATATTTAAGTACCTGAATAGTCGCTAATTAAATTGCAAAAGCGTACCAACGAATATTTCGTAAAACACTGCTTATTTTATTTGTGGAGATTGGCCTAGGTCGAAGTTAATAACGAGTAAAATTTATTTTCCAGCAAAGTTTATAGCTTTTTGCAGACGTAAACTTCACGCTAACGAAATTATGGTACGCAATGAAAGCGGAAGGTGGGTTGGGAAATTTCAAAATAATATTTTGCTCTAGTACATGCATATAATTTAGAGAGAAATCGCTGTCTAGGACAGAGATGGGCAAAAATTATTCGAATGACGAATAACGAATAAGAATAACCAATTTATTCTCGAATGATGAATAAACTTCGCGAATGATTATTCTTATTCGCGAATAATTTATTCGTGGAACGGATTAGCACGTATAATTATTTGTATTTGAATATCTGAAGCATACCCTTAAGAGGGCGCCGAGCATATTTAGCAAAAACAGCCTTCACCTCTCAATCTGTGGAGGTCACGATTCTCTACAAAAATATATAAAATATATGTAATTATTATCACAAAGAGTGTGTTTACAAGTTATCACTATTAGTAATCTATAATAAATTACACTTTAATAAATACAATACCGTAAAGTTGCACTAAAAATGAGAAGAACGCGTGTCGGCGTTTAGGCAAAATTGAATTGAAAAATCTATTATTTCGTTTCAAAATCACACTCAAACAAATCTCAAAAGTATTCACTATAAGTTATCACACTTTTCACATTTTTCCTCGCAAAGACCAATGAGAATTTCAAACGTAAATCTAAACTTTAATGACTTTTCCATACATTTTCCCTGCCACCATACTTTCGAAAAATCGACAGATGGGCATTGGCCCTCGGTGAGAGCAGACGCATGCTCCTTTTTTCGCTTTGACAGCTCTGTTTTTGACATTTTGCCCGTATACGAATACAATATGTATACCACACACAAAGATTGTATTAATTGAAGTAGGGTAAATAAATATTGACGTGTGGCGTTTTAAGAACCTTTTAACATGGAATTTTTGGTATTAGCCTTTTATTTTTTAGAGAACATACAGTGTTTGGTCCCGAAAGTTTACTTATGCGTTCAAATTATAATGTTTTCCTTCCCGAAAACGCATTCTAGACGCTAAAAGGTTGCCGATGCGTTTCATTACAATGGAAATTAATTTCAATGAATGGTCACCCTGACGGAACATCTTTATAACGTAATGACATTTGTCACTTACTTCAAATGAAAATTTGTGTACATTTTTCTTTCTTTATATTTCAATAATTTTACGTATCTAATGTTGACATCGAACACCAAATACGCATACACACACGCCTCTCGACAGTTTGCCAACAACGCATACTTATCTACTGGCATTTTTTGGACATATCGCGCGTCGTCCCTATTAGCCTCGAGTACATCATGATGACGGGAAAGGTGGAGGATAGACGAGCTCGGGCCAGCCAGGTGGATTGAAAATATCTCCAAATTCGCCGGACTCCGAGAACACCAGGCGCTGCATGCAGCGCATCATCGGAACCACTGGCGAGCCATCTGCACTCCCCGCCAGAGACATAGCGGTCACGATCCTCAGCATTGAAGAACCCACTGATTGGATTGATTGGATTGGAATACTTATTGAAATTTGTGTGGATATTCACGCTTTCTCGTCAAATAGGAATACATTTAATGGCTAAATATATCTCAGATGTCGTGATATAACTTCAGGAATCGTGGATTATCAATCTGCAGTGTCACACAACAAAGAAAGTAATAAGCAGCAGAAGATTGTACTGTCGAAGCCGCATGGTCATACTAATTATAGAATGAAAATATAAATGTGTTTTTTTTTATCTTAGGTAGTTATATCTCTAACGACGACGTATAATCTGAGTCTTATACAAAGTATATGTATGTAGTCCTACTTATTTCTGCAGGTCTGTAAGTACGGTTTCTAATTTCTATTTGATTGTTTTTTATGGTTTGAAATTATTTGGTTCACTGCTTTGATTTTGGATATACGGATATACGTACTTTAGTATATACATTGTAGTCTTTGGATATACGTAAGTACGTCACACCGGGTAGAGTCAGTCCGACCCAGGTCGGGCCTAGTAGAGTTTAGTGAACCAGCGACAAAACTCCCAGTAAGTAGCTCGATTCCACTCACAACTCAGATTCGGTAGAAGCCGCGTAACCAATCTCACTGGAGCGCAAACTCTTAGAGTATCCCAGTGTTTAAACCTCCCGCGTGGTCATGTCGGAGGTTTCCCCTCGATTTTCCCCAGGCCACTTTCCAACCGCGCACTCCTATCGATTTATTGGGCCCGACCTATAAGGCCACAATCAGGTTGAAAAAACAAAAAAAGTACGTCGCAATAATTGTTTGGACGTTACGTAAACGTAGTAAATAATAGTAAGATTGCAATTTCAATTGCGTATATTATAAGTATTATAACTGTTACAGTAATGTAACAGTTGCTGTAAAGCATGTATGCAGCATGTACATGGATTTAGCTATACGCAACCATTATCCAAGTAGTGTTAAAAGTTCAGTAAAATTTACTCCACTAATTATTCTATTCAATTATCGTTCTTATAAGAAGGAACATGAGAGCTAATTTGTCATAACATAACTATGGACTCGTACATTCAACCATGCACACGATAGCGCGTCCGGCCGGCCAAGTTCCAATTACAGATAGTGACAATGATTTACTAAATCCTACTTGATCATATTTGTCCTACTTATTTCATTATCATTAGGTTTTAAGAATACTTAACAAACTTATTTCAAAATACTGCCATTAATTTTCATTAAGTTTCATTACATAATATATATCGAAATAAAACAACCGCATCTTCGCTTAAAACTCGCATTACCTATAAAAGCCGCTTTAGCTAAGTTGGTAGTGACCCTGCCTGCAGAAGGATTACACATTCTTAAGTTTTATTCACCATTTATTCAATTAAATATAATTTAACAACATAACAGCTTAAGCCATGGCATTGATACACTAATATAGGTATTTTAATCTATTTGTATATGAATAATTAGGAGCGTTTTACTAAAATCAAATCTCAATTTTCAGAAGTAAGGTTTTGGTGACAGATCAGAACTTGACTTTTATTTTTACATTTTTGTCATGCCTTAATAAATCATCAAATATTGTAAATCAAAACTTTGTATTCCTTACAGAAACTGACAGAGCATTGTCATTGTACAGTGACAAGTTATGACAATTTCGATTTCTCTAAGGAGTTTTTAACTCTGATTAACTGGTGGCAATACACAACCGAAAATACCTATTAAAAAAAATTTAAGTCAATGACCCGGGCCAACAAAATGAAGTAGTGTGTGTGAAATATGTATGTGTGAGTTACTGGGGAAAATAATTTAAAAAAATAGAAATTTGACAGGCGCTGATAATTTACCCTGCACGACGCAGTCTTAAATATTATTTGTGGATTTTTCCGAATCATAAACGAATAGATCATTCGTCATTTTAAAAGTGGTTGTTTGATTTATTCGCGGATATATTATTCGCGAATAAACCATTCAACATCATCATCATTTTCAGCCTGTAATCGCCCACTGCTGAGCATAGGCCTCTCTTTGAGTACGCCACTCGTCCCGTTCTCGTCGCGAATATTAAATTCGTGTATTATTTTTTATTCGGTTGAAAAATTATTCGAAAAATGCCCATCTCTGGTCTAGAATATAGTTGATGCGTCCATCAAACCTGCCGCGGAGATAAATGACTTCCGACCCGCGCGTAAAAAAGGTACGCGGAATTTTCAGCGTTTTAGTGTTGAAGGCGAGTCTGCCTGAACACATTATTTTTATCTTTATTTAACGTTTATACTTAGACCAACCGAAGCCGAATTTCTTTAAATGCTGTGCTTATGTAAATACTATGCTAATATGATTTTAATTAAAAGTGTACATTGCTAAGCTAATATAGAAACGAAATGAGTTTCATTTGTGATGTCCTTGTGAATGTGTATCAACATTACACCCACATGCCTCCCGGGATCTGCCATAAATGCTCTTTCCATCTAGTCTTATAAATACGAACTGAAAGTTGCCGAACAGAATAATGTTACATAACATAAGATAACTACCAGAGACATGAATTTTACAAAAAATATTGAACACAGTCACATCATACAGTCATACAATAAAATTCCAAAAGTAACTAAACAGTATATTCTTAAAAGTGGCTGGATAGTATACTTAATACAGTTACATAATTATTTAAACTTTATAGAGTGCAGGTTTTGAGATTTTTTTAGTGTTTATGGACTTTCGTTGCTGACTGTACTCTGAATACAGAATTCTAGCCGTAACCACGTACCTGGCTGTAGAGAAATTATCAAACCATACTACATTATAGCGTTTATTCTCGCCGATCGACCCCCAGTAGGAACAACGGTGAATTTATTCTACGTCGACGACGTGCGCCGCGCTCTAATGCCCCACCGATCTATTTATGTTCTTCGCTTCCGATTCTAACCTGATTTCAATCTTTAGAGCGGTTTCTTCTTCTTCTCAGTCGTAACACTCTTGTCAGAATGATCGTGGCTGTTTGGATGCTGTACATGGCTGATCTTCACATCCGGATTTGTTTTTGGCACTGGACTTTAGACTTTCCCTTGCGACGCTTAGAGCGGTTTAGACAAGCAAAAATTTGCGTACAATTTTCAGCGAATTTTGAGGGTTTGATCGTATTCATCTTACCTCGGCAGCCCGCAGCCCCGGAATGTAAAGAAACTTACATGCAAGTTTTGCCAATGTACCTAATCGGCTTTTATACCCTCGGTTTCCAAACGCGCTTAACTAACGCAGAACAGGCCAATTTATAGGCCAAGAGAAGGGCAAGAGAAACATCTCTTTTCACATCGGCTAAGCTCGGCAAGTCGGCAGTAGTGTCGTTATAGACGATCACGCAGGGAACGAAAGAGCGCGTACTTACTATGCGGTGAAAGTGAATGAATGTAAAGCTGTCAAACAATAATTTTGTTACACAGAAAACGTTATGTTGACACAATTGTTACTTATGAGAACAGAACAAGCGCGAAACGCTGAAATACGATTGCGAAGCGGAATATTCGAATTGAGAAACGCGGTAAGGTTCGAAAGAAAACTTTTATAATGCTCTAAGCCTCTTTATGAGCACATCATATATCCACAACTCTATTGCGAATATACTCTTTAAGTTTTTCGGTTTATAATATATGTAGAGACGTTTTTATGACCTGGAGTCTGCGATAAAGTACTTCAGGCATCAGATATTTCACAGACATTACGATTATGAGACGCCTTTTCCAGTATGATCATATCATTAATTCGCAATATTATTTGGTAAAAGTTCTCTGCACCACGTCGGATTAAGTAACGCTTATAAAACGAGTATAATTGAGTTAATTGACATAGGACACAATACCTCCCAACAATGGTCTTAACTCGATTAGCGCTGAAAGCCAGCCCTCGTAACATAATTATAATTCAAGATAGTTTAAAGCTACATTGTGTCGGAGTATCCATTCATAACCGTGCCCTATTTATAGCTCATTCAGCCTCCTTCAATGAGTTACCGTGAGATATTTAATCGATTGAAACGAGTAAGTACTCATACTTCTGCATTTGTTGGTATATGTAGCGGGTAGACTCCAAAATATATAATGTGAGTTCTTTTAGTTACACCATATGTGAATAGAGCAGTCATCCGTCATGAAGCTGGTTGATTCGGTCCGCTGCCCCATATGTACTACAGTCTGAAACAAATCGTGGGTTGCCTTTCGTGGTCTTCCTATTTTTTGCTACCTTGCAGTTATTAAGACATTCAAGCTAGCAATTACAGAATGCATATGACTTATTCTTCGTCAGTTCTTCGTCTATTCCTTATTTTGACGATCCTATAACTTAAATTCCTATAACTTTCACAAAAAGCGAATTGAATTCGCCTTTTGTACTAACTAAGGTTTACTTTTGTGCAACAAAGATTAAATAAATAAATATCGTAATTCAAATAATCAAAGAATTAAAAGAAACTGAATCTGAATTCTAGGTTTTGCATTGCATGTTTGTCATGTTTGGACTCTATTCCAATTGAAATAGAGTCCAAAAATGTCAAACATTCAAATTCCCTGACTGTAAATTTCCCCATCGCGTGTAAAAAACCAAATATTAAAAGTATTTAATTTTGTCTGACAGGAGGAAATCGAGGACCGGCCGCGGGCGGCGACCTTCCTCAGCTCGCTGGCCGACTACTCCAACACGATCCCGACGGCGTCGGCGGCCGACCCCGACGCGCCAAAACCGGCGCCGCCGGCGCGCATGGGCACGCTCATCGGCGTGTTCCTGCCGTGCATCCAGAACATCTTCGGCGTGATCCTGTTCATCCGTCTCACGTGGGTCGTGGGCACCGCCGGCGCTATACAGGGCTTCCTGATCGTGCTCGTGTGCTGTTGTACGGTGAGTAAAACCCCTCTTCTTCTTCCTTCTCTTTTCCCACCTACGTGTCGTCGGGTCTCCTTGTTAGTTTGCGCCAGAGTGATCGGTTCTGGGTTGTCTGCTCATCAATGTTCAGGTTCTTTAAATATTTTCCAATATTGGATCTTTACCTGGATTTTGGTCTACCTCTTCCTCTCGGATGCTCGGGAAGGTTTGAGGCAATATTAACGATATGGTGAGAAGAACGCTCTAAACGACCTTACCCCATCCTCATGGTGGCACCGCTAATCCAAATGGGGCAAATCCATCCTACCAACACAGAAGTATAATAATGCATCAATCTTTTCGGTGTATCTACAACAGAAATAATGTCAACGCATTCTGTAAGATTATAGAATTTTTGAAGAGAAGCATGGAAACTCAATTAATTACAGTCAAGGGTACAGTCAAGGGCAACAATATGAATATATTTTTTCACCTTAATCCATTGAAATCCCAAACATGTATACATATTTATGCCCTTGACTGTACCATAACTTGTAAATAATAGTAGATTGTTTGACAAGGGTCTAAAGTAAGCCATATTACCTACCACGAGATGGTTATTTTCCCGAACGTAGAGAGGGAAAGTTGTTCGAGTGGTAATATGGCTTTTAGGCCCGAGTTATACACTCTACTTTTCACTTCGATTGCGAGAAAACACATAAACACAAATTATCCACCTTAAATGAATAATGAATAATAATGGGTGTATGTCTAATTTGACAGCATGTTTTTTTTCTAAGGCCAGCACCATATGCCTCGCTATGCGTGTTTGCTTGGCGTATTCGCCTCCCTTTCTTTTGCTGTATCAAAGAAAGAGATGCATCATGCGCTTATTTTTTTTCTTTTAAGAGGAGTAATTGCTTTGACCATAGACACCGCTTAATCTTTAAAGAACTGAAAAACGTCTTTCCTGATTGGTTGATTTTAGTACAGCTGTGTTCTGGTTGGTTGATATTTTAACCAAATATGTTTTAATCTGTCAAATTACTTTTCTGTGATTGGTGGATTTCATCGGTGAAGTATTTTGATTGGTCAAATTAAAATGTTTTGTAAATCATAAATATGTATACATATTTTCCCTAGGGCTTAAACGTACTACTTTAGCCCCGCTTCACAAGTCTAATATGACACACTTTTCGAGCATGAGAAGTGAAAAACACATTTTTGGGGTCTGACAAGAATTAAACGAAGAAAAATCCAAGCGTTTACATACCTACTCTAATTGCTCGACGCAGCCCTCAATTAAAATTCTTGGCACGAATATCAACTTGCTACATGCTTGACGAGCGATGAAATTAACGCATCGCTAAATCCACCCATCACTTTCTGGAAACTTTTTCACTTAAAATATTTAATTTGGAGAGTCACACTGCTGGACAGGCGTCTTTTCCTTCTATAATATATCTCGTGAACTTACCCACTCTAAATCAGATTGTAAACTTATCAGTGTAGATTTATGATATACTTTTATTGACATTGTTTTTGTTTTTATTATCTTATTGTTTTTGTTTTCATTTTTGTTTTTATGATTTCATTATTATTAATTTATTATATAAAACGATAACGACCAGTATACGATAAGTAATATAAGACATGTAACTGTATTGTACGAATATGGTATAATGAGATATAAATATAAACTAAAACTATACTATGTGATTCACTAAACACCGTCCTCACCTGTGACCTCACACCCCACCAGTTCACCCGTTTTTATATGGAAACCGTCAAATAAAAGGTGAGGATTGAGGCAATATGTGAAAACGAGTCGGTTTGCGAATAACAACCCTTATTGTTATTAATTTATTATATATATATTAAGTATCCTATTGGCAGACCATGCTGACGGCGATCTCGATGTCTGCGATCGCGACGAACGGCGTGGTGCCGGCGGGCGGGTCGTATTTCATGATCGGCCGGTCGCTGGGCCCCGAGTGCGGCGGCGCCGTCGGCATGCTGTTCTACACGGGCACCACTCTCGCCGCCGCCATGTACATCGTCGGCGCCGTCGAGATTGTGCTCGTGAGTATACTCCTACACCACACGGTCACAGAATAAGTAATAGTACTGCGTACAGAAGTCCCACCGTCAGAGGCGAATCACTCGCGTGACGTCATCGCGCCGCTCAAAGGTCACCCTTAGGGTGACTTTCAATGCGATAGAAAGTGATGTAGCAAGTGATGCGCGTGCGATAGAAGGAGATGGCCAAGCGAAGGCACGTTTGGGCTTGCCTCGCGGGGATTTGTTAACAGTGAGGCTTTTGTACTTAGTACTATTACTTATTCTGTGCCACCGTTAACAAATCCCCAATATATAATAGGTTAATAACAAACTTTGACCACACTAAGCGAAAGACGCGACGACGCGACCGTCCGGTGGCAATGCGTGGCAGCCACTGAATGGTATCGCCTGCTGATGTACTTGCAACTCCGCGGCGAACTGACGGAGTGAGACCCCCCTGACATGGTCTAAGAAAACAAGGTCTGACAATCCGGATCGTGACACAAGTCAGTTATGTCAATGTCGACGACACACTCACACTTACATCCGCATATCATCGATAGGCTGATGCCGTAGCTTGTCACCCACACTACTAACCGATGTACGGGATTGCTATGCCTGGCGCAGTATACAGGGTGGGCCCTGTAATAGGAGCAAAAAATTAAACGGTAGATTATTAACCTTGCTTGCAATTATTTCCACAGGTTTACGATTGAAAAATAAAAAAAAATTTAAGCACAGAGTTGTCCTGTATTTTTTTACCCTTTTGGAGTAGTATTAATAACTATTTTATTCTAAAACACCATAAAAAAATTTAAATCATAAAAAAGCCACAAAATATCCTGTCAAACCAAAAATGCTAAAACTATGACGACTCATATCTTGATACTACCTCTGAATCCGCATCTCGTGGTGTCAAGATCCATTACTTGAGGGTCCTAACTTTAGATCAAAGTTTCTCCGAATTGAAATAATCAATAAAATTTTTGGACACAAGGGGTTACTGCAGATGCTCTAAAGAAGCGTCCTTTTAAATATTTGCTCCTGTTACAGGGTCCAACCTGTATAATTGTGCACTCGTCGAGTGCCATGGGAAGTGACGAGGAAAGGAAGCAGAGAGCAGAGACGTAGTATTGCAACATTACTCGTCATGTGACTCATGTGTCTCCACGTGATGCTTCTCGTCATGCCCAACGCTTCCGGTTTTGTCGGCTCTTTCGAGTGATTGGATTTGCCATGTCGTGATTTCACAAAGCAGCTAATTTGGTTTTTGTTCAACTAAATTATTTTGAGCTTCGTTACCTCGAGGACACGCTTTCCTTAAAATAAGATAAAGTCAAGTTATGTGTCTTCTGAATGAGTAAGCTTAAAAATAAACTAAAAGCTTCATTTATTTTTCACTCGACCTAACCCAGCGACTAAAATATTTCTAATTCCGTGCCAGCCGAGTCATGCTGCCTCTCCACTTTGTCTTATACATCGACGTTTATAGCTCACGACTTTCGCATCACCTACTATATCGCTGAGATATTCCAACGCGTTTTTGTCATCATTCATTATTAGGGAGCCAAAGTGGAAATCAATACACGCCACAAGCGCGCCTTCAGACCTCTGCAAACGGAATATAACATGGCTAAAGAGTAATATGAAACCTTTAGTTTCACGTATAAAGCTTCTTCTCATATTAAGCCTTAATTCAATAACCGTTTTCCGCGCGTACGGACGGCGTGTGAGGAATACAAACATGAGTTCCGCAGACCGGCGCGCTTCTTAAACCAAAAGGCAAACTGGCAAACTCGTTATTTCAAAGCCGCGGTGGTTACTCCCTTTAAGCACGTATGACTGTAATTGTTAACCCTGGCCGTGCGCACAATACTAACGCTATGACAGCCCGACTTGGACATCTGTTAGCTTAACCTAATAAAAAGTTGGCGCTGGTCTATGTTGTAACTGGAGCGTAGGTATGACTGGAGATTTATAACTGGAGGCTGCAAGTTCTTTTAACAGGGGTGTGGTTATATAGTTTAATAGCCATGCTTAAGGGCCTATCGTGCGGGGTAAATTCTCAGCGCCTGTCAAATTTAATTTTTTTTAATAATTTACCCAATTAACCCACACATGCATTATTCACGCACACTACCTCATTTTGCTGGGTCGGGTCATTGACCCATGTTTATGTCAACTTATGACAATATAGATTTTGAATATTTAAAGGTTTCTTGGTGCATAAGGGAAGTGTAACAAAAATCGTCAAGTTCTGATATGTAACCAAAACTCAAGTATTAGTTGTATCTGAAAATGTCTTGAATTTGGAATTTGTGGTAGTAAAATACTCAGTTCCTTGTTTATAAAATAAAACTTGTCAAACCCCTGTTTTGTAAAATGTATTTTGTTTTGCCCTTTCCTCACAGACTCATTTTTATACAACTTAAAACAGAGAAAGAATTTTCCTAATCGGTTCGTGCATGTTATGACTGTTTTATGTTTATGACTTAGGTACTTATTTTCAGAGTTTACTTGGTGATTTTCATGATACGAGTATATGTTGTACCTTAAATAGGTTATTTTCATAAATTGATTATTTTCTGTTTATCAGTTGGTTAACTCTAAAATGGACACTGATTTAATGCAAGTTTTAAGAGAAGAAGCGGTAGTTTTATTACAATATATATAATAACTACTGAAACTATTTATACGGCACGGGATAACTGCAGCAATATTGTGAATCAACTTTTTATTTGAGGAACCAGTACCTAACCTTATAGGTAGTTCTTGTTATTCACGACCTCCCGTCGTAACCCAATCCGCAGAATTGCGCATAGAATAGTATGACATTCCCTGCGCATCGTCGTTATCGTGAATGACAAGCACTATAAAACCTAATGATATAACAAATATCATCAAGAAAGTCATTGTAACATTCTGCAATTGTGGAACTTGGCCGAACCACTACTGTATCAGCTCTGACAAATTAACTTTTATACAGTCGTGCCGTCGATGACACTTAACTGAACATCCGTGAACCTTATTGCAACGAGATAAGGTTCAATAATGGTTAACATTGCGTCTATTTTCATCAATAATAAATAGCAATTATTATTATTTCCTATTCGTTTACTATAACGTCGAGACAATTATTGCGATGCGACATAAGAACTTACTTGTACAAAATCAAAGCAACGGGATTTCCAACGCATGAAAGCTTTAGATAGAAACTAGCGCAGTTTAATATTATAAGTAATTACTGCATATTTGTTTGTTAGACATCGTCATTGTCACCACATCCCCAACAACTACTTGGTTTATTATTTATAAATGAAACATAGGTTTATTATTTTCATTCTAGGTATAATTATATTATGACCAGGCGGCTTAGACACTACACAATTTAAATCCACATCACTCAAACTGGCGAAGAAACTCCGATATTATTTCTTCTGCTTCCGCGGCAAGAGAGCACTCTAGATCTGTTTCTTGGTATAACGCTGATATTTTATAAACTTCTGTTCAAAGCACCATAATAATTGTGCCTGTTTTTACAGATTCTGGGATATGTTTTGTTTATGCAGATTCTGCGATATATTTAGGTAATCATTGTTTGACGTGAAAGCGCCGTACATATACACATAAAATATAACATTAGATTCGTTAAATTATTGAAATATAAAAAATACAATTTGTTTACAAATTTTAATTTGAAATATGATGAGTGACATAAATGTCATAACGTTCCGTTCTGGGTGGCCAATTTATAAAAAGTAAATTACTTTGAACTGAAATACATCGGTAACCTTTTTACGTTTAAAATGCCTTTTCGTAAAGGAAATCATTATAATTTAGTTGCATTAGTAAACATCGGGGACCAAAGATTGCATTTTTATGTTATAACGAATGGCTAATACTAAAAATTCCATGTTAAAAGAATCTTCAATAGCCACACGTCAACATTTATTTACCCTACTTCAATTAATGCAATCTTTGTGTGTGGTATACATTTTGTATTTGTATACGAGCAAGCTGTCAAAAAGCGTGTTTTTATGAGATGTCAAACTGAGAAAAGCAGCATACGTCTGCTCCCATTGAGGGCCGGAGCCCATCTGCCGGTAAGAAAACTACGGCGGCCGGTCAAATTTTCGGAATTTCCTTTGCATTGTTAAAAAAATCTCCACATTTTGCAAATGTTAAACACATACGACCTAGATAACATGTAGTTTTGTTACTATTCAAAAATTGAAGACCTTTCATAAAGTATTAACGTTGTAGTTTGCGTTTATCTCCTTTAGTAGAGCTAACTTTGGATTGAATTTTTATGAAGAAAACTATAAGTAATTGTGTTTCTGAAACACATGACGTGTAGAGTGTATCCTTAAATATCATATATAGGAATTACAGAATTCAAGCTTTAGTAATAATAATACAGCAAGTGATCCAACCATCGCAATTATTCAGAAATTTGCTCGGTGCAGTCTTAATACTTTATAAGGATATGCTACACAATTTGTGTTGCTTTTCACCAACGAAAGGTGACTTTTGACAATATTAGTGTATCTTATAGGCCGGTTTTGGCCCAATAGGGGCCAAATGGGAACCCCGTTTTCAAGAAAGGAGTATGCACAATTTCGAAGACTCGGCAATGCGCATGGGACACCCCTGGGGTTGCAATCGTCCATAGACTGCGGTGACCGCTTACCATCGTGGGCCGTACGTTTGTTTACCACCGACGTGATATTAAAAACAAATGTAAATTTTATCTTCATTCCTTACAAGAAAACTTCCCGTATTTTAAGATGATGTTTTCTCATTTCTTTACTGCACTCCCCACGAACCATTTTCCCAGCCACTCCTATGAGTGGCTGAAAATCTATATCATCTATATCTAAGGCCACCACCACACTTCGTCGTATTTGTGCAAATCTTCGTATTGTATCTCTTTCTTTAATATTGCAAAAGAAAGGTAAGCAAATACGCAACACGAACACGCATAGCGAAGTGTGGTGGCGGCTAAGATATCATAACTCGAAATTCTACCCACCCTTTTCATAAAATTTAACAAACCTCTGTTACCCGTCGTCTACCAGTCCCTGGGATCCCAGGGCAGATAACAAAAGAATGGCATTGTTTATTTTTTTCGCCGGGAGAGGACGGCTTAACTAAAGTGTCTTTTGTCACAAGCACATGTATACATATGTCAAAGTGACATATGAGGACAAAAGGAACTTTAGCTGCTATTTAGCTAAAATAGGTTTCATGGACGTTTATAACTAAATAAGGGTGTACTTGTCTCTTAATTGCAGACGTACATGGCGCCCTCGCTGTCCATCTTCGGCGACTTCACGAAGGACCAAGAGGCGATGTTCAACAACTTCCGCGTGTACGGCACGGGGCTGCTGCTGGTGATGGGGCTGGTGGTCTTCCTCGGCGTCAAGTTCGTCAACAAGTTCGCCACGGTCTGTAGCTCTTGTTTAAGTACAATCCCTTCTAATTACCGGTTTATAGCGGGTCTAGCTAGGACTAGAAGTCCGCACGAGAAGACGCAGTTTATATTGCTAAAATATACTCTTCTTAAGCGGCTGGCCGTGGCCACTGTCATAGGTTACAAACATCGATGGCACCAGTACAGTACTATACTTCAACGCACGCATCACAACTTCCAGGATTAAATGGTCATTACACTCCTTCAATTAATTCATAGTTGGAACAGCAGCATTATTAGGTTATGTTTTAACAATCACAGATGACAGCTGTTGCCTGTCAAACATACTGTGCGTTCAGAAAGTATTAGCTTCTACAATTTCGAATACAACTTGCAAAAACAAAAACTTGCAACTTGAAAATACAACTTGCAAGATTGTAATTCAAATATTACCACCATTTCCCTCTTTATTTATTTTTATACCCTACAGGTGGCGCTCGCCTGCGTCATCCTCTCCATTTCCGCCGTCTACGTCGGGATCTTCGTCAATTGGAACGGGAATGACAGCCTGCAGTAAGTCGCTCTTCTATTATAGTACGTGGTGTTCCTCGGCGTCAAGTTTGTCAACAAGTTCGCGACGGTGGCGCTCGCCTGAGTCATCCTCTCCATCTCCGCTGTCTATGCCGGGATCTTCGTTAATTGGAACGGGATGAGAGCCTGCAGTAAGTAAGTCGCTGTTCGACTATAGTTCGCGACGGTGGCGCTCGCCTGCGTCATCCTCTTCATCTCCGCCGTCTACGCCGGGATCTTCATCAATTGGAACGGGAATGACAGCCTGCAGTAAGTCGATCTTCGACTATAGTTCGCGACGGTGGCCCTCGCCTGCGTCATCCTCTCCATCTCTGCCGTCTACACCAGGATCTTCGTCAATTGGAACGGGAATGACAGCCTGCGGTAAGTCGCTCTTCGACTATAGTTCGCGACGGTGGCGCTCGCCTGCGTCATCCTCTCCATCTCCGCCGTCTACGTCGGGATCTTCGTCAATTGGAACGGGAATGACAGCCTGCAGTAAGTCGCACTTCGACTATAATTAGTGTGTGGTGTGAAAGACTTCGGGACCGAGCATGGTTGTTCCGGTAGCTCAGTTGAATAGAGTATTTGGCCGCGTATGCCAGGATGACGCAGTTTTCAATCCTGCTCAGAGCCAAAAAAAATCCCTTTAGTTTGAAATGTATTATGAGTCCCGGCTGCAGGGTGAGTTTAGTTCATCATCTTTCAGTATCATTGCCATTTTTTGTATTATTGTATTGCCAGCATTATATCCATGCAATCGCGAGGCTATCACCCTTGCACTAAAATACTCTTCTCCGTAACGTTCTAGTCTGTGATACAATTACTCGTAACAATGCAATACGAAATTAATAACACCTTTGAATGTATTATTTTATTCGAAATAGGTAGCGAACCTTTATTGTTGTAGTTTAAAGATATTGTGACATGTTTCATCCAACAGGTCACCATTACAATAATTCGAGATATTGTATGATTTAAAAAGATTACTCACTTACTTACTCCGCTGGCTCAGCGACCCAAAGTGTGTCTTGACTCTTGGCCTCCAATACGAGTGCACGCCATTGATCCATCACAACGTCAGCCCAGAGGTACCTGGGGCGACCGACCGGCCGTCTCCCTGACGAAAGCTCACCGACTTCGCTGGCTTGGTCATCTGGAACGAATGGGTGATGAACGATGACCGTGCTGTCAAAAGAGCCTACCAGGGTAAAAATATTAACCAAAGGTATTTGTCTGTAGAATGTGCGTGCTCGGCAAGCGGCTGCTGAAGGACATCCACATCGACAACTGCACGAAGGGCCCGGGCACCGAGCTGGAGAAGCTGTTCTGCGCCAACAAGACCTGCGACGACTACTACAAGACTCACGACGTGCACATCGTGCAGGGAATCAAGGTACGTACCGTAATTAACTAACGTAATGTAATAAAACGTTGTTGTCAACACGGTGTACGTTTGCCTAATATCTCATTCTCCCACTTTACGGGGATCGCGGATTATCGCTTTAAGGGATCTCTTCCAGCTAACCTTCAAGCAATATGTTTGGTGTTTGTTACTCAATGACACAAAAAATGGCTGAAAGGATTATTGATGAAACTTGGTTTATAGTCTGGATAAACATAAAGAATTTTTATCCCGAAAATCATCCCTCGAAAGGATGAAATAGGAAGTGGAAGTGTACGCGGGCGTACAGGTCGCGTCATATAAAAAGAACGCTGGCCGCAAGCTACGCATTAGGCGATTTGTCGGTATAAGGCTAGTACTTTCATACGCGACGCGAGTGTACTCGTACCAATGCGCAAACACACCCCCTCCACTTTCTTCCAGCGTTCTTTTTACATGACGCGACCTGTACCACCAAATAGACCGATAAATCGCGTAATGCGCAGCTTGCCGCCAGCGTTCTTTTTAAATGACGCGGCCCATAGTCGCGTGCAAAAGCTAGAATCTATTTATTTTTCCCAGGGCCTGGCGAGCGGGGTGTTCTTCGACAACCTGCAGGACTCGTTCCTGCAGCTGGGGCAGTACATCGCGTACGGCAAGGAGCCCGAGGACATTGAGCAGATGGACCGCCCCAGCTACAACCAGATCACCGCCGACATCACCACCACCTTCACCATACTCATCGGCATCTTCTTCCCGTCTGTCACCGGTAAGGGTTTTACAATACATTGTACGACTTGCCCAGATCAAGTCAAGTCTTGTCAAGGAGCTGGCCTCGGACCGGCAAAGATGGAGAGAACTGCATCAAGCTGCAACGACAAGAGCCCGGCTTGCATGTACGACTTGTGAGAGTTGTGAGTTATTTGGTCGACTAACTGCAGATTATTTATTTGCTTACGACCAGTGGAGGCATATTTTGAAAATAATTTAGGTCAACTACAATGAGATGTATCCACTTTTGGACCTTATATCAATGGCAGAAGCTAAGGCGCTGGCGGGTGGAAAACGAATGAGATCGGGTAGAGGCAGCGTGACGGCCGGGATTCCACAGGGTTCGGCGTTGGGAAACACCCTATTTTTAGCGTACATAAACGATTTACCATCTGCCATTACCGAAGGTCAAATCACTCTATTTGCTGATGACACAACAGTGGTAGTTGGTGCGCGTACATATAACAACCTAAACGAAAAAATCATCACTGTGTGTGACCAACTTCAGCGATGGTTTTCGGCAAATGGGTTGATACTAAACGTCAGCAAATCCAACATTATGATGTTTTCTAGTAGGTGTGTTCCGAACGTAATCATCCGAAGCCCTATACCCATGACCGAAAATTGCAAATTCCTAGGTCTCACATTAGACCCTGCATTAAATTGGAAGCACCATGTAGACCTGCTGTGTAGTAGGTTGGGCAGTGCAGTATTTGCATTACGCAAGTTAAAGCCGCTGCTTTCCCGTGATGCGCTGAGACAAGTATACTTTTCTCACTTCCACTCGCTTATGAGTTATGGCGTAGTCTTATGGGGAAACTCAACTGATGCTGGGAGAGTGATGCGCATGCAAAAAAGAGCTTTGCGGACCATACTTGGCCTAAATCAGAGGCAGTCCTGCAAAGCACTATTTGTTGAGCATCGAATCATGACGCATTACTCCCAGTATCTCTTTGAAGTAATCATGTTCACACGAGAGCGTCTGCCACAATTTAAGCGAGTGGAAGTGACGGGTAAGTGTCTTCGCAGCACGGGTAGGCTGCGGACAGTACCGCGTCGCACAGTAGGTACTGCACGCCAAAAACGCTCGAGTTATTGGGCCGACATACTATGAGCACCTACCTGCTGACATTAAAATAGAAAAATGTGAAGCCACTTTTAAACGGAGACTGAAGAACCTTTTATTAGAAAAGTCACTTTACTCAGTAAAAGAATATATTGACATAATTAAATAAGAGGATACTTCTTTGACTGGACTACTATTAGACTAACTTATTTTATTTTTATTATGATTTTGACATTGTTGATATCGAATTGATATGTACTCAACTGATACCACATTTTATTATTATCTCTTTATTTATTTGGAAACTTAGGCTAGGTTGTTATAATAGCTCTATAAAAAGTAAAATATAAAAATACATTTACAAAACATAAAAATATTATAAAAACCTAACCTAGGGTGCCGCCGGCAGCGGGGCAGGGCCTAAGCTACCGGCGGTTATTATTATTATTAGTATTAAGATTGACATAGTTATTTTTAATTAATTGATAGGTACTTCTTTAGTACCTTTATTTTATTGTTTTTTTTATTCCTAATATTATTATTTAAATTGACATTGTAATGAATTTGTTCTGTGTATAATCAATATTGTTATTTCTTTATTAAATGTAGCTATATATTTTGTATATATGCTGCAAACTGTATTGCCCAATTATAATTATATTTTGTAAAACGATCACTATATGACTAGTAGTATAAACAGTGTTGTATTATATGAAACTTGTATAATGAGATATAATAAACTAAACTAAACTAAACTAAACTAATAAACTGGATACCGGTAAACAGGTAACTTTGATTCAAGTGGTGACTTTGCATAAATCACTTTTTCTCCTAAATCAATACTTACTTATTCGTATTTACGCGTCATCTGTGTCAGTGTAAAGTTTAGTCCTTCATTCACCTGTTGACTTTATTCAGTCTACCTAATTGCCAATAGTATTGGTCTTATGATCCATCCATACTAAATGATTAAAGTAGCCCCATTTTTTCTTAACCCTAATTTACGGTACATCTCTTTATAGTTGACTGTACTAAAGACTTCGGTCTAGAATAACAATTTTAACCAAAAGCGCTACTTTCTGTTACATACTATTAACTGAACTCACTTAATGTAAGAAGTTATATTAGTTACGGCACAAATTACGGCAAATCGGGAGCGTGGAACTTGTTATCCTCATCCACTTTGGACATAAACAACAAAGTTTCACTTCTGCGCTCCGCGGGACATTATACGACGTGATGACGCATTCGAAACTGGGTATTTGAGTCACAGCTCACATTCAAGTTTATGTATTTCAATTTCATTTTAAATAATCTTACGAGACCTTTCGATTTAGTCTCAATGTAAACTAGGTATTTGCTTTTATTATGGATCCTTCTATATTGATCCTAGTACAGGTAGAGTAATTTAATGGCTTTGAACAGACTTCATTGGTCTCCATTCCGGAAAAAAATGAGTTTTGAGATCATGATTGCAATAGGAATGGTATGAGCTGGCAATGGGAATACATATGTACTTATAGTTTTGGCCCAATGGCGTCTCACAGTACCTTGCATGTATGCGTAGATGTTTAATGGAGCGCAAGTCAGACTGCAGTTGAGATATTGTTTTAACTGATATATTTACTGTGCGAGGACTTAATTATGAAATGTTTGACAGGTATCATGGCTGGTTCAAACCGCTCCGGTGACTTAGCTGACGCGCAAAAGAGCATCCCCATCGGCACCATCTGCGCCATCCTCACCACCTCCACCGTCTACCTCTCCTGCGTGCTCCTGTTCGCCGGGACAGTCGACAACCTGCTGCTCAGAGACAAGTAAGCCGTCATACCACTACACAAAACCCGTAGGTTTATCTGCACCATAGACGTAGGCAGCGTAGAGATACTTAAAAGGTTTGTTTTAACGGGTCTAACGCGATATTTATGTATTTACCTTTTTTACCGACGTTTCGACACGGGTTTCACCGGCCGTGGTCGCGGATATGACTGTCGTCTGACTGTCGTGTTTGTTTACAAAGCGCGAGAGTTTAAAGTGTTATAGCGTAGAGATAATTTCGTAAACGGTCTTCAGGGTAGTATTCATCAGTAAAATAAATAAATAAATAAATATTTTTGGACAATCTTACACAAATCAACCTAGTCCCAAACTAAGCAAAGCTTGTACTATGGGTACTAAGCGACCACATACTACATACTTATATTGATAAATAAATACTTAAATACATAGAAGGCATCCAAGACCCAAGAACAAATATTCGTGCTCAAAAGTTTCTGAAAGTCACATAACAATTTCACACAACCAGTTGCTCGGATTTGATCGTGCTGTAACTGGTAGTGTTTTGAAGATCGACGGTATTTCTACCGTGTTGAGTGTATTTCTAAATATAATGTAATGCCTCTCCTAATTTTTACCTACATTTCTCTTGTGGGAAAGTTTGTAATTGAAAATAGTTAATCACTTTCAAATAATTTCAGATTCGGTCAATCGATCGGCGGCAAGCTGGTTGTGGCCAACATGGCGTGGCCGAACCAGTGGGTGATCCTGGTGGGCTCGTTCCTGTCAACGCTGGGCGCGGGGCTGCAGTCGCTCACGGGCGCGCCGCGGCTGCTGCAGGCCATCGCCAAGGACGAGATCATCCCGTTCCTGGCGCCCTTCGCTGTGTCGTCCAGCCGGGGCGAACCTACTAGGCAAGTAACAGTCGTTATCAGCTGATGGCAGCCTACTTGGCCATACCAAATAAAGTAGACCCGCGAACCGGTTTGCCGAGGTGCATTTTCTACTTGTTGTTTCTCGCCATATCTTTCTTTCCAAGGCTTTTTTCATGCAGGCAAAGCCCCGATGTAAACGGCGTTTTAGGGCGAGCGAGCGAGGGCATTTACTTGGTTGATCCATCGCATGAAGAAGCGTCCAGGATTATGCCCCATAAACTCTGAAATACAAGTTTTTCTTTTACGTTGAATTCCTTCTACAAAACGTGACAAAAGTAGCTCAAAATACGCTACTACTTCATCTATCTATATATATAAAGTTGATGGGTGACTGATTAATCACCGCCCCGCCGAAACTGCCGGTCCTAGAAATTTGAAATTTACACTATAATTAGGTTATATAACGGAGGCAAGGGATAAGACGGGATTTTTGGAAATTCCACTCCTAAGGGGGTAAAACAGGGGTGCAAAGTTTGTATGGGGGGCAATAATTTTTTTAAGGTCCAGACTTGAAACTTTGTACAAAGACTTCTTAAAATAAGACAATGAAAGTTATATCTGCGTTTTCAAAATTTTCGTCTCCTAAAGGGTTGAAAATGGGGGTGAAATATTGTATGGGGAGCATTTTTTTTTAAAGCGAGAGTCTTGAAACTTTGTGTAAAAGTTCCTTATAATAATGGAAAAAAAGTAATTTCAGCGTTTTTTAAAATTCATTCCCTAAAGGGGTTAAATAGGGGTTCAAAGTTTGTATGGGGAGCAATTTTTTTTGATAGTGATAGTGTTCAAACTTTGTATGAAAGTTTCTTATAATAATACAAAAAAAGTAATTTCAGCGTTTTTCGAAATTCATCCCCGAAAGGGGTTAAAAAGGGGTTCAAAGTTTGTATGAGGAGCAAATTTTTTTTTCAGTGAGGTACTTCAAATTTCTCACAGAGACTCTCTGTTTAAATAAAATAAAACTAATTTCAGCGATTTTTGAAATTCATCCCCTAAAAGGGTTACAATAGGGTTCAAAGTTTGTATGGGTAGCAAAATTTTATTGAGTGAAAGACTTAAAATTTCTTACAGAAACTCTGTTTAAATTAGATACAACAAAACTGATTTCAGCGTTTTTTTAAATTCATCCCCTCAAGGGGTTAAAACGGGGTTCAGAGTTTGTATGGGGAGCAAAATTTTTTAATTGAGAGACTTCAAATTTTTTACAGTCTCTGTTTAAATACAACAAAACCGGTTTTAGTAATATAACATGGATAAATATATTAAAAACTGCGGGTTAGAAATGCTAATGTCTGTCTGTCTGTCTGTAACCCCTTCACGCTTAAACTGCTGAACCGATTGAGATGAAATTTGGTGTGAATATAGTTCGAGTCCGAGGAAAGGACATAGGAGAGTTTTTATCCCATCCCTTAAGGAAGTGGAAGTTTGTATGGAACAGAGATAACCGCCTAAAATAAAATAAAAGAATAGCGATAAAATTCCAACGCGATGACCGAGCTCTACGCAGACGAAGTTGCGGGCAAAAGCTAGTATAACATATGAAAAGTACACCCAATTCCTCAAGTCTATGTTGACTTGAGTATGGGTCGGCAATTCAGTTGTGATTCTTGCAGAGTCGCTATATACCACCATAGGATACGGTATCTGCTTACCATCCTGCAGGCTGTAAACTTATTTGCCACCGCCGTTGTATAATAAAGTAGCAGGGAAATTGAGATGTATTTGAGGTGCCCAATGATACAACCGTCTCGTAGCGAAGCTAGTTTGTTACTGCTTGAACCGGGGCGGCGTGGGCGCATGTATGTCAGAAATAAAGTAAATTTGCGTTCTCCAGGGCCCTGCTACTGACGATGGCGATCTGCCAGTGCGGCATCCTGCTCGGCAACGTGGACATCCTGGCGCCGTTGCTGTCCATGTTCTTCCTCATGTGCTACGGCTTCGTCAACCTCGCCTGCGCGCTGCAGACGCTGCTCAAGACGCCCAACTGGCGGCCCAGATTCAAATACTACCACTGGTATGATTACTTTTATTAATCTCTAGGTAATACAATCGACGATCGCGCATTGGTATTTACAGTCACCAAAAACACACAACTACATCACGGCAATGTTTGAATCGTCTGTAATAGATGTAAAGGCATTTGATCATGATGAACCAATAGAATCGAGGAACCTTAATCAAAAGTAGTTTTGTAAGCTCATGTGCATACAACTTGCGTGATCTTATAACCCTGAAAATCCAAATCTATAAATAGAATGAGGCTTCATAGTAAGAAAGAACTGTGTCTAAAACCTAGGTTACTAGCAGGTACCTAATCTCATAGCATAGATTTATCATCTCATCCTTTGCAGAAACACACCACACTGAATCGTTTAAAGCTTATGACATCTTCAACGTAGGTACGAAGAAAGTAGCAACTTTACCCGAGTGCTGTCATTCCAGGTCGCTGTCGCTGGCCGGCCTGACGCTGTGCATCTCCATCATGTTCATGACGTCGTGGCTGTTCGCGCTCATCGCCATGGGCATGGCCGGCCTCATCTACAAATACATCGAGTATCGAGGGTAAGTCGAATCAATGATCGACGTTTTTAGGGTTTCGTAGGTAACAAGGAACCTAATAGGTTTGCAAACTTTTTAGTCCACATAATGTAACTGGTGGACAACTACGGAACCCTACATTGTTCCCGGCCCGACACGCACGTGGCCGGTTTTTTGTCTCCAGACCGACTTATGATACTTGTGAAGCGTTGAAGTAGAAGTGTTCAAATTTATCGCTGAACTGTGTCCCTGGCCCACGGAATATGGTAAGTAGCCCAAGGAATTGTGTCCACTGGCTTACAACTGATCATCTGGTTATTTCAGGGCGGAGAAAGAGTGGGGCGATGGTCTCCGCGGTCTAGCTCTGTCCGCAGCGCGCTACTCGCTCATGCGGCTGGAGGAGGGTCCGCCGCACACCAAGAACTGGCGGCCGCAGGTGCTGGTGCTGGCCAAGCTCAACGACGACCTCACGCTCAAGTACAGGAAGATGCTGTCCTTCGCCAGCCAGCTCAAGGCTGGTGAGTACCTATTAAGAGACAGAGAAATAACAGGGATTTGACTTCAATTTAAATCACGTGTGACGTAGTATTGCTAGCGATTGTCCAGGTATATATATACCAAGGTGCTATGAATATAACGTTTATGTTTCGAAGAAGAGCCCTAAGTTCAGACCTCGTCTCGGACATCTTCTTTTACATCGCTTTTATTACAAATAAGGGCATAATCATAACCATCTGGTTTACAGGCAAAGGTCTGACGGTGTGCGTGTCAGTGCTGGGCGGCGACTTCACGCGGCGCGCGGGCGAGGCCACCACGGCCAAGCAGAACCTGCGCCAGTGCATGCTGGAGGAGAAGGTCAAGGGCTTCGCTGACACCCTCGTCAGCCACAGCATCGCCGACGGACTGAGCCACTTGTGAGTGTGATGATGATGAGAATGATGTAGGACAGAGGTAACTGCTCGAGGCGCAGGCGAGGCTATCACAGCCAAACAGAACCTGGCCCGTGCATGTTGGAAGAGAAAGTCGAAAGTTCTGCGGACACCCTCATCAGCCATAAAGCTTTAATCAATCATGGCAGATGTTTTTCCATCGAAGGCCAAAAGCTTCGCATATATCTATTTCAACATAGCAAATGGAATCTGAAGAGAGAATTCACCTAATCCTATGATATGGGCTCGGTACTTGTATTTATAAATAGATATGAACGAGTCATAAAACTCTCACTCGCTCGATTGACTGGCATGTATAGTCGGCCAAGAAAGTAGTCTAGCACTTTAGTGCCTCACAAATAAGTCGAATTATGGTAGACCACTTTCTTGGCTCACTGTAGTTTCGGTCCTGCATGACCTATATCACTTTACTCATTTGTACATCGGCGTTAAATATTCTGACTTTTCAAAATTCAAGTTACCAGTTCGATCCAGAAAAATATATCAACTTTTTCTTTTAATCGATAAACTTTTTATGGAATCTTGAGTTGCTCTTGGTTCCAGTGTCCAAACAACGGGGCTAGGCGGTCTCAAGCCGAACACCGTGATCGTGGGCTGGCCGTACGGTTGGCGGCAGTCGGAGGACGAGCGCACGTGGCACGTGTTCCTGCATACAGTGCGCGCCGTCGCCGCCGCGCGGATGGCGATGCTCGTGCCCAAGGGGATCAACTTCTTCCCGGACTCCACCGAGAAGGTAACCTTCATCACTGACAAACATCAATGGGGCTAGCTGCGACGCGACGAGAGTGGAGAAAAATCTACCCTCCTTTTTCTAATTCGCACTGTTCAAGCGAAACAGGAATCGCTTAGTCGCGCGAGACGGCTTGACAGCAAGTTGTGCTAGCCCACCTGAGGATATGGAAGAAGTTTTGTGAAGCGTGCCAGGTCTTGAGTTTCAATTTCAATTTCAATTTATTCATTTTTTCCAAGTAGGCCTATTACAGCACTTTTGAAAAGTCAAAATACAAATAACAATATAAAAAAGATATCAATAATTATTATACAAAACAATGTCAAAATTTAAATGAAATAAAATAAAACTGGATTATAATATAAAATCATGTCAATAAAAAAACTTAAAATTAATAACAACTCACATTAAAATGTCACATAATAAAATAACAACAAAAAAAATCAATAATTATGTAAAAAAAATGTCAAAATCTTAAATAATAACTGTATAATAATACAAATCGTCATTTAAAAATTAATAATTAAATGCTCTTGGCACCATAACAATATAATATGTCAAGAGTAAAATATATATATATATATATATTTTTAAATGTCAATCAGGTAACAACATTTGACCATATATCTTTGTCTCTAATATAATCGTCTAACCTGTAATAGGCTTTCTTTTTCAATGTTTCCTTAACAATAACCTTAAATTTAGTTTCTGTCATATTTAATATATGATCAGGTAGCTTATTGTAGTAGCGTGTACAGAGCCCCACAAAAGACTTTTGAACTCTACTTAACCTAGTCCTTACTGATATTAATTTGAATTTATTCCTAGTATTCACATTATGCACGTCACATCCTCTTTGAAATAGCCCTTGGTTCTTCCTTACATACATTATATTTTCGAAGATGTACTGACTCGGCACAGTCATTATACCAATTGATTTAAACAATTCTCTAAGGGAATCACGGCTTTTCAAGCAGTATATCGCTCGAATTGCTCGTTTTTGTAATACAAAAATTGCCTCGATATCAGCAGCTCTACCCCATAACAACATACCGTAACACATGACACAATGAAAGTAACCAAAGTAGACCAGCCTTGCCGTAGCTACGTCAGTGAGCAGTCTAATTTTTTTCACAGCGTACACAGCTGAACTTCAACCGTTTGATCCATCCATCCATACATTAATCCATTAATGGGTCTTAATGGCAGCAGAAATAGGTAGTTACATGATCAAACAAAATGTTTCCAAGAACTCAGAACTCGAATTCATAGTAATTAAAAAAGAAGTAGATAGTCTTGTAGTTACTTTTAACTCATACTTATTAGAGTTTCGCAGAATACCTAAACCGAAGTATCCCAATGCCCACTAGTTTATGTAATAGACGGTCATCATTATGTATCAGGTATCCAAAGTACAGATGTAGTGCAAAATGATTTTCCTTCGTACTTTATCGGAAAAGTTCGTATTTATCGTGCTCTCTCAATTAGCTTCAGTACCCATCTTACAGCCGTAGGGGTAACTTTGACATTTGACACTAAACAATAAAGTTCCATAATAATGGATATGAAAACGTCACTCATTTAATACAATCATTGATTGACAGGTCGGGGGCCATCGTATTCCGATTGAGATCCGAGTTTTCCCGAAAGTAAATCATTTTGCAATACATCTGTACAATATATTGCAGGTCGCCGGCAACATCGACATCTGGTGGATCGTGCACGACGGCGGCATGCTGATGCTGCTGCCCTTCCTGCTGAAGCAGCACCGCACCTGGAAGAACTGCAAGATGCGCATCTTCACCGTCGCGCAGATGGAGGACAACTCCATCCAGATGAAGAAGGACCTCAAGATGTTCCTGTACCAGCTGCGGCTCGAGGCTGAAGTCGAAGTTGTAGAGATGGTCAGCATCTAAAATATACATTAATGAATAGTGCCTTTTTCCATCGCATCGCAAGTCCAAAGGCCACCTTTCTTAGAGAGAGAGAAAACTAAAGCAACAAAATCCGTTGAAGCTAATAGCTTTTAATCCTGAGTGGAATCTCGAATACCTGTTCTAATTAATATAAAACACCTGCATCAAAGGCATTGGGAAGACTTAGACACATGCAGGCAGACAAAAGAAATAATATTAAAACAAAATCCCAAACTCACAACCACACTACTGAGAACACACAGAAACCAACTACGTAAAGTAGTAGGCATAATAACAGGACACAACACACTAAACAAACATCTCTACAACTTGGGAATAACCGACAGTCCCGCAGAGCATGCATGGAGGCAGAAGAGACTGCTAAACACATTCTACTAGACTGTAAGCAGGTAGAAGTATACAGGAAGAAACACCTAGGAAATCCGAACACACTGCAGGAAGCAGTAAACAACATAAAGACACTGATAGGTTTCATACAGGAACTAGGATGGTCAGAGTAGCGCTACCCCCCTTTTCACGCAAAATAGGCACGTTGGATGTCGACTTGCGGAAAATGCCCAGTATAACTAACTAACTAACCTGTTCTAATTTCCAGTTCCAGATTTGGAGGACCCACAGTTTTGGTGCAGACCTCTTCGCATCTAATTGTTCTGTTGTTCATTTCAGACGGACAGCGACATCTCCGCATACACGTACGAGCGCACGCTGATGATGGAGCAACGCAACCAGATGCTGCGCGAGCTCAGACTGAACAAGAAGGAAGCCCTCGGCATGGTAGGTCCCTGCTTCCAATATCTCCCGTCTTGTCTCACTTTCTCACAAATGTAACCGTACTTCACTGTACGCTGTACAAATATCTCGTGGCTTTATAATGATGTGTGTTATACAGAACTAACTTTGTATTTGTCTGTCGCTGCCGATACAGATGCAAAATTTGGTGGACTATAGTGAGCAAAACGCTGAGGAGAAGTTGCCACTGGTAAACCGAATACTTTACCCCGATCGAGTCCACTTTATTATACGCATTCTAGCTGTGACCCATCTACTAACCCATACTAACCCTTGGTCTAGCGTTCGTTTTTATTTACAGTCTGATCAGCCAGTCAGAGTGTAGGTCATCAGTCATCACTGAGGATAGGTCTTTATTTATTCAGAAAGATTTTGAAGTATATCCTAACCGGAGATTTGGAAGTGAATTTGGCAGCTGAACTGAGACGGCGCAGAAAGGTAGTTGAAGGCAGCGATCTGCCCCCCCGCTCCCCCTCTACCCTTTGACATCAACCCCTCTTGCCCCTGCCAACCACCGGCGCCGTCTCGGTTAAACAATTCACCTACAATTACTGCTGTGACTGGCCGGTTAGACTAGCGTTTTGATTTCGAAAGCATTTTAGTAGGACGCCAGTGTACCCGTAACTATTTTCTTCCTAGCTTGACGATGGTGGTTAGACTATCGTATCCTCGATGTGTAGTCACTACTGTTCACAGCCATCCGTCACCATCTCATTCCATGCTCAACGCTAGATGTGTCTAAATGTCCAATGAAAAATACTACAGGACACCCAGTATTTTATTCGCTTTAAGTGTTTTCTTCACTATTTATTCCTATTTCATTTCACTGGTCATCCACTTTTAAATTCGCTCTATACTTCTGTGCACCTACATTTCTGTTTCCACTCATTACATTTTTGGATGCAATTCCTCTTGATGTTTAGCTCTATGTTCTATTGATGTTTTATATTATAGGACTTAGCGACGCTAGGTGGATTAATAAATACAAAGCACGCTTATTCGCCCCACCGTCCTATAAACACTAACATCAAGTATTATACTCGTACATACTAACAATTGAAGTAACAAAGAAGTCACCGTTGATAATCTTGGAACACTGCAGGGTCTCAAATTCCACGTTGAACAGCAAGGAAACATTGAAAAATATTTGATTCGTTGAATTAAGTAAGTTAACTCGTCGCAAGACAAATCGATTGGGGCTAAAGCATGCTATGGTATTTACTCGAACATCACATACCTAAGTATAGTGTTTGCGTAAACACGCCAGATTACTTTCCAAGCAGACAAGCAGATTGTATCTATTAACAACTTAGATTTACCAAGAACCTACCTACTAAAATCGGTATTTACGCAATCACATGAACGAAGTCATTTTTATTTAAGTGGCCCTTAAACATATTTACGGGTCGATTAAGTGGGTGTCGATAAAGTCTGACTTGAAATATTATGAAATTTGACTCGAGGGCGCCGTTTTGTGATTAGTAAGGGAATGTGTAATATAGGCAGTCGGAACAAAGTCAGTCATAATATAGTTATGAAATTGCGCAACACGGCCGTCCCTTACACTATTCCGGTCAAGCTTTACAACGAATATCATCGGCATGCCCGCAACACGCCCATACACAATTTCTAAGACAAACATTACGTGTAGGTACAAGCGATAGTGGACCACCACCACGCGGACGTGAAGTCGGCGAGCAAGGTCCGCTTCGCCGAGCCGAACGGCGGCGCCGACGCCGCGCCGGAGCCCGCCGACGACGCGCCCTCGCCGCCGCTCGACGAGCCGGACAAGGACGACAAGGTGAACACGGTTGCCTGTCTCACTCACACACGGGTGTCGGATAAGATAAATGAACGGAGATTCGACCAAATTCTCAAAGGCACGACTCTAGTCATCTAGTGTCGTGTCGTGAGGGATCTTTATAGCTTTTCTTGCCAATTAATAGAGCGACTACCTAGCAGGAAAGAGGTCAAAATCAGAGGAAGACATACAAAGTTTAAGTTAATCTAGAGTGTACCACACTATCCAAGAGCCTCCTTCATTATCTTATACGGAACTCCAGATGATATTTTGTAAATAACTCAATTAGGTAGTGTTGTTTTTCCAAGCCCCAAATAACTTTAAAACTTTTAAGAGAATACTTGAAGTCTCTAGCTACTCGAAAAGCTGCCCCATCAATTAATAATAATATTTATATGAGTTTGAGCTTGATTTAATAATGTTATATTCCTGTTCAGCTAATAATGATGAGATTGAAACATCCCGTCTCTGCTTGAAGTTAACTTTCGCTGGAAACTGAAACTATTTCGTACCTATTCCATTCGTTTCTGATTCTGACACACAACACTTCATTCTAAATATACACAAATCTACTGCATTCAAAGTTACATATTATACCAATTTATTAAACGCTACAAAAATGATCTAATACATAATTTGTACATACACCTGAACGAATGGAAACCTATTTAAATGTAGCTTAATGTGAAGCAAAGTTTAATATTTTCAGTTTCCAGTGAATTCCATCATGTCTCATACGCCATCTCATCCGCTTTATCAATATTGCTGTCCGCACCTCATGTTTGTTTTCTCACTCGCATCGATCACGATCCGCACATACCCCGAGTCCCGCGAATCTACACACGGTGGTCATATGTTTGCCAGTGCCATTCACTTTGAGTTGTTCACTTTAGTTCGTTTCGTTGTCCACACTAGATAAGAGATTGGATGTTTAAATGTCCGTAGTGTTTACAAACAGTCGAAGTAATATATGACATCCCGTGTTTTATTCGCTTTGAATCCGTCATGTGCAACGCTCGGGTCGCGCGTCAAAATTGGAATGGAACTGCTATTGGGGTACCGTAGGACGACTTTCGGAGTAGTTTGTTGCACATAATCGATTCAATGTGGGACTCGCCCGACGAACGCTCGCAGTGCGAGGAGCCCGCCGCACCTGCGCCCGCGCCGGCGCCCGCCAACGGCGACGTCAAGCCCAAGCCGGCCAACATCACGCCGTGAGTACCCGCTCTAACCATTACAGTACAGAGTAGGGCAGGAGTGTGGGCGACCATGAGGTGACGGGACGCTGTTCCACCCGCATCCCTCACGCCCACAATCCCACCTTACATCACGTACTATTTATAAGTCGGTATAACTAAAATATGGTCGACCTACAGCTTCTCTTCAATTAACTAATAAGCTAAATTTAATAGCTTGAAGTTGAATACAGTATATTGCATGCAAAGATAAGCTGACGAATTCCTAAACTAAAACCTAACGCCTAATGCTCAATCTACTGGGGTAACGCTAGGATGATGATGATGGACTCCTGCGGAAACTTGGTTGAGAGACTCGCATTTCTTTTAGTTACTTCAAACTCGGTTAATTGAAAATCACCGCGTGTGAGTAACTATTTGTGAACTTTCCATATCTAATCCCTCCTGAATAAGTGCATCCTTCACGTCCGCCTGCCTATAAAGTTCCTAATCCTGCCATATAATACCTCTTTAACCAGGTCCCCACGGACATCCTAACTCCAGTCGATTTTATCAAGTGTCGCCGATCCCACTACCTACCATGTTAGTATTGTTCAATTTACAAATTGATAAACTTACGTGCCTACTTATAAATCTCATAATGAAACGTTTTGAACAAATCCTAAATATTGACTAGACTATTAGTTAGGTAGTATCGAATTATCGATAAGAAAGTGTATATACTAGTTAGTAAGAGTTTATTGATATGACTTGTTATTAAATAAAACGGGATTATTTTTTTGATAAGCTAATATATCTATAAATATTCGGAAACCATTGGCCTCAATAAGTTACGAAGTTTTGTGTAGTTACGAGTACAATATTCGTTTGTGTACCACCTACAACGCAAACTCCCGAAATTCTCCTTGCACAAGCATTAAGTAGGTACATGTGTCGACATTTCTAATTTGATAGACGTCTGACGTCTGTTAATTCGTTAGACTTTACAGAATTTATTATGCCTCTCGTCATGCGCAGAAGTGTCCGTATCTTTATTGATGTAAGCTCATGTATGTATGTATGTAAGCACTTTATTGCACACAATAACAAGTTAAAACACGTACATGTCACAAAAGATTGAAGGACAAAGGCGAACTTATCCCTATAAGGGATCTCTTCCACCTAACCTTTGCTCATGATGTATATTAGTGTCCACATGCCTGTTAATGTGTGCCCGTGTTCAGGGACGAGGGAACGGTGCGGCGGATGCACACGGCGGTGAAACTCAACGAGGTGATTGTGTCGCGGTCGCACGACTCCCAGCTCGTCATCCTCAACCTGCCCGGCCCGCCGCGCGACTCGAAGCTCGAGCGCGAGTCCAACTGTGAGTAACTACCATCCCTGAACACTTCTTTTGCTATAGATTTATAAACACAGCAACCCTTTGAAAATTTTCTTATCCCAATTGTATTTCGATGGGTTGTGAGATTGCTTCCACTCGCGCCGAGACATTTAACAAAATAGGCGGTTCACTGTCAATAGTGTCAATCAGTATAGCATCGCCAGGTACCTACTCAAGGGCGGTGGTATATAACGTAGGTAGTCTAAAGTAAACGATATTTAAATTTTTCGAACGTAACACTTTCTACAATAGGTATGACGACACTATAAAATAAAATCAATAAATCCAAATTTTCTACATAAAAGCTCAAATTCTCAATCAAATAGCGAAAAAAGTTAATTGCGTAATTATCAGTCTTCAAAGTTTTAAGAATGGGTATGTTCTGTCCCTTTTCCGCAAAACGCACCTTTGTAATTGAAGGTATTGAACGATCGTCATTTACTATGGCGCTACTTAACAGTGACGTCACGGTTAGGAAGCACTTTCTCTCTCTAACTACGAACATTCTAACCGTTGTAGCTTCGTTATTTTTTGAGATATTTGAACAGGATTTTCACTATTTGGCATAGTTTTATGTCTTCTTTCTATTGAAGTTATAACATTTTTTGAGTTGACATCCCTATAGGTAAGTATGAGTGAAAAATAAAAGCTAGCGGGACTTATAAGGTCATGATACCTTTATATCGAACTCCGCAAATAATAAGCCAAACAAATTCTCTGTTGAGTTGCGAGCGCATTGGTTAAACCAAATGCAGTACTCTAAAAGCGGCAGTAGGTACCTCTACCGGACATGTCAAATGATGTCTGGCAAATCATATTATTGTCGATTTCTGCAGATATCCAGTTAGTGAATTTGTTAATAAGACCTATTCGTTTGTGTTCCAGACATGGAGTTCCTCGAGGTGTTGACGGAGGGGCTGGAGCGCGTGCTGATGGTGCGCGGCGGCGGCCGCGAGGTCATCACCATCTACTCGTGAAGTGCCAGCGCCACACTCGCTCTACCGCCAGCTCTCGGACTATTAGCGCAAGGCGTTCGCGCCCTTATGAAAGTCTTTGTGATTCTATCGTAACTGTTAGTGTTATTTCAAGTTTCGTAAGACTACAATCGCAGAACTGACTCGCCGCTCGGCGTCACGTCAGCGACGTTCATTTATAAATAATGTTGGACGTATTTTCTTACGATCATTGAGGTTACAGTGATTTGTTTTGACTTGTAAATGTTAGGTTAGTTTAAATGTTATGTTGAGTTTGAAGCTTAGAGTGATTTGGAATTTATTCACTGTTGTATAGAGTGTGTTTGGAGTGTGATTGTAACGAGGAGCCTTAACTATCGGTCACGGAGTGCTTTGATTAGTTCTAAGTTGGTTACGTTGTAGGTCGGTAGCGTATAGGCGGGTTCTTTCCGTAACGTACCTTAGTTGTTACCGTAGGACTAAACATCAACTTTCTATTACGAACGGTTGTTTTCTATTTTTTTAATGAATTGTTTTTCTATCAAAGTTGTATAACATAGATAGTTTATAGACGTATACATTTATTAAAGAATAAACTATGAATATTTTTATCTATTTAAAAAACGTATTTTGTAAATAATAATTCTGTTCTAAGGTTTTATATCTGCTCAACTTGAAACTTACAGTGGGACTGAAGCGTGAATATGCATCGTACCTAATAAATTCGTATTTCGCAATTCCCGATCGAGTAGGATTTAAAGTAAAGCTATCTAGTCACTTTTGACATTAGTTACCTGAGACGAATGTGAACACACCAACTGGATTGCCTCTAGAAGTATGTAGGTATCCACTGTTGCCGCACCGAGACGCGTGCACCACGCGCGTGGTGGGGCGGGGGGGGGCGATGCCGTGGGGGGGCGGGGGGCGCGGGGCCGCGGGGGCGTGGCGCCCGCGCCGGCTGCCCCGCCGAAATTAACCTTAGTGTCTAAACTTTGGAAACTTGTTACGCACATTCGCGTAGGTAGATGATTTCTTACTGTGATCGTTTGTATGACGTTTTTGTCATCTGAGCTTATAATTATAATTTGTGTCGGTCGCCTTAAACGATCGATCGCCCGACGCGGGGCGGACCGTTTCGGACGTCGAGATACATAATAAATTTGTCAATTTTGATTTCCAAAACACCATAAACGATATTCGTAATCGGTAACGGACGATGTTGGATAACTGCCAAATAGGACTCGATGTCTCTTAATAAAATATCTTAGTCCCTAAGTGATTAGGTACATATTCCCTACCTAGATTCTAATGTTTCATGATGGTTCAAAAGTTCATAAGATTATATCCTACGGGCGTGGAATAGTTCTAAGAGAAACTTATTGCATTATATATCACTTCTTACGATTATTAGACGGATAGAAAGAGTGTTAGCGAGGCTATACCTACTTGTAACTCGAAACTAGACTTGTCTGTGACGCCGCTGCCGGCGGACACAGAAATAAATAAATATCGAATCTACTTAACAGGCGATATAAACGGTTACCCACGTAGATAACTCAGTGGCGTGGGTGCGCTGCAAGAGATCGGAGATCTGTCTGCTTGCACGTTTAAAAATATTTTTTATTTGCTAATTACCAAAAAGATTAGAGTCGAACTCAAACTTAGCGATAGATACCTATGCACGTAAATGCAGCCAAACCTACTTAGGAAGTAGACAGATCGGACCGGCGAGTTGGTAGACATAGTGAAAGCGGTTTTCGATTATTTTTCTAAAGTCAATAAAAGCGTAGCTCTAAAAATATAACGGAAACTATTTATTACTAAAATAAGTAAATAAAATTTTACTTATTAAAAATTAACTTGCTAAATAATAAGATAAATATGTAGTTATTACTTTAAGCTACTTAAGTTTGTCATTGTGTTCTATCACATAGTGATAAAAAATAAACGGAAACACTTGTTTGGTAACACATATCTTCCTCTGAAAATAGAAGAAAATATTTAAAATATTATACTCAAATCAGTATAATACGTTTATTATTATTATAAAAATATTTATGCCTATCAATAGGTAATGAATGATAAAATTTAAATTATAACCTTATTAAATAATTTCATAACAGACTACTTATGAGACTATTATATACATTATTTGAAATTATTATAAATCGAATTTATTAATTAAATTGAATGATACCTTTATGTATGAGGCCGTATTCCCTACTATAAGGGTCTGCCCAAACCTATCGACAGGAAGTCGCCGAGCCGTGCTTAAGCCGAGGCCCGAGTCCTTTAGTCGATCACCGTGTTTTTCGCTCGTATAGGCATACAGCTTCTTTTGATCAGATCATGCCGATTCCGGGTCGATAGGTTTGGAGAGATCCTAAGCCGGCTCTATTTGCTTCCTCGAGGCCCCGGCGCCGTGACGTCACGATCTACCGCTCGGCGCCGGCGCCAGCGCACGCGATGTCGCGCTGCGCAGCTTATTCCGCAATAAACATAAGCATTCCTAGTTATAGTCGAAGCCACGTCTACTGTGTTACCCTTGACATCGCGATTTTAGTATAAGTAGAATGTAAAATCGGCGAATATAAAACCTATGTGCCAAAGCTCACATTATTGGAAACTGGAAGGTATGAAGTGGCAATACTAAACGTAGACTAATCTACCTAATAAGTAGACTACTCGAACTGTATGTACCACGGTAATTGAAGGGAGACACCTGCCTTGCCTGGTGTCCAAATACCGACTACATAGATGATAATTCAACTTATTAAGCAATATGAGTAATGACATACAAAACTACCTCTACACATATGTATATTTACGCGTACTGTTTTCACCAGTACTTAGTATCTATATCCTGGGGCCTGTACCACAAAACTTTACAATTCGACAAATTTGTCAACTTTTTCTATGGAAAATTGTACAATTTTGTCGAATTGTAGACTTGTAAAGTTTTGTGGTATAGGGGCCTGGTCTTGGCCCTTCAATTACCTTCGTCGTAGGTTATGGGTAATGTTCACCCGTCTATTCATTATAATATAATAGCTTTCAAGATACATGAGTGTTAGAATTGTCACGGTAAATAAATAGTTGTATTGTAATTGAAGAGATTGCACATAGTTAGGTACCTATTTCAAATAGATTTCAACTCGTGTTCGTTGTTTCAATCGTACGTTTAGCCTTATTCGACGGCCTCTGTCGAGTGTCAAGTAATAATCTTGTAATATTACCTTGTTTAGATTAGGCTGTGAGTCAGCGACGACACATTCTTTACGATTTGATATTCAGGCTAGAGTTGCTGTGATACACCATTATGGCTATAAAATTATAGAGTAGTCATTTCTGGCGATGGGTAGCGGAGGCGGAGCCGACATGACGACGCCATATTATCTGTGATTTCTGCGACGTAGTTCCCCACCCCGCGCCCGGCGCATCACCGCGCCGGGGCGCACGTAGCCCCATCCTAAGCCCGTACGCCATTTTGACTATTGGGTTCATAATTTCTCGCCTCATTGTAATTAACTTATTATAAGCATTTTGATCTGGAACGAGTTTTTATTAGAAAAAGAATAATTCGAATTGTAAAAGTTGTTTAAGAAATTATTAAAATCTTTAAAATAATAATTTTAGTGAATTAGACAGTGAGTAAAGTAAGGAGGAACGTTATAATAAATGTTACGAGTATAATGAAATAAATTAATGATAAAATATGTTATCTTTCATTTATTGAACTACCTACGTACTTCAACTATTTTATACAAATATTTAACTTACAAAGTTATACCTTATTGTATATACTTTTTTCGCACTTGGTTTATACAGACTAGAAAAATATTAATATAGGCACTTTTCTCATATATATATTTTTATCTTATTCTTAACACTGATCAAGTGATCATAATGTAATTATTTTATATTAGTCACAATGCTCGGCATTTCCAATGCAGTCACTGAGATACGCCTCCATTTCAGTTTCGTTACGGGATATGTAACACTTGCTAAGAACAGAGTACTTGACACTAGCCACCTTAATCCCTAACAACTTTAGATGCTTTTTCCTCATCATCTGTGGGCCAATCAGTTGTTTGCCTCCTGAACAGAAATGGTCAGGCAAATGGATTAAGATAGCTGTAGTTTCATTCTTTGCCGACTTCAATTTCCAATTAAAGTTATCAGTTTCAACACCGGCAGGGTGCAGCAACACATCTATCAAATATGTTTCATCCGCATAAAGGAACGGGATTAACACAGCAGTAGACATCTTATTTGCACCACCAGATATCTTCAGTAAGCTGTTTTTTATCTTCTCTATAATGTTTCGCACTCTACTGTCTTGCGACATGGACTTGGACCACTGGTCTTTAGGCAACAAGGGCCCGGCATAGTCCCCACACTCCAGTGCCAATGCTGTGTCAATCAACTGGAGTTTCCTCATTGTCTCTTTATTATTTATCTTAGTTAAATACTCTGCACTGAATAATCTTCTGGCCAATTGCAGAGGATATACACCAGAGTATAAGCTAGATAAAATGATGGAAGAAATATCATCAGGGCTCATTGAATCAAATTTCTTATTTAAAATATTCTCTGCCAGTCTCCAAAAATCTTTGTGGTTTGTTGGTCTATAACTCAAATATCCAAATGGGTAAATGAAGGATTTTAAAAAGCTGGTAGGTACTGAGCTGCCATTATTGATAAAATATTCACTGCACACCTCTAATATAGCTTCGTTGCGAATCTGAAACTGCATACAATAGTTAAGGATACCAACAGTAAGTACTTGTGACTGAATTTTAGGGCCCTTTAGTTTCATATACTTTTCCACAGCTTTTTCAATAACATTATCAGTATAATTTAATCTTGTAAACTTAGTAACAACATCTAACATTGTATCCTCATCCAAAGCATGGAGATTCGCATAAAACCATTTTCCAATCACATCAAATGACTGCACGGATGAATAGTTTTCTTGAATGAAGGTATTTAAAATGTGTTGCATGCCAGGAACCTTGATATTGTACCACAGATCAGCTAGCTTTTGTTCCAGTAGAGAGAGTATTGTCTTCTTACTTGCCTTAAATCCTGGCAAGACTTTAAATATAAGAGGTATGTTGTGTTCATTGATATTATGCTCTTTATCTACAAAGCCAACCCACAGTTTATCTATGGTGTCAGAATATTTAGCATCAGTTTTGTTTTCCATTAAAAACATGATAAATTCACAGAGCTGCTCCACGGTTAACTGATTATCGATGACTCGGAGTAACAGCTCATCACAAAACTTGTGCTTGTATGGCTGCATGAAAGATGAATCAGAGTTTAGTATATTCAGGATAGTCTGTGTGTCCTCAGTCTTGGTAACTACTTTCAACAGCTTATCCAAAATAGCACCTTTAGCCAAATTAATGTGAATGGTCCTGGAAGCATCGTGGCTAGAATTCAGTGCAAGGCCAGGCGTTTGGGTCGGGATCTTTTCTAAATCGTAAATTCGCTCCATAGCGCCTAGTGCGATGTTAGGGGTTATTTTAGTACACTTGGATAGCAAGGAGAAGACGTCTCGCAGGTCGGTGCAGAGCTTGAACTCGGCCTTGATGAGGTGGTAGTCGAGCGAGTCGGGCGCGCTCGGCGGCGCCTGCGCTGGCTCCCCTACTTCCGTTAAATCCTTTATTTTCCGCACCACAACCGGAAGCTCGTGGACATTCAAACCATTCTCTATCAATATAGTACTATTAGTAAACTCTGAATTATTTATAACATCATTATTGTCGCTGTAATTACGTGATAACAGGCCGAAACTGCCGAACGACGTATTAACGTTTCCTGGAGTTAAACCATTGTTTCTGATCTTCATGTACGTTCTCCGCAAAACTATTGGTATCGCCATTGTTCATTACATATCACAACACGGTATAAAGTTAGTATGAAGTTGGAAAATAACAAAAAATGCTGTGACTGTGACCTTCACTAAACCAAACCATTTCCATATAACATTAGCTAATAGCTAACAAGTAACAGCTGTCATCAATGACATTTGTCAGCTGTTTTTTTTTTTCAAAAAAAAATATGGACTGTATCTGTCCTGTGTTTTTATTGTGGCTAACATGAATTTATTTGCATAAATGTATCAGAAACCTGCGCAAATCATGTTGGCACGAAACGTGCACGAAACTTGTGATACGAATTTTATCTGTGGTAATTGTCAGCTGACGGACGGCCAGCCAATGTGTTCATAGATAGAGAAAATTAAATTAAATATAATGTGTTGTGAAGTGGAGCCGACGGACGGACGTTATAATTAGTGCGCACGCGATTTAATTTTAAATCAGTGATCCTTTATTACTTTTCGAATTAAATAGTTACAGAACTAATTACCGGATCTTGTGAAAATATACATGTCCTTATACATCGTTTAATCCAGGGGAAAAACTCGTGAAGGTCGGTATTTGTTTTCATTTAAATAGATCGAGTAAAATGAATAAACCCATGTAATTTTTGAGAAGATTTCTGATAATACAGTATTATATTTAGTATTTATGTGTTTTATACGTTATGTATTTTCATAAAACAATGAGAATGTCGTCCTAAAGACAGTGCAAAACACTACTTAAATAAATATAAATTCAAATGGTGCCGCGTGTTGTTATGGAAATTTTAAATCTGAGAATCGCATGCTATTAATTTGAATTTACTTTATTCAAACAAACCTCATATTCTTAATTAAATCCTACAATTCAGAACTATTGATAAAATTGAAAAATACTGTACTTATTGCATTTATGTACTATGATACTATCGTCAATGAAAGTACATGTTTAACTGTGTTTAACAGTCATTAGACCTTGTCAGACATCATTCAGTTTTATTACTGTCATTCATCAAGCACCATTAAAGCCATATTGTCAGAGCTCATAAAGGTAATATAAATAAATAGTCACCAATCAGCTCTATGGCAGACACATGCCATACATAACAGATGGCTACTGTGAGACAGAACATTAATAGCCCATACTTAGCAGGCCTCAGACATTTATTAAATTACTCTAAGGGTATGATTCCGTTGCCGCCTGCATACAGCAACAGCACATTCTGCCACACTCCAAATTGAACCGTAATGGTATGCGTAAAAAGCTCAATTTGATATGAGCGTAGAGTGTCGGGACAGCACACGCCACTCACTCTAAATTGGGACTTTTAGTCTTATGATTACAGTTCAATTTGGAGTGCAGCGGAGCATGCTGTATGCAGTCAGCAACGGAATCACATTTACAGTACTCTTCACATAACAGCAAGATAACATATTAATTCAATTATCTTTGATAAAAAGTAATCCACACTTATCTTTACTAAGGCTGTGTACTTGTGTAGTGTGTACATAACATAAGAAAATGCTTTCAAGGTGTGGATCATTTTACAGTATCGCATTCCATATAAAATAACACTGAATCACTGCACTAAGCACTGAATCTATAAATATACATGTAGGTCTTATGTCTGATGAATTAGGCTCAAAGTTGTGTATATATATTTAGAACTGACCATACAGATGTGTAGCTAAAATAATTCAGGTCAACACATCACTCTCAATGTTGGTATGAGAAGGTTACCACTAGTTGGACTGGTTATATGTTACTGTCATTGTAATTACATGGTTTACTTTAGAATTTAATCTTTACAATTTCTGAGTAGCATTAACACACATATTATCATTCAATGCCAGCAGTAATCATGCTCTAAGTACATAGCAATAAGACAAACATTTGTTCAGCTATGGTAGATAACTTTTGTCAAATTTTTAGGAATGGTATATTATTATGAACATATTTAGAATGTGTGTAGACCATTTTGAGCACTACTTTGGTGTGGCTATAATAAAATACCCTTTTATGTGTTCTAAAATGCCATGGAAAGTCCCTCAGTTGTCTGAATTCTGAAAATCATTTAACTCTGGTGGATTTAATAAATAATTTGAAGAATCCTAGCCTGAAAATAATTTTACACATGGTCGGTGCTGCAGTGAGTGAAGCTGTAGTGCTACCTCTTCACTGAGATGCCAAAGGCCAGTAGACAGGTCATAATTTGGTCACTGCCACCTGTGCCTCTGTATGGTTTAAATAATTTGAACTGAGCAGATGAATGGTTCAATAGACACAAACGATACTCGCGGTTTCGCCGCCTGCACGCACCTCGACAACGTCGCATGCCGTGCACGGAGCGTTTCGGCACTGGCAAAATATTTATTTAAACTTTATTGCACATAAAAAAATGAGTACAAATGGCGGACTTAATGCCTCAATGCATTCTCTACCAGTCAACCATAGGGCCTAACAGAAACTCTAAATATTCGCGGTCAAATTGTGCACGGCACGACGGTGCTGATTGGATTCTTTTTTGACGCCTTAAAGCTAATTTTCAGGACAAAGAGGTGTCGATTTCATCTTTGGATAAGTGAAAAACTTATATTAAAGGGGTATTCACTGTTTTTTACAAGTCAGTATAAAGTTAAGAAGTTATTATGACATTTATTGTTCCATGATACAATAATATAATGCACTATAGTTCCATGCATCTATCCGAACATCGATTAGTAAAAAATAAAATAAATATTTGTGGTCAATCTTACACAAATCAACTTAGTCCCAAACTAAGCAAAGCTTGTACTATGGGTACTAAGCGACGATATACATACTTATATAGATAAATAGATATACTTAAATACATAGAAAACATCCAAGACCCAAGAACAAATATTCGTGCTCATCACACATATAAATGCCCCGGCCGGGATTCGAACCCGGGACCTCCAGCACTACCAAACCAACTAAGCTAAAGCGGTCGTCAACAAGTAGTGTGGGTGACACAAGCTACGCTACGGCATCAGCCTATCGATGGTATGCGCAAGTGTGAGAGTAACGACGTCACGGGTGCCACGATCCAGATGTCAGACCTTATTTTCTTAAGCGCGATCCAGACGGACGCCGACAAATACCTAGGGCCGAGCGACCTTGGTCCGCAAACGCACATGTGAGTTCAACCGACTATTCTATGTCTAAGGCACTAAGGCACAGGGTGAAAGTCACTAAATATTATGAACGCGTCTGTGCGTTAAAGGCACTGGGTGAAAGTAACGGAAACGCATATATGCGTTGGTGGCAGTGAATGCGTTAAGAACCACTGGTCGACACGGTCCGTGCGGACCAAGTTCGCCCGGTTTTTGGGCTTGTTTTCGACCGTCTGGCACGGGCTTTAGACCATGGCGTGTTGCAGATGGGCAAGCAGCTGCGCTGGGGCGTGTGCGGCGCGGGCATGATCGCGCACGACTTCCTCACGGCGCTGGGCGCGCTGCCCGCGACGCAGCACGCCGCGCGCGCGCTCGCCGCCAAGGAGACCGAGCGCGCGCAGCGACTCGCCTCCCTGCACCAAATCAAGTACTACGACGACTATGAAGACTTGGCCAGGGATAGTAACATAGGTAGGTCTAGGTACAGTTTTGATTGTTAAGGTACTGCACTGCGCGCGCGCGCTCGCCGCCAAGGAGACCGAGCGCGCGCAGCGTCTCGCCTCCAGGTCTAAAGGTATACGGGGCGCGAGTGAAATTCGCGAAAATATTGAACTCGAATAGGTGTCCTAAAGGGATCGTCCTAAAACAAACGCAACTACGCGATTATCGCGCGAACTCGTGACTTTTACTAGTAAATATTCTAAGGGATCGTCCTAACCTAATACAACGCGATCACGCGATCAAACATATTGAACGCGAACAGGTGTCCTAATTGACAATCGCGTCGCGCGACCGCGTCGCGCGATTGCCAATTAGGAGATCACGCGATGATCGCGAACTTGCGATCATCGCGTGATCGCGTTGTATTAGGACGATCCCTAAGTGAAAGTCGCGCGATCATCGCGTAGTCGCTTTTGTATTATGACGATCCCTAAGTGAAAGTCGCGCGATCATCGCGTAGTCGCTTTTGTATTAGGACGATCCCTATGTGAAAGTCGCGCGATCATCGCGTAGTCGCTTTTGTATTAGGACGATCCCTAAGTGAAAGTCGCGCGATCGCGCGATCATCGCGTAGTCGCTTTTGTATTAGGACGATCCCTAAGTGAAAGTCGCGCGATCGCGCGATCATCGCGTAGTCGCTTTTGTATTAGGACGATCCCTAACGCAAATATAGTGCGTGCCATCCACGACGACGCGCCCCTCCACAGCGAATCTGGTACTAATCTAGTTACGTACGAATTGGGCTGTGGAGGGGCGCGCCTTCGTGGATGACACATCACTAATACAATGAAGTATGTTGTCACATACCTTACAAATGCCAATGAAAGCCCTAAGACCGTCCTAGCTCTTCTCAATAGGTAATAAACGCCAACTGCCTTTTGTTCTCTAGCCATTAGCTGCGCCTGACTTGGCTCCTTAGTTGTTCTGTGATGTAAATTGATAAATAAAATAGAGATCAATGTTAGTGCAGCCTGATTGAGACCGCTGTACTGTTAAACGTAATTTGATTCAAGCTGTTCTGACAATAGGTTAAAATTAAACAAGTTAAAGTTATACGGAAGAAAACAAGAGGCAAACGAATCTCTCTTATTACATTACATTCAATTAAACCGGTTTAGTTCTATTTATTTATTGTATGTCAATTATTTCCAACCGTGACACAGGAACATTAGGAACATAAGATTTTAAGAGAGGTAGGGCTAGGGTACAGCAAAATGTGTTAGCCTAAGGAATAAATAAATAAAATAAATGTCGTCTTGCTCGAATTTGGAACAGCCCAACTGGGGAAGTAAAGTACCTCCGCCTTGCAGAAGACCGCAGCCATAATAACATTATTTACTATACATGTAGTGTTGTGTTCCTGGAGGTGAGCGAGGTTGCCAGAGCTCCCGAGGTTGCACTGTGTTGAGAGCGAGGGACCTAAATGTGTCCCTTCTGTTGTCAACACAGTGAATCCTCAAATTTTATAAAGGGTCGGCAACGCGCACGTGACTCCTTTGTAGTTGCGGGCGTCTATAGGCTGCGGTGTCCGCTTACCATCAGATGGACCCTATGCTTGTTTGCCACCGTCGTTGTATATAAAAAGACTAGTCAGTACCTAATAGGAAATATCAGCAACGAATATCGCATTAAATCTCCCAATAAGGAGTTTTGGCATTACAATAAGCCATACCATGGCGTTAGTTATATAAGTTCCTCAATGGCAACAATCGAGGTCATTAATAATAATAAACAAGCTGACGAAGTAACCAAAAGTAAAACGAAGTGACAACAAGAGAAAACAGCTGTACTCTGTGCTGTGAAAGGAGCAAAGTACGCTCAGATATTTCTATCCCCTTAGTTGTGTAAATATTAACGTCGGCGGTACATGGATGAAACTGCGTTTGCAGGATGCGAAGCGACTCATTAGCATAAACTCGCTAACTGTTTCGTGTACTGCGCGACACCATCCAAGGCACAGTTAATTGTCCAGTAGAATTTACGCTGGACTACAAAATTACATAGACAGATGTCGACCGTATTATCATAGTATTACGGCTAAAACATGTCCATACAATTTTGCAGCCCATGGTCTTGTGCAGTCACCATAATATCATACTCATCACATTTTTCTGACCGCGTTGGTTCATGATGTAACTTTCATTTCTTGATTGATTTGGTTCATGATACTGTTATCTTGTTAATTCGCCTAACAAATTTCACGATGTTCCGCTCAACGATATTTTGAGTTATCGTCGAACAAACGTCGGCTTGTCCCAGTAGGTAGACATTAGTCGGTCGTTGAATAAAAGTTACCACGCTTAATTCACTATTCATTCTTCATCGTTTATCATGATGGCCCATAAGCGAGCAGTTTTAATTAGGATTACCTGTCGATATCTTATCTAGACGATAGCCGTTGCTATATTGAACGAAGTGCACCTACTCCAAGTTGCTCTCCAACCTTTCCACAAACCGTATGTTGGAGTTCAGCGGAAGAGATCTGAATTTCTTTGGTCTGCGTAGCCATTGCCAAAGTCATTCATTGTTTGTCTGGCAAGGGCGTGATATTCGCGCAAGTGTTCCATTGTCTCGTCATCCTCGCCACACATCCTACAATCTGTGTGGTCTGATAGTCCCATCTGGCCTATTACCTATCGATAAGTTTCAACTATAAAGTCAAATCATTCCAGCTCGACATATTGTACTACTTGCGGTTGCAATGCATATTGCTCGTGCCTGGATCGATTTCAGCCCGATTGACCGCTTGCCTCGAATTTCATTCGCGTTCTCTGTTTCTAGAACACTATCTACGTAATCGAACCCGATTATTGCTGATTGAAATGCAAATCTGCAATATAAGAGTATTAATATACCTACCAATATTGGTTTAAATAAAATAAAATAAATATAAATAAATATTTGTGGACAATCTTACACAAATCAGCCAAACAGTCCCAAACTAAGCAAAGCTTGTACTATGGCTACTAAGCGACGATATACATACTTATATAGATAAATAAATACTTAAATACATAGAAAACATCCAAGACCCAAGAACAAATATTCGTGCTCATCACACAAATAAATGCCCCAGCCGGGATTCGAACCCGGGACCTCCAGCTTCGTAGGCAGGGTCACTACCAACTAAGCTAAAGCGGTCGTCGGTATATATTATGCTTTATTATCATGTTTCCTTAACTGTTCTACTTATTTATTTAAACTTTATTGCACAATCATGCAGGGGCAAATGGCGAAGGTATTATCTACTGGCCAACCATAATATAGCCAAACAGAATGTTGCAAAGGTGAGCGCAGTGAGAAAAAATAAACATGAAGCGCTCACTCGGCTAGAAAATCAGCAGAATGATAATAAATATTGTTAAAATCTACATGAATTGACCAAGAAGAATATAAAGAAAGCTTTCGTGCTTTTCAGCCATAAAATATAATCGTGTTCTTAGTCATGAGCGCTTGTGATTACGACGTAAACCGCGTACCGGTTGGAAACATGAAACATGTCAAACATGTAGAGCGATATTCGACCTTAAAGACAATTACATTGACTGCAAAAAATTACTCTTTATTGACCAATCAACAAAACACAGTACATAATCCAATCACAATGAGTAGAGGTAGCGGAAATTATATCTCACACCTTGGACTTGGTTCAATAACTCCCATTGTTACAGACATAGTGTTCGTGAGCGTGCTCAACCTGCAGCACCACGAGATCACGAAGCTGATGCTGCGGCACGGCAAGCACGTGCTGTGCGAGAAGCCGATGGCCATGACCCACAAACAGACGCAGGAGCTGGTCGCCCTGGCCAGGGAGCGCGGGCTGTTCCTGCTCGAGGGGATGTGGTCGAGGTTCTTCCCGGCGTATGACGCGCTGGACAAGCACATAGCGGGTGGAGGGTTGGGGGACGTGTACCATGTTAACGTGCAGTTCGGGGTGGAGATCAATGATATTGAGAGGAACTTGTAAGTGCATCGTGCTTAGATACGTGATTGTTACTCAGAAATCAAAATTCAAAACATTTATTCAGCATATAGGCGTCAAGGGCACTTTTACAAGTCAAAATCTATCTGTATCAACAAAAAATATTACAATGCTCAAAATAAAACTAATTAAATGTAGTGTCACATGTCATAAATAAGACTAATCTACTCGTAATAACAATCCAGATTTTTAGAGATGTATAAGGTCTCAAAGCGTCACAATAAAAAATCAAAAGTCGCTTTTAGTGTTCAGTTTTACTTCGCTTATTTAGCAGATTATCAGATCTTTAAAATGTATTGACTTTATGACCAGACACGCTGATATTGAATTCACATACATTAGGGCTAACACATGCGAATCGCATGCAGCGTAACAATATCAAGTCTCTCGCCCTAGTAAAAGAAAGAAAGAAAGATAACTACCTACATTTATTCGTGACAAACACAAGACAATTTACAAACAATGAACAGAACCGCATTTTGCCACGAAATGTTCACAACTCAGCGTAATGCTGGCAGGTCTATTACATTTAAAGATTCAAAGAAAAAGATTCGGATTCTCGGAAAAGTGAATATTACGAGTCTAATCCAAATAGTTAAACCAATTTGAAATACCAATTTTAACATCTATATAATGTACCTGATAATGCAACTAAATGATTATGAAACTAAACATCACTCTTGTTGCGCCTTCTGCTAGAAGTATAGTTTTATAGACCTTATCACAAAGGAATAGAGCACAAAAGTGTTGATATATGAATGAACTCGAGTGAATAGTTTTTAAGGAACTCTAAGGCTAAATCCTGTCAAACGAACGCAAGCAATAAACGACTAACAGCTTAAGAGCTGTCAAATGAACGCAAGCAAGAATCTACCTTATAGTAAGCTATAAGGTAGATTCTTGCTTGCGTTCATTTGACAGAATTTGGCCCTATATTGCGGACGTACGATACACGTTTCAGAATGAAGGACCTCGGCGGCGGCGCGGTGCTGGACCTGGGGCTGTACATGCTCCAGCTGGTGCAGTGGGTCTACAAGGTAACTCGCCGATATCGACTTAACACGCGGACAGTTGGCCGAGTGAGCGAAGCGATCGAAGGTCGCCGTTTCAGCTAGGGAAAAAATGCTTTCGTGCCTATGTTTACGACTGTTCACCTCTATAGGTCGCATTTCTCAAACGATGCTCGCGAATAGAGTCAGGCCGACCCATGTCGGGCCTAGCTGAGTTTCTTGCTGGACTCTTCTCAGCTAGGCTAGTGCGTTCACGAATTTGCTTTGGCCTATGGGTTCTCGCAGCTGGTAACTTCTCCTACGAGAATTCCAGATATCGAGGAACATACTAGCTCCTTGCTTGACCTTCTGCTGACTTCGCGTCCGGACGGGTACACGGTTAGTGTAGATGCGCCCCTCGGTTCATCTGACCACTGCCTCGTCCGGAGCCAAGCGCCCTGCGTGACGTCCGAGCGGCCCCGGCCAATTGGGCGTCGTCGCGTCTGGCATTACAAGTCAGCAGACTGGGATGGACTACGTGAGTTCTATGCGTCGTACCCGTGGAGGCAGATCTGCTTTGCGTCTGACGATCCTGATGCCTGCGCGGCAGCGGTCACTGAGACGATCCTGGCGGGAATGGAATGTTTTATACCCAACCCGCTAGTGCCTGAGGGAGGTAAGAGTCGGCCGTGGTTTAATAGGCTTAGCAATAACGCTTCACGTCTTAAGCAAGCTGCCTATGAAGCTTGGACCACGGCTCGCTCCAATCAGGATCCACAGACTTCAGACGCAAAGCGGAAGTTGAACGCTGCCTCGAGGTTCAGTAAGAAAGCCACTGCCAAAGCAAAATTCGACTTTGTGAGCGGCTTTGGGGAGCGACTGGCGAGACATCCCTCTGGGAGTCGTGCTTTCTGGTCGCTTGCCAAAGCTGCTGAGGGAAACTTTTGTCGGTCTACGCTTCCGCCACTGCTGAAACCAGATGGTAGCCTGGCCCACAGTGCAAAAGAGAAAGCCGATCTCCTGGGCTCTCTTTTCGCCTCGAACTCGACTCTGGACGACGGAGGCGCCGCACCGCCTGTCAGCCTGTGGTGTGGTAACTCCATGCCGGAAATCCGCATCACGCAGCGGGAGGTCCGGCGGGAGTTACTATCTCTTGACGTCCATAAGTCGAGTGGGCCTGATGGTATACCTGCAATGGTTCTTAAGCGATGTGGTCCTGAGCTGTGTCCCATAATAACGCGCCTTTTCGTGCTCTCTTACCAAAAAGGTTACGTGCCGACTTCGTGGAAGACTGCCAATGTGCACCCAGTCCCCAAAAAGGGCGACAGGTCTGATCCGGTGAACTACAGACCAATCGCTATAACCTCCCTTCTCTCTAAGGTTATGGAGCGCGTGATCAACGCTCAGCTCCTTGGGTACCTAGAGGATCACGATCTAATTAGTGACCGCCAGTACGGCTTTCGTCACGGTCGCTCGACCGGTGATCTTCTAGTGTACCTAACACACCGATGGGCGCAAGCCCTTGAGAGTCAAGGTGAGGCATTGGCTGTAGGCCTTGATATGGCGAAGGCTTTCGACCGGGTCTGGCACCGCAGTCTTCTTTCGAAGCTTCCATCATACGGTCTACCCGAGGGTTTATGCAACTGGATTGCCAGCTTTTTGTCCGGCAGACGCATCAGAGCCGTCGTTGACGGTAGTTGCTCCGATAGCATGGACATTAACGCTGGCGTCCCACAAGGTTCTGTGCTGTCGCCGACGCTGTTCCTACTGCATATCAATGATATGCTGTCAATTGACTGTTTACATTGCTATGCAGATGACAGTACCGGCGACACTTTTTACACAGGCCGAGCTAATAACCCTCGTTCCAATGTGGAGGAGAGCCGAAAAGTACTTGCATCTGATATCGAGAATACTCTAACCAGAGTTTCCGATTGGGGGCGACGAAACTTAGTCCAATTCAACCCCACCAAGACGCAAGTCTGCGCGTTCACCGCTAAGAAAGCTCCATTTACTGTGGCCCCTCAGTTTCAGGGCACACCTCTTACCATGTCTCAGAGCATTGGGATCCTTGGCGTCGACATCTCCAGCGAAGTGCAATTCCGTAGTCACTTAGAAAGTAAGGTTAAGTTGGCATCTAAGAAACTTGGAGTGCTCAACAGGTCAAAGCAGTACTTCACACCTCGGCAACGGCTGCAACTTTATAAGTCGCAAGTTAGGCCTCATATGGAGTACTGCTCTCACCTATGGGCGGGAGCTCCAAAATACCAACTTAGCCCTTGTGACTCGCTTCAAAGACGGGCAGTGAGAATCGTCGACGATCCCAGTGTGACAGGTGACCTTGAACCGCTTGATCTCAGGAGGGACTTTGCCTCCTTGTGCGTGTTCTACCGCCTGTATAACGGGGTGTGCTCAGAGGAACTGTTTGACATGATGCCCACGGCCACCTTTCATCACCGCACCGCTCGCCATCGGCAGCGAGCTCATCCCCACACCTTAGAGCCACTGCGTTCTCGTACAGTGCGATTCAACAGGTGCTTTATACCGAGAACACTCAGGTTGTGGAATGAGCTTCCTGCCGAGGTATTCCCAATGGGCTACAGCATGGGGCTCTTCAAAAAAGGCGTGAAAAGGGTTCTTATGGGTCGGCAACGCGTGAGTGACGCCTCTGGTGTTGCAAGCGTCTATAGGCGGCAGTAACCACTTACCATCAGGTGGGCTGTCAGCTTGTTTGCCTCCGACGTAGTATAAAAAAAAAAAAAAAAAAAAAAAAAAGGCTAGGTTTAGTGAACCAGCCACAAAACTCCCAGAAGCTCGATTCCACTGACACCTCAGATTCGGTTGAAACCGCTCAACCAATCTCACTGGAGCGCAAACTTTTAGAGTATTCCAGTGTTTAAGCCGCCCGCATGGTCGTGTCGGAGGTTTCCCCTAGATTTTCCCCGGGCCACTCCAACCGCGCACGTCTATCGCTATAATGGGCCCGGCATATAAAACCACAGTCAGGTAAAAAAAAAGATGCTCTAAAAAAATCGTTTTTTTTTTCTAAACAGAGAAATTATAAATTTTAGAAATAAAGGAAAAATTGAAAAACTTAGGCACCGAGCAGGATTCGAACCTGCGACCTCCCGGCACTCGCGGCCAGTCGCTCTAGCCAACTGAACTATAGGTGCGATTACTACCCGGCTTGAAATTTGTCAATCCTTCCTTCATTTATACAACGTCTTAAGGGAGGCGTACAGCGACATCTACCAGAAGACTCAGGCTTCAGGCATTTTTCCTTTATTTCTAAAATTTCTAGTTTGCGTTAGCGGCGTTACTGCTTAATACAAAATTAACGGAGAAATTATGCTGGTTGAAAACTTAAAAATGCTCGCAGCTACAGCTGACAGAGCCACTATCTAAATACTTCCTACTGCTAGCCTGGCATAACATAAAGGAGCGAGACAGTGGGGTTTAGTCATCTCGCTCACCCGGTGTTGATTCGAGACAAGAAGCAACTTGTTAAATGTTTTTCTTCGCCGAATTCACTATCATCATCATCATATCAGAGAAAATTGCGCGTCTAATATCGATAGTGTCCGATAAGTTGTTCGCTTCATTTTTAATCTGTATGTTTGTATGTTGTTTACATATCTGTGTAGCTTTTTAGTGCGTATTTATGCTTATGCCGCTTTCAGCTCGGCTCGATTGTCGATAAAGATGTTATTCTAATTGAATTCTGTGCTAGTAGTGCTCTGTGAGAGAAAGCCTGTGCCCAACATTGGGATGTATTCAAAATGTAGGCTGATAATTATTTTGTCAGAATGAATGAATGTATGAATTTCCTTAATTCACTTTAAACATATGGTACAGGCATAGGTGTTACAAAAATTGACAATATTTCATAATTTCCAAAAGTCTTAATTCGAAAACCATTTCGGTAAAAACGTGTGAAGTACACAAAAAACATTTTTTTAGATTTTTTTCTCCGTTAATCTTGGAAATAATCGCAAATTACTGTAAACCGAAAGTTGACGTCATCTTCCTCGCTGTATTCAGGGAGACCTTAGTACAGAGTACAGACAATCGCTGCTCTGGAGTGGCTCTGGTTTCTTGTTGGGAAGATGACGTCATATTTTACTTGCGCCCTTTTGGAATGACCTACTTTTCAACGTGTTTTTTTTGTATGAAATAATGAGTTAAATTGAAAAAGAAAAAATACGGGTTGCTTAAATTTTTACCTTTTTTCTAACTAGTTCATAAAATAAAGTAGTTAAAAATATGAAATGTCAATTATTAGGTTCCTTAATATGCTCAAAAGGCACGTGAAAATTGGCATCATATTTATCCGGTAGTGCCTTATCGATAATCGGCAAACCTTAAGCCTGTGCATGACACATTTGTCATGTCATGCCACATTTGCCATGTCATGATACATTTGTCATGTCGTGCCACATTTTTCATGTCATGATACATTTGTCATGCCGTGCCACATTTTCCATGTCATGACACGTTTGTCATGTCATGATACGTTTGTCATGTCATGACACAGTTGTCATGTCATGACACATTTGTCATGTCGTGACACATTTATCATGTCGTGGCATATTTGTCATGTCATGATACATTAGTCATGTCATGGCACATATGTCATGTCATGACACATTAGTCATGTCATGACCATAATCCTCAAATGTAATTCCCAAGGTCCCGCCAACGGACGTGGTGTGCACGGGGCACCGGAGCGGCGCGGGAGTGGACGAGTCCGTGAGCTGCTCGCTCAAGTACCCGGCCGGACGCACGGCGGCCATCGCCGCGCACACAAGGGTCGCCATGGCGAACAAGGCTGAGATCGTGGGCACCAAGGGATCGGTCACTGTAAGTCTACTCCTTATTACGTAGTTACATGCCAATACCAATTATAGTATGGTGAGTGTGCTCAGGAGCTCCGTGAGCTCATACCGCCTTCCCCCTTCTTCAATCGGACAACCAGACCGGCAGGTTACCATCCTTAACTGGTTCAAATTCCTCTTACTCGAACCAAGCGCTTTTCGACATCTTTTATAATGCGCACTGCTAAGGTTTACAATTCCCTACCGGCGTCTGTGTTTCAGAGTTCATATAACCAGGACCTATTTAAGGCAAGAGTGAATAGGCATTTTCTGGGTGAGCTCGCCTCATCTTTGCTGCTAGAGCCTGGCTAGATGCTGGCCAAGAGCAATCCCATTATTATATTAAAAAAAACTCAAACTAAGCACCCCTCCACACATTGTCAATTTATTTACTGATCTGAACGAGCGTCCAAAGACAGTGTGCAGTAACAGCCCAAAAAGACCGGGGTCTGTGCTAGGGCTAGTTACGTTTTATGTACACAAAATTTCACTTTGTTTCTCGTCCAAAAAAACCTAATTATATCGTATGTGTAACGTAATGATTCAAAAAAGTACACCTCATTAAATGGGCACCTACTTCTTCTTCTTCTTTCGTGTCGAGGTTCCTCAAACAAGGTATGCCCAATGAGCAGCGATGGAGACAGCCTTGACCGTCGCGTCTCTCAGGCACCTACTGTTTAACTGTAACAGGAATTCACCGCTTGTTTATTTCAACAAATAAATTATCCTTAACAGCCCATTAGCATTAGCGCAGTAATTTTAAAAATAATAGCGTAATTTGTCGCTCAAATTATACTTTTTACAAACTTCCACTCCAAATTAGACGTTGTTCCATGAAGCGTAAATTTCACAGTCGAGTGGTTTGCCTAAACCGTACTGCTGTTCAGAGGTAAAGTTTTAGAAAAACAAGTTACAAACAATATACAGTAAGTCACGCGAAACCTTTTCCTAATTCTTAGATTTTGTTTGTTTTCCTGTTATCTAAAAATCTGAAACCGATAAGATAAAATGAATCAGGTTGGTGTGAATGACACACGTGGATTTCATAATTCAGCTTGGACGTGTAGATTCAATCTGATTAGAATGAAATCTAATTAATTTTTAAGTATATCAAAGTTGTAACACTTGTATTCACAATGAAATATGTTGATAAGATAATTATCTAACAGATTATAAAACACATAGGTAACGTTTTTTGGTGTTCTGGCTGTCGACATATCCGACACGTCCGTAAAGGCCCATTTACATTACGCAAGAACTTACATGCAATTTTTATTACATTGCAAGCAAGGTTTGTTCGTACTCGTCTTTACCACAGTAGTTCGCAGTCCCGCCATGTAATGAAAAATGCATCCAGGTTCTTGCACCATGTAAATCAGCTTTAAGTTGTGTAATGTTTTAAAAAGATAATTGAACCAAGTGCTTTAACGAACGTGTTCCATTATATAAACTATATCACCGTCTCATGAGCTCTCTGCCTCGCGCGACGAATTGACCCGTCAGACGAAATAATTGCGTGTCAATAATTTAAGGCTTGGTATTACCACTTTCGAGTTTTTTAAAACCATCTGAGACATAGAATATAGTGTTAAATTCTAAAAAAATATATGTGTTACATAAGGATCTTGTCTAGTCAAGATCGCAAAGTTACCCCTTTTTGGAATGTTTTTATCAATATTACGGCTATATTATATTACTGATATTTTACATTTAATTTTTGTAAAGATCCGAAATAGTTATAGACAAATTCGCAGGGTTTGCTTTGGATGGTTAATATTCAGTGCTTTGAAAGAGCACGCAATGTATTTATAAGTTTTTTGTCTCTCAATTTGTATTTTGATTTCTTGCGTGTAGCAAGCAAATACATGTATTATCTATCTATTTTTGGTTCGTTTAGGAATAAGTCGGTTTATGTAAGATTGTCCATATTTTTGTAATCCCAGTTGGATTACTTCTGGTGTCCGACGGCGCTGCGCCTGTCGGCGGCCAACAACACGGAGTGGACGCTGCCGCGCGGCCGCTTCAACTTTCACTTCCACAACAGCGCCGGCCTCTCCTACCAGATCCAGGAGTGCCACCACTGCATCTCGCAAGGTAATACATCTACTCAACCCGATTATAGCACAGAAGGACTTACTCCGTATGCATTTTAGAACTTATTGCATCGTGTCAAGGTTGAAATTTCAGCAAATAATTACATACGTCATAGGGTTTTAAGAGCGCTAAAAATGATGTGATGATATGCATCATTTGGATTTTTCTTATAATTTTCAAATACCTTCGCATTTTTTTAGTAAATCATAATACTTGCATACTTCACCCGGAACAGGGATTGCCTTCTTTTTCGGCCTTTGTAATTGTATTGTATCTAATATTTATTGGCGTTTATGAATAATGCTATTGATTTCCAAGAAAGGTTGATTAACCATTTGCCGATCTATCAATCTCACTGGAGCGCAAACTCCACAGTTCCGCCTGCATGGTCGGGTCGGATGTTTCCTCTAGGTTTTCGCCAGACCCAAATGGCCTCCCCCGGGCCGGGGGTATGCGCAACGCATTTTTTCACCGATAAAAAAAAGGTTCAAAAAGTGTCATGGGGTCCAAGTGGTCGGTGCCTCTATAAGGACATCTCGACGCGTCTTATAGAGCAGAGGGCTTTCCACTATTTCGCCCAGCGGATTAGCATTGCCATCCAGCGTGGCAATGCGGCCAGCGTTCTGGAACACCTACCGATCACCGAGGACCTGGGGCAATTTTTGTTATTTATAAGTTTACCTTTGCTGTTGACATCAAAAAGTTAAATTTGCCTTTTGTTTGCGCAGGGCTACTCGAGAGCCCTAAGCTGCCGCTGGACGAGAGCGTGCTGCTGAGCAAGCTCGCGGACACCATGCGCGCGCAACTCGGCGTGCTCGACCAACCATAGCACACTTACCCTACACATTTACCCTAGACCGTACTTAAATATGATAATCCACATTTAAAGGGACCTTTACCTCTAGTGTAAAGTTGTTTCGAAACAAAACACAAACGAACACGTTTGCGTTTAGTCTTAATTTATATGGTAAAAAATAGTTACCACCTAAGGCCGCCAGAGGCGCTGCTCGCGTTGCGTTGCAAAATGAGACTAAACGCAAACGCGTTCGTTTGTGTTTTGTTTCGAAAAAACTTATACTGGGGGTACTTATAGCGGCCGGTACTTATGCCATTTTTGCCGTTGTTCGAATACAGTAGTGAATCGCTGCGACGTAAGAGCTGCCATACGGACCCTTTCCATGTGGACTATCACAAGTGTCGTGACACCGACTCTATTGTCATTGCCAAAGAGTCCACAGTAATAGTAAAGTAATGAAGATTTTCTGCTCTGACACGACAATTTTTTCACACCTGCATATCACAAAGAGCCGTTGTTGCCTTCAAATGAAGGATCGAAGTTTAAAGAAGATACTTTTCTTCCCTCATTTGAGACCACTCGGTAGCAAAATTATTTTCGTCTTGGGCGTAAATACTTAAATCGCTCGTTACGCTCAAGATTACATATTAGAATGCCTCACTGCGCTCGGGATTTTATTATAGAATCTTTCACTGTACTCAGGATTCAATATACCACCCTAGTCGTAATTATACATCATTTTGCTCCCTTTAGATACAATCTGCTTTTTATTTATTTAAACTATTACACAAAACCTAAAATTGTACAAATGGGCCAAACAGAGATTTAATAAAGGTGCAAAGAAAAAAGTATGAAAATGTCTAAGAAAAACTAGAACAAATGTATTGTAAACTTACATACATAAATTATATAGATATAGATATATATAATTTATACAAGATACATGCTTTTTCAGTTTAGGGTGGATTGTCGTTGTCAGAGCTGGTTGAACTACTACTAATTATTGGCACATTCACTTTATTTCACAAATGACGACCATTTAATAAACAGATATTGTCAGCTAAGTATTATATTTTATCACAAAAAGTCTGAGTAAGGATAGATTGTGCTGATAATTGGAAGTGGCGGTTGTATCTTCAGTCTTAGTTTATACCACCTGATGCCAGTAATTATAATTTTAAGGGTGAATCTTCTATTTTTATGAAAAGTGGAAAACGTCACTTTCGATTAATTTATTCTGAAGATTCTCCCAATATAAACGAATTAGATAGGTATTTATTTTTAAAGTAATATTAATATATAAATTAATAAAAAAAGTAGGTTTTATATCCTGACTTTAATAAAATGTTATTTAATTTTAAAATGTATTTTTTGTCACACCTGGCCATAAAGCGGCAATTACCGCACGCTCCGCGCGCGGGAAATCCCACTTCCTGGCCAGGGGGTAACATAAAATTTTGTACTTAACACGGGCGGTAATAAAGAAAGCCTCATATCGCATATTTATCGCCCTTGCCTTCGGCTCGGGCGTCAAATACCTGCGATCTGAGACATTCTTTGTTTTACCGCCCTTGTTAAGTAATGTACTATTACCGCACCAGACCAACGGCTGACTAGTTTTTTAATTTAATTTTGACACAGAAGTAGCTGAAATTTTCTTACAGTCGAGTTCGAAAATATGTGGACGGACAAAGGGACGAAATATTGTGGACGGACAAACACGACTTTTATACTGTTGTCTTATACTTAGCTCTCCCCGTTATTATTGTATCTTTGTGAACGTGTATTTGAGCTCGACTATAACAAGACCCTTGCCAATGTAATCCTTTAAGGTCCTTCCATAAGGTCTCGATATATTTGTTTAAAATATGAGATTATCTAATAGAGGAAAATGAGATGGAAAAATGTTTCTATGAGATTTAAAAGTAAATTCAAATGTTACCATAGGGGTTTAAGATAGTTTATTTATGGTCCCAACGAAGCCAACCCGAGGCAATTGATGTAAATCGCGGTTTGTAGTAATGTAGAAATTATTTAAAATGTCCGACATTTTATAAAACTTGTCATTGGACTTTGAATCTTCACGCTTGGATAGTAAAGTCGCTTCTTGAACGGACTAATTTGATACAACTCGGACAGTTCAAATAATTTTAAGTATAGCTAGTAGGTATAATCGTGCGAAGGAACAGTAGAACAAATTAAATGTGAATGTGCGCGCTCGATGTTTCCAAGGACAATGTCAAAGGTTCGATTCCTATTAGGAAATACCTTCGTAGTATATGTACTTGTTCAGTGTAATGTAAGCCCTATTTAATTACTTTGTCCTATTAATTGGTTAATTTAACGTGTAATATTATAATGTTTATGACGTTCAAAGGACCCAATCTTATTATTTGAGGGTCCAATAAATGTTAATCTTAACCAAACAGTAATGTTAAAAAACACTGTCAAATATAAAAGTTGTCACACACCGTGATATGAGAATGTCAAACGCGAAGTTGAACACTATAGAAATGCCTGTAGGTTGATCTCGCACTGCACGCCGTGACGGATATATCCGTCGTTGGCGCTGAACCGATATTGGATATATCCGTCTTTGGCGTCGGCAAGGCTAAAACTATCGATGATAGTGCGTGGCGGGGCCACATTACTTAATTGTTAAGTTTATAAAATATTTACCTCAACTAACTGTGATTATACGGAGAGAAAATACAAATTACACTAATAAATATTTATTAATAATGCGTTGATGTGTACTTATTAAGCTTATGAGTAACTTAAGTTATACCTTCCATCCATCCATCCACAGCCACACCAACTATCCATCCATGATGGCCCAATGTAAAGGACGCAGTTATGCGTTAAATGGCGAAGGAAATTTATCTCATCCTGCCGCTTAACGTTGCACGGCTGCGGGGCACATTGCACGTAGAACCGATGGCCGTTGGGGCCGAAAGGTTCTCGAGTGGCGACCACGGACCGGAACTGACTGATGACCTGGTGAAGGTCGCGGGAGTCCGCTGGATGCGGGTGGCGCAGGATCAGTCATTGTGGCACTCTTTGGGGGAGGCCTGTGTGCAGCAGGGGACGTCTTTTGGCTGATATGATGATGATGAGACTAAGGCACTTAAAGTGCCAGTTGCACCAACGTACGAACACAGACCGGTCATCGTCAAATATGGCGCCGGCAGCTGTCATCCCACAGAAACTTGTCAAACTTTCCGTACAATCAGATTTGACGAACGCCGTTTACGATTAGGTACACGGTTTGGTGCAACCCAGCCCAAGTTAAAGAATACGGTCCGTCTGATGGTAAGCGTTCACCGCGCAACTCCAGGGGTGTGCGCGTTGCTGACCCTAAATCAGGAGTACCTAACTGGGTTTACGATAAAGTAAACTACATGTAGTTAGTGGATAAGTTTAATTGCTAAATGAGAGGAAGACGTCCCTGATGATTTTGCAGGCGGCCCTCAGCTGCGGCTCCGTGATGGTGAGCGGCGGCGCCAGGCGCAGCACCTGCCCGTGCGTCGTCTTGCTGACCAGCCCCGCGTCGCGCAGTCGCAGCACCACGTCGTACGCGGGGATGGCTGCGGGGGGGGGTATTGTTTATTGGGCGCCAATGTTACTACTCGATCTTGTTCAACACTAAGGGAAGCTTATAGACCACAATCTAGGTACTAACACATTTAGAGGTATATAATACGTCTCATCATATACCTAAATAAATGGGGCATCCAAACAAACCCAGGACAGCTCCCAAGTAGATGAAAGAGAACGTCAAGTAGTTACGTAGGTGGGTCATAAACACTTGCAAAAACAAAAGTCGTCTCTCCTGTGGCCAATAGTTAACGGCTTATGGGCATGTGAGTTATGATTTTATTACATGGATTTATAGAACCGGACACGCCGTTTGTGCGGGTTACTAGACCGATCCAAAATTAAGCTTTGATATGTCCACAGGAAAGACGTGAACCTAAATCTGTTTATGACCCAGGTATAGGTATCACAAAACTTTAAGTTTATGTATGGAAAAAGTAAGTTCATAAATTATGTGCATTTTGTTAATTTACAGCAGTATTTTTTTTGCTTTAATAGGTACGGGATTCAACAAATAAGCTGCAAGAGTGAGTGGGGTAGTGATAGAATGCCGATAACTGTTAGGAATTTGCTGTACAGTTCGTAATGCTACGGAGGTGTTTTATTAATTGAATAATTTGTCAAATATGAAAGATCAATGCCGGGGAACCTAATATGCGGTAATAAAATGGTTTTGAGATGGGGGAGTGGGCCCCAAATGCCAAGTATCTTTTTTTTAAATCTCAGGATCCCTTGAGGATAAAATATGTTTGGAGTTTGATTTTGATCCTGGGTCTCCACTCTAAGCCCGGGCCTGTGAACAGGCGCGGGAGGGGCAATTGCGTTAATCGGTTCCCCCTGTGTTTGGGTTTGATGCCAAACCAAATCCCGGATCCACATCTGCTTGTGAATAATTGAGAGGAGTATGTAGTGTAAAGTGTACGTACTGTCGTGCACGACGAGCGCGAACATGAGTCCTCGGCCGCGCACGCAGGTGACGGCAGTTTTCGGGATCTGCTCCAGCTCCTCGCGCATCACCCCCTCCAGCCGCGCCGCGTTCTCGCACAGCTTCTCTTCTAGCAGCACCTGCGGAACACCCGCCGTTAGCCTTCTAGAAGATACCGACCGGCGCGGCGATAAGCGCGCGGAACAAGATATGCGTGAAGCGAAAAGTAAACCAATACTGCGGTAGATATGCGCCGTCAGGATTACTTTCAGGTAGGTACGTCCGCATCTACATACAAAATTATGAATAAAATAAATGTAGGTAGGTAAACCTATTCTGTATTTACAGAACAATTAATATAGTACTTTACCTAAGTAACCACAAAAGATCACCTGCCTAACAAAACCGACGTTAGACAGATAAAAACTTACAGTGGTTACAATTCGTCTAGTCAGGTCAGGGTCGTCTAGCGACTCTAGCTTGTCTTCGACGTAGTACTATCAAGGACACAGTTAACTGAACATTAGTAGACTTTATCTCGTTGCAATAAGGTTCACACGTGCACTGCCAGCCCTAGCCCTAGATCCGGGTGGTTCGAGATGGAGTTAGAGCGCCCTTTGGTTTGAATTTTTTTTACGTTGCCAGTTTGGCGCCCATTGACAAACGGCGCCTGGCGCGGCCGCCCCATCCGCCCCACCCTTGGGCCGGCCCTGCACACATAGACAGTTACTTGCAAGTGTCATTACTAGTACAGTACAACGCTGACTACGGCAGCGGTACGATGAATATTACTGTCAACTACATTCGCTTACAAATTTGCTTATAGTACAACTGATTCCAGATTAAAAACCAAGAACAAAAAAAAACACTACATTCGGGGACGTGCGTCCGAAGGCGTGCGCCAGCCGAGTTTATCAGGTACGGCGAGAGAATATAGCCTGGTTATGCGACACCATAATGCCGCTCTAGCAGGCACGTACCTTTATCGCCTCGGTGGCCACCGCACACGCGAGCGGGTTCCCTCCGTACGTCGAGCCGTGTGTGCCGGGAGTGATCACCTGGAACCAAAACAGTAACCGTTTAGTTTTGGATACAGGTCATTCTAACAAAATTAGAAGCAGTTTATATCACGTCTCTGCACACGACCCTCCTTTCACAACCGGGCTTGGGACAGGCAACGGCGGACGCTAAGGGCAAATTTACAAAGCAGTGGCTGACCAATTAGGGGCAGAAGGGGCCCCATTTGGCGTCCGCTGCGAGCCTCCAACGGACTTAGTCCGCCACTGATACAAAGGGCTCATCATGACCGACCGCCTTAGAGAGCAGTCATCCAGAGAGTCACCCGTAATCGTCACGACCCTCAGACACGAGGATACAGCCAAGAAGAAGCAAGAGGCCATAACCGCCGGAGGAACAAGCGAAACGTGTCGGGCCGACTTCCCACACTCGTCTAGAGAGTGACACTCAGCAGGGCTTGAGAGGGGGTTTGTTCGGAGCAGGCATCTTCTGAAGTGCCTCGTGTCGGCCTCATCTAACTCATCTTTGCCCACTCGCTAGATGCTGGCCAAGAACCACATTTACTAGGTAAGCGCGTTCTATCCTAGACCACAATATCGCTTCTATTAAGATTTTTTTTTAAAGATTAGTAAAGAATAGGTCACAATTGGGTCCCACAAAAACGAATCAGGCGTCGCGTTAGACCACAACGGCGATGGCGAGATGAACTCAATGCCTTTGAGAAAGACTGGTGGGAGTCTGGTCGGAATCGGGACTCGTGGAAGAGCAAGAGGGAGGCCTTTGCCCAGCAGTGGAACATTCTAGACTCTTAAATAAATAAATAGTAAAGTTAACTGACGTTCATGACGTTGTTGTTGGCGAGCACTGCGGAGACGGGCAGCACGCCGCCGCTCAGCGCCTTGCCCAGCACCAGGATGTCGGGCCGCACGCCCTCGTGCTCCACCGCCAGCAGCTTGCCCGTGCGACCTGCAATAATATACCTTATGAGTACGGCTTAAACCTCAGATTCGTAACAAGTGTCAAGTGCCTGCTCTACGAGAGTGAGCCTTATGGAACTCGAAATAAGCTGAAAAAAAAATCAAAGTGATCCGAACACCACGGAGTACTAAGATCTCCTCGCCGGCCCGCTCTGGATCGGTCATGGGTCGGTACACACCAGTGGCGGAGCGTCCATACAACTCGATTCCCACCGGCTTGCCTAATTTTCAGCCAGTCCAGTTCTTTTACTACGGCTCATGAAGAATAGGAAAAGCCAAGTATTTCCGGCTTCCCTAAGAATATTTTTGACGCGCCGCCACTGGTACACACTCACCCAAGCCGGTCTGCACTTCGTCCGCGATCCACACGTTATGTCGCGTGCACAGCTCGCGCACTTGCCTCACGTAGCCCTGGTCGGGATCCCCCCGCCGGCCCGCTCTGGCGGCCCACACTCACCCAAGCCGGTCTGCACTTCGTCCGCGATCCACAGCACGTTGTGCCGCGTGCACAGCTCGCGCACTTGCCTCAGGTAGCCCTGGTCGGAATCCCCCCACCGGCCCACTCTGGCGGCCCACACTCACCCAAGCCGGTCTGCACTTCGTCCGCGATCCACAGCACGTTGTGCCGCGTGCACAGCTCGCGCACTTGTCTCAGATAGCCCTCGTCGGGGATCACAACGCCGGCCTCGCCTTGGATCGGCTCCACCATGAACGCTGCCACGTTCGGGTCTTTCAGGGCTTTCTGGAAGTTTGCAGGCATGTCAAGCAGGAATCGGAAGGATCATTGTAACAAAAGCCAGTACCTAAAAGATATATAATTCAGACGATAGCTAAGCAAGACGTATGATCGATGTGAAACAGAGTAGTACTTACCTCAAGGGCCGGGATGTCGTTGTAAGGGATGAGTTCAAAGCCCGGCATGTAGGGCCCGAAGCCCTCGTAGCAGGAGGGGTCGCTGGAGGCCGAGACGGCCGACAGCGTGCGGCCCCAGAAGTTGCCCTCCGCGAAGATTATCTGGAAGCAGAAGACTTGGTGAGAAGTTCAGCAACACTAGAACGTACTCTTCCGCCGCGCCACCGTATTCTGGGAGGCGGCTCGTATTTTTTACAGTAATTAGTTAGGTATCTGTTTAACTTGGAGTTTGGTTTGAATTCAAAACTAGATAGGATAGAGTAATAATTATTCTACAATGGAGAGGGCTATGCTGGGAGTTTCTCTGCGTGATCGCATCAGAAATGAGGCCATCCGTAGCAGAACCAAAGTAACCGATATAGCCTTTCGAATCGCTAAACTTAAGTGGCAGTGGGCGGGGCACATTGCACGTAGAACCGATGGCCGTTGGGGCCGAAAGGTTCTCGAGTGGCGACCACGGACCGGAAGGCGCAGCGTGGGTAGACCCCCCACAAGGTGGACTGATGACCTGGTAAAGGTCGCGGGAGTCCGCTAGATGCGGGTGGCGCAAGACCGGTCATTGTGGCACTCTTTGGGGGAGGCCTATGTCCAGCAGTGGACGTCTTTCGGCTGATATGATGATGATGATGATGAATAATTATTCTAAAATGGCCGCCCTACTCCTATTAGAACTTGTTGCAATGTGTTAGTTTTAGACATGTGTAGTTCACGAATGAATGATTCAATTGAAGTACTTCACTTGGTGTCCTTCATTCATTCACTAGTTCAGTTCGGATCTATATACTTCAATAGTTCACTTAGTTCAGTACTTCAGTTCATGTGTCATCGTTTCAATCATCTCATAACGGTTTTTACAAAAAAAAATCTTTTTTCTTAAAATTCTAAATAAATGTAAAATTTGAAATCCTTATCCCCGAATTAGTCGAAATCAAGTATAATGACGAATTTTTCGTAAAAAAAAATATTTTTACTTAAATTATTCAAAATATATATAAAATTTGATATCATTATCCCCGAATTAGCCTTAGAATGAGAGAAACGCGACGCGACGAATGACTGATCAATATGATTAGTTGAATCGGTTGAGCTACTGAACTAGTGAACTAAACTGAACTAGTGTACTAAATGAGTGATATACTTCACAGTGAAGGATTGAAGTATATCACTCTTTTCTTTTAAGTTACACATTTTGCGCATGTCTAGTTAGTTTATATGTATCGCGCCTACCTGTATGCTTACGATAGATGTGAGCGGGAACACACTGGCCCAACACGTTGCTCGATCTTATAGTAGTTGTAACATATACGTACACATATTCTAGACAATGTGAACTCATAACTCCTACGCTGACGCAAACATAGACAATGGATGTGCATGAATATACTTAGCTAACACAACACACAACCTTGGCTCACCCGCGCTCGTGAGATAAAAGTATGTACCTATATACAAATAAGTATGGTGTGTGAGCGGACTTTACTACAGGATTCCATTACAGTAGGTCCCTATTATTATTAGTCTATTCATTTAAAAGATTACGTTAAGTAGATAGTTCGAATTGTTCAGTTTGCAAAAACTCTTGTTCCGCAGAAATCCATAGCCTGCACTGGAAATGGTGCATGAGTAAACACAAAAAGCAGTCACCGAAAACTCAAATCGATTTTACGTGTATTACTGTTTTTTGTAACCGAAGGGATTTTTTGCCGTTGATTGTTTATCTGAACCTTGAATTCAACGGTGTGACGACATCGCGGTGCCAAGTAGGGCGCGGTTTAAATCGTAAAGGGCGGGGCTGAAGCTCTAAAGGTCACAGCTTTCTATGCTAATGGGTTTATGTCGTTGGCTTCATTTTCCTTCGTAATGTAAGCCGCAACCTTTACAAAATTAGGTATGTCATAAAATGTCACAATTTCTTTTAATACTACCTAATTAACTGTTTACCGTGCCTTGGCAGAAACTTGACTGTGTAACATTTACATTTTTAAACCAGTCTGTTTTTGCACACAGGCCGGGGAGGAAGGGATTGCCCGCAAAGTGTGTATAGTAATACGAGGTAGCCAATCTCTATTCCAGCTGATGTCATGGAGTATTTCTAAAAATAAGTAATTTTCAAACTTATAGGTAGTATGTAGATTGTAGGTATTTAAATGAAATTCTACAAATTCAGCACCTTTGGGCGCAATTTACTGAAACATATTATGTCATATTATGGCTTTTATGTCGGCAAATTTGGTTTCGGTATACTTAAATGCCCCAGGCGCCGGATGTCAATGGGCGCCAAGCGCGGGATGTCAAGGGGCGCCAAACTGGCAACGTCGAAAAATTTCAAACCAAAGGGCGCCCAAAGCTCATCTCGCCCCACCCAGATCTAGTGCTAGGGCCGACGCTGTGTGACTGTCCACTGGCTGTCCACTGGTGACTTGTGACATGGCGTACCTTGGCCTGCTTGGGCGGGATCTTCTTCACGTCGTAGCCCCATTTCCTGGCGATCTTGCAGGCGCTCTCGCCGCCCTCCACGCCCGTGTTCATGGGCAGCAGCCGGTCGAAGCCCAGCAGACCCGTCAGGAACTTCTCGTATTCGCCCAGCTTGTCCGAGTAGAATGCTCTGTGGAACAATGATAATAGTAGATTTTGTCTCTAGAGAGCAAAATGCTATATTTACGGCGAGGGCGGTAATCCTGAATAAACTGAAAGATAATACAATATTGAGCAGAGCGAGCTAGCGAGGTAGCGACGGATTCAAGTGCTCGGTACGCTCAACACGGAAATAGTTTTGTTACCGTATGACACATACCTACCTACTGCTTTTCGCACCGCCTATGATATACGTCATATACGCCACAAATAATTTTGCTACCTAGTGGCACATACTGCTTTTCACACCTTCTATGAGGATAAGAGTCATTTTCGCCCTCAAATGAGGGAAGACAAGTACGAATTTGTACTTGAAGGGTGTACCTGGAGACGAGCGTGAGCTGGGTGGCCTGCTTGGTGAGCGCGCTGATGATGCGCGGGTGGCAGTGCCCCTGGTTCACCGCAGAGTACGCGCTCAGGAAGTCATAGTACCTCTTGCCCTCGACGTCCCATACAAATACACCTGGAGTACGAGACAAGGTCTTAGTAAAAGGTGCTGACTGGACTCATTGTTATGTGGAAGCCGGGTCGAGAGAGGTTGCTTATTATATCAAATATGTTTAGTTTGTAGGTAAGGTATGAATTTCAGCCTTAATTTCAGTTAGGCCATTCACGGTTACAAAAAATTGCTAACGTTGGCTCTTATTGATCACAAGGACAGTTGCACGTCTTGCACGAGTAAGCATTATCTCAGCAAATACAGCTTTCATTGTTCTAATCTTGTTTGCTGTTAATTGTTATATTACCGCCACAAACACTCGAGATAAGGCTAGTCGGAGCACTTGAAGATTAGCTCCCCTTCACGCGGGCTTCAGCTCAAACAATGCAAGGACCCAGAGTCGACTTCCAGCGACCATCGGAAAAAACGCCAACCTGAATCAGGTAATCCTTTCATTCTCGTGTTATACACTATATGAGTGAAAGGGACGGCACTATACGAAGTTCGGATTTCTATGGTCGGAGTACAGACCCTACGTATGAGAAGAAAGTAGTAGCGTTACCTTCACCGCGAGAGAGTGCGACCGGCACGGGGGCGTAGTTTCGGCAGCCGTGCTTGTCTTCCAGCGCGATGATCTCCTTCGATGACAGCTTGGCCATGGTGGTCTGCCACAACAATGCCTATTTACTTCATATGAATAATAAGAGAGTGCTCTCAAAGATTAGACCATTGATTTGGACCGGGCACATTGAGAATGATATCAGTTGAAACTATATAAAATTCAAGAGCTGAAGTGACTTATTTCATTCAGTTTTTTTTTCTTTGATATATAGCATTAAATTAAAAATTAAATAACCTAAACTAAGGCTAGAAATTAATAAAAGTTTAGGTACTTAAATAAAAAACTTTGATCCCTGTGCTTGACCCAAATCGGCACTAGCGGGTATGGTGCCCTTTTTTTGACGCAGAGGAAACGTATTTGCGCATCCCCCCGGGCCCGGGGAAGGCCCATGGTGGGGGGTATGTGGGACTCGCCCTTCCACAGGGGAAGGGAATACTCACTAAAACCTCTGCGGCGTTAACTCTTGCTGCCGTTTAAGGCGCAGGGTAGGGCAAGGCTTTCTCTCTTCTTTTATTTTTTGCTTGTAAATATTGGATAAATGAAGAACCTCAAGAAAAAAAAATTTAAAAAAAATGAATATTTAAAAAAATACAAAAAATGAGGAAATTAAAAAAAGAAATTCTCTAGGTTCTGGCTAACAGAAAAATAAGCATACTGACCAAAAATCATAAGTACCTATAATGCAAACACAAGCGAAGCAAAACTGTCACAAAGTTTGTATGGAGAGAGCTTGCCCACCCCTGCGTTTTAATGGGGGGCATCGTGAGGTCGCTGTCATTCTACCGCAAAAGCGCAATAGTAGGGATGAATCCGCCAGGCACCGTAATTAATCTAGTTAAGCTTTAACATTGCTAAGAACCTACTCCTTATCCGAATCTTCGTTCAGCATATTGCAATAGATAAAATAGTCTGCCCTCTGACCACATTCACATCAACCTACGCGGCTATTAATAAACGTTTTATTTAAGAACCATAAACAGACGATAGCGGCCACTGATAAGAGGCATTAGCAAAAGCGACCGATCTGGAAGAAACCAGCCGCACCAGCTGGTGGAGTGGATTACTGTGGCCCCTTATCGAATATTTACTAACCTTTTACCGCTCATAATGAAAACGGGCATTTCTGGACATTATAGATGGAGAACTATCTATTTATCTATATAAGTACCTATGTATATCGTCGCTTAGAATCCATATCCATAGTACAAGCTTTGCTTAGTTTGGGACTTGGGACTATTAGGTTGATTTGTGTAAGATTGTCCACAAATATTTTATTTTATTTTTTTAGAACTCCTTAGCGAGTATTATATTCTTTGGTGGAGATAAAAATAGATCTTTTTACTAACTTCAATGTACATTAAAATACTACATCATTTCGAGGGTAGGGTAGGTATATTTTGACCGTAGGTAAATATGAATTTAGTGAGCACGTAAAAAAACGTGAACTAAACTATCACTTAATTTTTTTTGAAGTAATTGTGGCAACGATTTTTTTAAATATTAATAAACTTGATAATAATTAATAGAAGGAAAATGAAACAGAGTTAAATAGGTTAGGTACTTACTAAGAGTGATAGGTCTGTACCGTTTAGAACGAAACTGAAGATATATTCCCCACTGATCCTCTTTTATAGACACTATGTCTCAGATTACAGTAGATAATTAAATAAGCAAATATTCAATTAAACGAGACAAACAGAGTCATTGAACTAATAAAAATAATTTATTGTGTTGATACAGGATGTCAACGTTTCGACTCAAAGCAGCGAGACGCCGCCGCCATTCATTAGTGGTTCGGAAAATTACAAATAGATACGTAGGTATAGCCAATCAATAATAATATAATATGATTTACTATAAATGGAATCAAAACATCTGGGTGGCTAATCGACTACGCGAACGAAGCGGCAGGGCCATCTAGTGCACAACTCAGCTGCTATGGGTTACGATTCCATTTGTCATAATTTAGAGAAAAGGACACCTCTTATTTTGGAGGACAAATATAAAAACGAATGATGTTGCTATAGAGTCGGTTAAAATTCGAAGTTTTGCTGCCGTATTTCGATGGTAGGTGTAAGGTACATACAGCAGTCATTTACATTTATAATATTCACCTTCCTCTCATTATAAATACTTACGACCTACCTAACTAAGACCGACTATTTGAATCAAATTACCCGACCCGAGCTGAGTGTCACTTAAAAAAAAAAACAGATTATTTGAGATGAACTCCACCTGTATAAAAGGCACGAGCCGAGATTTGGGATTCAGTTTTATGAGTCAACAAGCCGTAGTCGCAGGCATTTATGATTAGCTTACACACACACATAAGGTCCTTCACGACACGAAATTATCATTCACGGTTCACAGTCAATCTGCCGCAGATTCAGTCCGATTAAACTAGGTAGAAAACTAAGGTCGATTTAAGTAAATAAATACTAAATATATCGGTCAATAAGTATGTAGGTATAATCATGGCACCTACACCTTACAACTAAACTCAAATTAAATAAATATTTGCTCATTATTTGCTTTTGCATCTGGAATGTATACATAGGCATATTGTACGCGTAAAACTAATAAATGTTCTTGCTTATTAAAAAAATCCTTAGTGACTATAGGTACAGTACAAGAGATGATGAAATTATGAATGAAAACAAGCGTCGGATTCGCAATAACAGTTATATATCGAGATGATCCTGACCTTTATTACTCTATCAGTCAAGTTGAAGGCGCGAGATGTGCGTTCGTGTCCAAATATAGCCGCCTACTGAGTCCACTGACAGCAAATTAACGACAGGCTCAATCGTAGGAAAAACACGATAGTCCCGATAACTAATACTTATTACGTCATTCATACAAGCTCCCAGTGATACGGAACAGTTTAAGATTGTTAATTTATTACAGTCTTAAGTTTGTTTCTATGCGTCTATATGGAGTTCGCTAAAACCCCTAACTCATAATACACGTATACCTACTTAGGTACCTACCATATTTGTTTCGTGTTGATATAGGTCCCCGTTATTCTTCTCTAGGTTCCTAATAGGAATTGCGATGGTGCATACCTATAATTTAATCACGACAAGGTTATATAGTGTTTCTACTGTTTAAAAACTCCTCGTGTCTGACATAGGTAGGAATCAATGGATGGGTGAGTCAGGTCAATGGATGGACCCGCACCGCATGACCTAGAAATAGCGAGGTCCGAGTGCGTTTATTTTTTTTAATGGGATCGCTCTTGGCCAGCATCTAGCCAGGGGGCAAAGACGAGGCCGACGATGAAGCGAGCTCACCCAGAAGATGCCTATGTTCATTTAAAGAACCTGGTGTTCTTAGCATTCCTACCTATTAACCCTGTTGTCTCACGGTAGATTTCGGAACCCTTCGATTTTTGTGCACTCCTACTAAATAACTTGCATAGAAACATTATCGAATTATCGACGTGACAAAGATACGCTCGGAACCAAAATAACATGTCATGTATCACGTCACAGCTCCACACGAAGCGTTGTTTTATAAACTTATCTGTTGCTGCGTCGTTAACAAGTCTTGCGGTTATTAATAGTCACTTTACGTTATGTATTTTTGCATATATAAGGAAGACGACGTGGATAGTACCTAGGTAACCGATATTGCACGTAATAGGTAAACGATACGACATAACGATAAACTCACAAAGGCGACGGGGCATTGTTGCGCACCGTTATATTTATTTATTGCCTAAATTCATATTTTTTGGTCTACAATTTAATTTTGGCTTGGCATACTGTTTGTAACAGAACGCCGCTGGCAGGTCCAGTTACGTTTATATTAAAATAGTTTCCAAGGGACAGCTGACTTAGCTCACTCTTTCATTTTTGACGGCCTTAGTAAGTTGTTATAAATAATTAGGCGACTTGGCGGGATCACTACCGTGCCCCTTGAGTATTTTTAAAGTATTTCTATTCATCTGGATTTATTTTGTGCGAAAGAATGTATAAAAACATTCAAGGTCAAGGAACACATCGAATAAATTATACTACTAAGGATGCTAAGGTTATTCCCGAATACCTATAATTATGCCAGCTTAAAACGTTAAATTAGACAGTAAAATAATGTCAAAATTACCAATGAACCCAACAATAATATCTATTACCTATTCCTTTTCGTCCATGCTTAGCCGGCATCGATTGATATAAAGCAACCGACATTTGAAATTCAACCTTATTTGCTGAGGAATAAGTTAGAACTAAGGAAAGGATCTTACGACCCTTTGTCATGAGAAGGAGTAGGCTATTGTTTGTCGGCGCCGCTTTGACAGCGTGCCGCGTGTCCGCCGAGTCTCTCATGTCTTATTTGTCCCCCTATAGTCTGCAAAGTCTCTAATGGCTTATTTGTCCCCCCATATTGTCTGCCGAGTCTCTCATGTCTTATTTGTCCCCCTATAGTCTGCAAAGTCTCTAATGGCTTATTTGTCCCCCCATATTGTCTGCCGAGTCTCTCATGTCTTATTTGTCCCCCTATTGTCTGCCGAGTCTCTCATGTCTTATTTGTCCCCTTATAGTCTGCAAAGTCTCTAATGGCTTATTTGTCCCCCCATATTGTCTGCCGAGTCTCTCATGTCTTATTTGTCCCCTTATAGTCTGCAAAGTCTCTAATGGCTTATTTGTCCCCCCATATTGTCTGCCGAGTCTCTCATGTCTTATTTGTCCCCCTATAGTCTGCAAAGTTTCTAATGTCTTATTTGTCCCCCCTATTGTCTGCCGAGTCTCTAATGTCTTATTTGTCCCCCCTATAGTCTGCCTAGTCTCTAATGTCTTATTTGTCCCCCCTATAGTCTGCCGAGTTTCTTATGTCTTATTTGTCCCCCCATATTGTCTGCAGAGTCTCTAATGTCTAGATTGTCCCCTCCTATTGTTAACCGAGTATAATGCTTGGCGGTATTGTTTGGCGGCGTCTCTTTGACGGTGTCTATTAGATTTACCGCTTGGCGGCATCGTTTGTCGGCACTGCTTTGACGGGGTGCCGCGTGTCTGTCGAGTCCCTAATGTCTTGATTGTCCCCCGAGTCTCGATTAGCCGTCGAGTCTCGCATGTCTCTCGAGTCCACGATGTCCGAGCTTCATAGTATAAAAGGAGGTGTGGGTTGTAGGTAGCTTCACTTTAATTTCGTCGATCGCGCTGGTAGTATCTCTGGCTATTGCTGTCAAATTATTGTTGGGTGGGTTTTCGATTGTCAATAGGGGCGTGATTCTGCTGCTATGGGAGGTCACTCTGCATAGCGGGAAAATCACTCCTTACTTTGAATTGACTTAATTCTATGGGGATTTTTAGTGTTTATTGTTTAAACTATTTTGTAGCCAGAATGCTATCTAGACAAACAGTATGTCTAACGGGATTACCGTATCCTAGCGGTGGTAAACACGGTCATCCCGGAGCCTTATTTGCAACCGAGCTTGGAGGTGGTTCGGCACTTTCTCTTTAACGACATAGAAAGTGAATTATCCTTCACGATCTCCTGAAGCCCAGCTGGCGACGTAACCATGGCCTACTCTGCTCAGTTCAGACCTTGGCAAAGGAGTGTATACTCCGCTTGGTAAAATCGTCCAGTAATCGGGAGATCGGTCTTGTTAAATATATTTATATATTGACTTATATACACAATAGGGCAGCTTACTCTCATCTACCAAGCCTGCGGGCGATGAGGGGGGAGCAATATACACGAGCTGTTAGGGTTTGACTTACCTCGGAGTAGCTCGCCGAACTCTTCCAGTCTAAGCTTAGGGCAAATCACAACCTTATTTGAAACTAAAGACTATATTTTGGTTTTAGTTTTAAATAAGCGAAAAGGGGTAAAAATGGGGATAGGAATAGGTTAAATTCACACACTATGGGATGTAGGCTACGTAAGTTAGGCACCATTCGAACGGTTAGGTCTTTCGTCACGTACTAGGAATTTTATAGGTTTTGTTCCGTTCGTCTGTATGTATTTAGGTCATCTACAAACACTAGAAAGGGTTTTGATAGCCTGGGGTTTGTAGTCAGAGGAAGCGGCGATTGTCTATCGTTCGTCTGTAGGTATTTAGGTCGTGCAGCAGGAGCTAGAAGGTTCTGATGTCTGTCTGTCAGTGGAGAGGAGCAGCGACTGTTTATTGTTCGTCTCTAAGGTAGTTTAGGTTATCCAACAAAGGTTCTAATGCCTAACGTCTGTCTGTAGGTACCTAGGTCATTCACCAAGCACTAGAAGGGATCTGGGAGCCTGGGTTTGTAGTCAGAGGAAGCCACGACTGTCTATCGTTCGTCTATAGGTAATTAGGTCAACCAATTAGCACTAAAAGGTTTCTAACGTCTAACGTCCGTCTATAGGTATCTAGGTCATTCAACAAGCACTAGAAAGGGTTCTGGTAGCCTGTGGTTGTAGTAAGAGGAGCAGTGACTGCCTATTGTTCATCTCTAGTTAGTTAGGTCATCCAATAAAGGTTGTAAAGCCTAGCGTCCGTCTGTAGGTATTAGGTCATTCAGCAAGCGCTAGAAAGGGTTTGAGTGGCTTGAGATTGAAGTAGTAAAAGCAAACAAGTGTCTATTTTCCGTCTGTAAGCAATTAGATCACCCAATAAACACTAGGAAGGTTGGGTCAGTAGTAATAATCAACAGGTCTAAAAACCTAGGTCTTTCAACAAATACTAAGTGATTAAATAATACAACTGTATGTAAATTTTATAATTTTAAATGTTCACCGATTACTTATTGAGCTAAGTAGCAAACTGCCTTGGTTAAGGGAAGTGGTTCACATAAATGAGTACTATTATGAAATACAGTTTCAGGTATATATTTGAGTGTTTTAACAAGTTAAGCAATAACTAATAACGTTACTTTTGTTATGTATACAATTTACAACCGAATAGAGTCATAAATTGTATAGGAGGCAATGCTAGTTTCCATGAACCAGTCTAATTCAGGTTCCAGTTATGATTAAGACAATAGAATCATCTCAGCAAGAATTGGGTTGTTTCTAGTGACGATACGGAGTAGATCACATGTTCTTTCATCATAAGTGGAACAATTTGTTTAGTCTAACTGCCTCACAAGCTATATACCATTAGGTCTAGTAAACAATGGTGAGCTTAGGGCTAGTCGGGGTTATTAGCTAGAGATGATCTTCAATCATCTACACGACTACTAATGAACTCGCTTCATCAGTAGGACGAGCTAGGGTCTATGTAGAGGTCATTCTGCATCCTGCGATAATAGTAGCCTGTATGGATAAAATACAACAACATACCATACTATATTTATCAAAATTATCCTTAGCTAGCTTAATGATTGGGTTTTATGCGTAGAAAGTATACAATGGGTAATTTTGATCTAGGGAAATGGCTTATAAAGAAAATTTGCCCTTCTTTATAAACCCCGCTACTATTATTTAACGGACCGACGTAGGAAGAGCTGGTAGCAGATAGTATTGAAAAAACAAATAATAATAATACAAAATTAATAATGAGTAGGTATAATACATAGGAAAACCTGGCTAGGAATAAGTACTAGTAGGAACAGTAGGGAATCCATTAACGTCTTTGTGTAGGCTGAGAGTCCAAGGATCTGACAAGCATTCACATTAAAGAAACTGGGTTCCTTCGGCTACAACATTACGGGGTCCTAAAACCATAGACGATTCACATTGGCCAAAATAAATTCACAACGTTTAGTCTTTTATTCCTTTAAATAAGCTTTATTCCTCTAATAATCTATCCGCGCGCGTTTTATTACATTTGGTGCCGTGACCAAGGGATTGGTATGGCCTCTTCTGGCTAATTTGGCAAGCCGTGACCAGTATGGGAGCCCTGGGCCTCCGTTCTGGCGTAACATGTTTAAAATAGGTTATGATTTTTTATTAAAATTGGTTCCGGGACCAAAGGATTAGTATAGCCTCTTGTAGGCTACATTTGTTGTCGTGAAAAACGGAGTGTGATCTTGTCGGGTTCCTGGACTCTCATCTCGGTTTATCGTTCTTTCTTCAAATTTCTCTTCCAACGATCGGCTAGGAACGGCATCTGAAAACAAAAATGTATGGAAAATTATTATTTTTTTAGACAACCACTCTAGTATATGGATAGTACCTAGTATAATTTAGCGACATTAGATTTCTATTCGAGCGAGAAAACATAAAAAAAAAAAACTTCTTAAGAAATATAAAAATAAATCCCGCCATTCTAGTTTAATAATTTGGGGGTAGTGATAGTATTACATTAAGACAAGGCAGCAACAATAACAAAAATCGGTAAAAACACTTGACATGTATTGAACAGAGTTGGGTATAGACACGAGCATCACTAGGCTACAGGGGCAGACCATCATGATTACATAGACTACGTGTTTATTTACTATCTCCGTAAACAAGGAATGCGCGGCAATAGGCTACGGTGATATACCAGCATATAGGTTGAGCGCCTATTTGCCACCACCGAACATACATCCATATACAAGAAATGTACTCTAAACAAATCATTTGTGTCTCATTAAGAAAAGTGCTTTGGCCCAGCGTGGGGACTATTGCCCATTCCCTCTTATGTATGAGAGGAGGCATGTGCCCAGCAGTGGGACGTATATAAGATGATGATGATGATTATGATGATGACAAGAAATGTTCTGAGGAGACATACAATCACATAGTTTGAGCAACTACTTGCCACCGCCGAAGAAACATCCATAAACAAGAAACGTGCGTCACTAGGCTACGACATACCATAACATCACCCACATAGACGAATTCATAAACGAAAGTTGCGCGTCACTGCATTGCAGCAACTAAACAACGCCATCAGATAGGTCGGGTGCTTGTTTTCACCTCTTAGGTATATTAATAAACAATAAACAAATGTCCATAGGCTACAGTGAAAACTAGAAACTATTAATCAGGCTGCCTACACATTTGTCACCATCTTCAAGTTCAGTAAATCCTCAAATATTATAAAGGGTTGGCAACGCGCACTTTTTGGAGTTGCAAGTGTCTATAGGCTGTCGGAAGACATTCATGAGATGCAGCATACTACATATTATTGAGGAACAGATAATTACCTGAAGACTATGCAGAGCAGGGAGGCCCGCAGTGAGCGATCATCCAAACAGGTCTCCGGGCAAAAACGGCGTAGGAAGGACTTCAGGACTTCATTCACATCAGCTTCGGTTTATGACAACAGTAGATTCGCATCACTCCACATGGTAGCAGGCTGTAAGCAGAAAAATCGCAGTCAAGAGATGATATCAAAAGTACCACCTTACTTCAATGTACATCGGAGGGCATATTTTCATCTCAAACAAAGAGGGAATAGTTCAGTAAGGAATATATTGAAAAGTGACTTTATATCAACAGAAGTAGGACTTTAGACTTAATCAACATACTGTAAATTATCTAGGCATGTTGCGGTAAACATGAGTATGAGTACAAGAACTAACCATGTTCATAGGAACGAACCATATTTTCATAGTATACATTTGAAGGCAATAGCGGAGAGTTAGTTTGATTGAGATACTTTTGATGAAATCGGTTGCAATTCCATAGATTAAATATAATACAAATTTATGGTTAACAGTACTCATTCATTATCATGTGCATAACAAAGATAACATAGACATGTAGGAAAATTTAGGTATATTTTGTAATATTTATTATTTTAATATAGAAATAGTCAGAAAAGGTTGTCACAGTACTCTAGCCTAGATAGATATAGCCTGCCTAAAAGTGCAACACCAGATATAGACCTTTACAATACATGTAAGTAAGAATTTATTTATCCTAAAAATTTCAAAGCGCACCACGAAAGGCAGAAACCGGCAAACAATTTTGCAAGCCTATAGGTCTCTCCTAATAATGATCATGATGAATCATATACATAAGATGATAATCTTTGATTAGCATAGACAAGAGAACCAATTCATAAAAAATAGCACATAAACATTGCCGGGATAAATATCCTTCGAGTTAGAGCAATAAACATTCCGGACATTTCGAAATCATCACATTGCTTTCAGATAGTGTTCAAGTCTATTTATAATTTTATGCCATAATAGAATAAGTATAACAGTACTTACCAAAGAGGTGGTTAGGCAGCTTTCATTTTAAAATGATTGCGGGACTCCGGGATGTCATCGCCTGATAGCGGGATGCACATCTTTACATGTTTAAGTATTGGACACATGTATGTACAACATCATGATTCTAGGAATTGTGTTATGTTTCCACTATCCAAGTACACCTGAAAAGGAATAAGGAAAATTGCTAGTCATTAAGAATGTAGAAATTTGTCGAGCAGTATGGGAGAGCGGAATAAGAAATTATGGAACTTGGAACAAAGTCATTGATTGAATAATAACTAACATATTATAACAACATAATAAATGTGAGTTAGGGTGTTTATAGAAAAGATTGTCTTTCCAAACTTTTAATCAAAAGTGAAACATTGAAGAATTCAATGCCACAGGTGGGATTTGGACCCTCGAGCTCTGAAATCCATAACAGTTCGTGGTACTCGTCATTAGCGGAGGACGCATTCGTTTGACAAATTCAAATGAGATTGGCTTTATTCAATCACACATAGCGATAATTGCAAGAGGGGAATGGAAACAGAGACTGTTCCAACGCATCATACTACGACTTAGGGAAACGTGTCCAGATGATATCTAGGCTAATACTGAACGAGTAAATCAGGAGTCGTCATATAAATTAGAATACAGTCATTACAAACTTACCATTTTGAGTGTTTCTGAGCTGTCATGATTGGCGGGAGATGGGTTGCATGGACCTCCGGCTTCCGTGTCGTTTTAGTGAGTGGAAGACGTTATGCACACTCGATGCAGCGCGGTAAAGTACAGATGCATAGACGCAGTTGGGAGGTACACTACAAACAGGCTTTCGAGGTTGCGTGGGCGCACTTTTCACAATGGGAGTACACGATCCCGCGCAAACTGCACACCAAATGAATCTGAGCTAAACATAAAGTGAAAAACAGAGAGCCACATCACTTCATGGCTTCGCGTTTATGATTTTATTATTCACATGAGCGAGCACTAGTACAAAACAGGAAAAATAAATTTTAATAAGCTATGCCACGTCTCACGCCATTAACGCCATTTTGGGGAAAAATTGGATTGAATTGATTGAAGTGAAGTGAGGGACCCGTTCCGTTCAGTGTTACCAGTTGTCAAATAGCCATAGATGCTTTTGCGATTGAAAAAAATTATCATGTGAGATTTAATGACAAAAATAACGTCGCGAGGTATACATATATTATTAGATTAATTTTCATGGAAGAAAGTAAATGATGATAAATAAAAATAAAAGAAACGAAATTATGCTATCGACCGTAGCACACTCTAGCGGCAAGTAAGGAAAACCGGGATGCATGATCAGATATTGTAGGATGACGTCGAGTGGACTAGAAAACGCAAGAGGTTTAGCGATTGACCAGTAGAGGGCGCATAGTATACATCTTATGGTATATTAAATTATTAAGTTAGGACATAAACAGCTGCCAGGAAATAGAAGAATTTTGGCTAGGCAACTTAATTAGGGTGCAAATACTAAATGCTGGAGTATTATTATTGTAATTTATGAATGTGCAATTATATCTGCAGTGTTTAGTGTTGTCACTGAATACTAGAGGGCACACAAGACAAAAGTAAGTTAAGTCTACCATTAAGTAAAATAAGTGGAATGGTGGGCTGCCAATGGGCTGTTATGCCTCGAAACCTGATAAATATCGATGTGTCACGTATACTTGACTTATTAAAGTAAAATACAAATGGTTAAAATAAGCTTTAGTACATGAACATTACCAGATAAAATATACGCATATGTGTTTATACTATTCACCGGTAGATGTCACAATAGTTCTAGTTTCTTGATCAATTTAACAAAATACAAATACATAAATGTATTCATAATGATTGTTATAGGTCATACAGACTTAAGAAAATATCAATAATTAATTATAAGCACTCACATAACATGATTGGTGATAAATTTAAAATAATTGCAATTTTAATTCAGTAATAGACATTTCATTTTAGATATACAAGTAATATGCTTTGGTTTCACCTTGTATATACATTTCAGCCCGTTAGTGGTAGATAAAAGAACTCCTCTTAGCTGTAGAACTTAGCTGTATAGTGCTTTCTGCGGAAATGTAAGTTCATATTATGTATAATAATCAATAATCAACATTCATTGTAAGACAGAAATATTAGGTTGATATCTACTGTAGATTAATAATTGTCTTTTTAGCGTTGTCCCGGATCAGTTGCGTCCTGGGGAATGCCTGGGATCCGCTACCTCAGCCCATGAGTTGGCGTAGGCACTAGTTTACCTTAGATTACTTAGGATTGTGATTGCTCACTCAATAAGTGATACCGTCCGTAGAACCCATACGCTGATTTCGCTTAACACAACAACTACCCGGTGACACTGTGGAGGCGCACCAGCCTCTGAAGCGAGAGAACTAAGTTCAATTCCCAGTAACCAAATGACTATCTCTTATTTTGTTTTTTTTTTATGGTTATTATTTCTTGAATGATATTTTTAGTGTTTAGATTCTAGTATTATTTATTTATTTTTTCAAGGAAATATCGTGTTAGTATTATATACAGAGAGAGAAGGACCATAAGTCAGTCTTAGTCTTTTTGAAAAAATAAAATAAGAGTTATGTTGATATACTATGTTTAATGATTGTAATGCAGAAAAAATGATATCCTCATGAGAATGTAGCATATGTAATATAGGAAGGTGACACAACATATATACAATAGACAAACAAATTCGTGACGCAAGGAGTGAAGGCGAATTGCTAAACGCCATTTCACAAAACACATACTTATATGGGTGTAATGTTTCATATAAGAAACAAATTGCATATTTTCATGTTACATACAAAGTATAACTTATTGTAGATTCTTTTTACGTCAGTAGTATGGTATATAACATAACGTTATGGGCATTGTAAAGATGCTGGCATATAAGCTTCATTCGGAGTAGACAGAAGTAGGTTCATGATGGGTATTCTTTCAGGCCTCCGGATGACATTATGCACTGTAACATAAAAAGAAGAAAAATTAGGCTAAAGGCAGGGAGGTATAATTGCAAATCGGAGTAGTGTAATGAGTATATATTGCAAAAGTGCCACATTATGATTAACGGATGTCAGATAATTTTGTACATAGGTAGGAAAATTTAAGTTTCAATGAGAACATTTAGGAGTGGTCAATTTACCTACATTTCTTTGAGCAGTTAATAAAGTAAACAAGTATGGAAGTATGTGAGTAAACAAAGTGAATATACTAAACTGACTAATTGGGTGAAGAGACTATTTTCAAACTTCAAATTTTTATTTGCCTCATACATGTATATATTACATTATGAACAAAGAGATTTGTTAAGGTTTTGAAGCATTCACGCAATGGAACTAGTCCAGCATGATGCTAACTTGGTTCAAGGTGTGGTTTGTTGTTTGCACCCGCTCTGGTTCTGGAGTAGCGGTGTCTCCTGACACAATCGCTGATGTGTTTGGCGAGAGACTCCAGCTTTTATAATGTATTTACAATTTTATTAACCAATATCTTAAGCCATTGATTACAGGTGGCTGGGATTCTCGGCCGGATGACGAAGGATTGTTTTGTATTTTCATCGCCGGGAGAGGACATGTCAGTTTCATGTTTTAAAGTCAGCGTTGGTATGTATAGTCATTATCATTGTTTAATTACCAACATGGGGTGCAATAGAGAGTATTAGTATGGTAAGATGTGAATGTGACAGTATTCAAATGTAAATTGGTGGATTAAGGCTTGAACTCAAAATATGGTCATACACTTACATAAGGGTTCCAGAGCAATATCAGGTCGGGTTCATAGTTGTTCGTTATTGGTCAATACTCCTCGGTAGTATGATTACATGATTTTCTTCACCAGGGTGCAATCAATTCTTAGAGCTTCAGAACGTGGACTACTGAAAAGAAGGATACCACAAATTAGTCGCTAATGGTATCTGTCTTACTTGAGGAGACAGACGGGTATATTGAACAGACTGACACTTACATTAGGGTCGAAAATACAGGTCAAGTTGTTGTTCTCTTAAACTCTTGTCGGCGAGCATCAAAGTTTGAGTTTGTTAATCCATCTTTCTCCTTGGTTACATACTCTTGACTGGAGGTCGTGACTGTATGAGGCACTTAGCGCATTATTGCTATCTAGACCGTTCTAGCTCCATCCTAGAACATCGGAATCCGTGTAATCCATAGGGCGTCTGGAAATTAGAGATTGATTGAGTTGAAATTTCTATCATTGAGTTGCGGTAGATTTAGATCTTAATTATTGTACAGGTAGCAATGAAAATTATACTCACTTGTAAATAATAATCATTTGTTCACTGGTATATTTATATTTACGTGATATTTACATAAATACAAGCAGCATAATATTTTGGAGCGCTTGCGGGCCTTTTGACACTTGACAGATCAGTGACAAGACAATGACACTTTTGACTTTGCATAGACGTTATATTTTCTCTTCATACGGTAAACGTTGACACTTGTCGGTCCAATAAAAATAACACTTTGTTTGGGCGTTTTTCGCGTGATAAATTTCACAGTGGTTTTTCAAAAATCGTATAAGCATTGTCAATGATGGCCGCCATGATGGGCGACGGTGAGGCAGAGTTATTCGTCATTATTGAATGGTTTATCTTACGTTTTCAGTGTTATGAAACTATAATGAATGGGTTAGATTATAATATTATTAGTCTTGTAGGTATAAATAATGAAGTAGCTACGAAGGTATGGCGGGTAAAATAGGATCCTTCACAAAATATAATTTTATTTTTATTTTTAGTGATGTGAAGTGTATTAGTAAAGTGTAGTTGTATGCGGTTTTCGACTGACTAACATGACGTGCATAAAGTAAACGCATTAAGCTGGTATAAAAATATTTGTGAGGTTCCCATTAAATTTTGGTACCTATCTACATTATTATATTTCGTCGCTTCATTCTCAATATGATAGACCCATGGCTTCATTTTCAATATAATTTTTAACAGGTAGTCCCTTAAAAATTGTAGGGAATTTGCAATCAATAAATCAATCAATAATTTATTTGCATAGAATACAGTTTAACTTATAAGGTATTACATCGTTTTTGTATCATGTACGTTATGCACGTAGAGTATTTCATACGGAAATTTTAATTTAGTTGAAATATTAGGTAATTAAATTAATACGTATTAAAGGCTACAGTAAGGTTTAAGGGTTATGTAATCGGGGGGTAGAGTGGGGTGCAGTTGAGTCGGTTGACCTTTGGAAATGAAATTACGGGAATATACTTACGGGTTTTGCTAGTAAGGAAAAATAAGATGCTCATAATATTTTCTTAATTGTCTTATATTATAATTAGTAACAACATGCAGGCTAATGAAGTCAGGCTACGTTAGCTCTTCCAGGCAAATAAAGTGTCAGACCAATGTGGTTTGGTGGCACTGTACTTTGTACGTCATATTTATATGGAAACGTGACGTGTGGTGGTGTCGTCGAGCCAAATTGGTTCATTTTTTTATACAGAATTTACATGGTCAAATTCTATGTACTATTAAGATTTAATTTTGTATTAGCTTAAAATATTGCAGACTTGAAAGGAGCAATGTTTATATTGTGGTCGTACTTACGGAGTTTTGTTTGATCGTTAGAGGCTGTACGTCTGATATGAATAAAATAATGAATAGCATGTGTTGGCGTAAAAGATGAAGGATGCATCGTCATGAGTGATTGAATATTAGGTAGACCGTGAATGTGCTATGAGAGGTATGAATGAGTTTCTTGCGACCGGACGAAGCTTACAGTACAACCTAGGTTTATTTGGTAATTGGTCCCTCCAAATGAAAACACGATTGTGTCACCACAGTAATAGGTGCTAGGTTACAGTCATGATATGACAAGGTCTTTTAAGACTTACTGTGTTGGCACAGACTTCACTCGAGCTAAGAAAGCTATGATATTGGGTATACACACCTCACTTTGGATAGGATAACCGATACCTATAAATATGGATTTCCATTATCACACAAATGCGAGTAAAATGTTACTCTGGTGGTACATGAATAAATTATGTTACATAATCAATTCAGTAGTGTGCGCATATGTGCATACACATGCGTTGAGCCGTATTAATTAATTTATTGAACTACAATGTTGGTATAAAATATTATCGTTTAACACCGTAAGTCCGTAACTAGTGATAAATTTTGTCATGTTAAAATTGAACAAACGGTTATCTTGTTCAAGTGAAACACACGCCAATGGGGAGGCGCTGTGGTGATTTGTGGATAGGGAGTGGATTGAATCTTAATTTTGACGAGTGATGAATCTTAGTACTTACATAATGGATTTTTCTATAATTGCGTGGAGAGTTTTTGGGGGATCAGGCAGAACTCGGACAATGTGAGTCAGGACGTATGGGTGCCCAGCCAGACCCAGAAATCCAGCTTCATACCGCAAAATCGGACTAATAGAGTCTATCAAATTCACAACTTGGTACTCCTGGCAAATGGAAAGGTCTTGAGGAATAGGTTATCACGAGTCTTTGTTGAAGGTTTATTGGTTCACTCTCCTTCACCGGGTCGCCCCTGCTCTTTCCTTTTGGTCTAAATACTCACCACACTAAAGTCACTATTGTGGAGGGATTGACATATCAATAAATTGAAACCTTTCAAGTTTGTCGTTGACAATAAACTAATATCATTGATTTTCATCACTGAAAATTAGGTAACTGTCGTTATGGTTATGTTAAGAGGTTGGAGATGAGTTTTACAGACAAGATCTGAAAGATCTGGCCTTTCAAACTCCTCTGGGGGTAGAGCTGTAACAGAACGCCGCTGGCAGGTCCAGTTACGTTTATATTAAAATAGTTTCCAAGGGACAGCTGACTTAGCTCACTCTTTCATTTTTGACGGCCTTAGTAAGTTGTTATAAATAATTAGGCGACTTGGCGGGATCACTACCGTGCCCCTTGAGTATTTTTAAAGTATTTCTATTCATCTGGATTTATTTTGTGCGAAAGAATGTATAAAAACATTCAAGGTCAAGGAACACATCGAATAAATTATACTACTAAGGATGCTAAGGTTATTCCCGAATACCTATAATTATGCCAGCTTAAAACGTTAAATTAGACAGTAAAATAATGTCAAAATTACCAATGAACCCAACAATAATATCTATTACCTATTCCTTTTCGTCCATGCTTAGCCGGCATCGATTGATATAAAGCAACCGACATTTGAAATTCAACCTTATTTGCTGAGGAATAAGTTAGAACTAAGGAAAGGATCTTACGACCCTTTGTCATGAGAAGGAGTAGGCTATTGTTTGTCGGCGCCGCTTTGACAGCGTGCCGCGTGTCCGCCGAGTCTCTCATGTCTTATTTGTCCCCCTATAGTCTGCAAAGTCTCTAATGGCTTATTTGTCCCCCCATATTGTCTGCCGAGTCTCTCATGTCTTATTTGTCCCCCTATAGTCTGCAAAGTCTCTAATGGCTTATTTGTCCCCCCATATTGTCTGCCGAGTCTCTCATGTCTTATTTGTCCCCCTATTGTCTGCCGAGTCTCTCATGTCTTATTTGTCCCCTTATAGTCTGCAAAGTCTCTAATGGCTTATTTGTCCCCCCATATTGTCTGCCGAGTCTCTCATGTCTTATTTGTCCCCTTATAGTCTGCAAAGTCTCTAATGGCTTATTTGTCCCCCCATATTGTCTGCCGAGTCTCTCATGTCTTATTTGTCCCCCTATAGTCTGCAAAGTTTCTAATGTCTTATTTGTCCCCCCTATTGTCTGCCGAGTCTCTAATGTCTTATTTGTCCCCCCTATAGTCTGCCTAGTCTCTAATGTCTTATTTGTCCCCCCTATAGTCTGCCGAGTTTCTTATGTCTTATTTGTCCCCCCATATTGTCTGCAGAGTCTCTAATGTCTAGATTGTCCCCTCCTATTGTTAACCGAGTATAATGCTTGGCGGTATTGTTTGGCGGCGTCTCTTTGACGGTGTCTATTAGATTTACCGCTTGGCGGCATCGTTTGTCGGCACTGCTTTGACGGGGTGCCGCGTGTCTGTCGAGTCCCTAATGTCTTGATTGTCCCCCGAGTCTCGATTAGCCGTCGAGTCTCGCATGTCTCTCGAGTCCACGATGTCCGAGCTTCATAGTATAAAAGGAGGTGTGGGTTGTAGGTAGCTTCACTTTAATTTCGTCGATCGCGCTGGTAGTATCTCTGGCTATTGCTGTCAAATTATTGTTGGGTGGGTTTTCGATTGTCAATAGGGGCGTGATTCTGCTGCTATGGGAGGTCACTCTGCATAGCGGGAAAATCACTCCTTACTTTGAATTGACTTAATTCTATGGGGATTTTTAGTGTTTATTGTTTAAACTATTTTGTAGCCAGAATGCTATCTAGACAAACAGTATGTCTAACGGGATTACCGTATCCTAGCGGTGGTAAACACGGTCATCCCGGAGCCTTATTTGCAACCGAGCTTGGAGGTGGTTCGGCACTTTCTCTTTAACGACATAGAAAGTGAATTATCCTTCACGATCTCCTGAAGCCCAGCTGGCGACGTAACCATGGCCTACTCTGCTCAGTTCAGACCTTGGCAAAGGAGTGTATACTCCGCTTGGTAAAATCGTCCAGTAATCGGGAGATCGGTCTTGTTAAATATATTTATATATTGACTTATATACACAATAGGGCAGCTTACTCTCATCTACCAAGCCTGCGGGCGATGAGGGGGGAGCAATATACACGAGCTGTTAGGGTTTGACTTACCTCGGAGTAGCTCGCCGAACTCTTCCAGTCTAAGCTTAGGGCAAATCACAACCTTATTTGAAACTAAAGACTATATTTTGGTTTTAGTTTTAAATAAGCGAAAAGGGGTAAAAATGGGGATAGGAATAGGTTAAATTCACACACTATGGGATGTAGGCTACGTAAGTTAGGCACCATTCGAACGGTTAGGTCTTTCGTCACGTACTAGGAATTTTATAGGTTTTGTTCCGTTCGTCTGTATGTATTTAGGTCATCTACAAACACTAGAAAGGGTTTTGATAGCCTGGGGTTTGTAGTCAGAGGAAGCGGCGATTGTCTATCGTTCGTCTGTAGGTATTTAGGTCGTGCAGCAGGAGCTAGAAGGTTCTGATGTCTGTCTGTCAGTGGAGAGGAGCAGCGACTGTTTATTGTTCGTCTCTAAGGTAGTTTAGGTTATCCAACAAAGGTTCTAATGCCTAACGTCTGTCTGTAGGTACCTAGGTCATTCACCAAGCACTAGAAGGGATCTGGGAGCCTGGGTTTGTAGTCAGAGGAAGCCACGACTGTCTATCGTTCGTCTATAGGTAATTAGGTCAACCAATTAGCACTAAAAGGTTTCTAACGTCTAACGTCCGTCTATAGGTATCTAGGTCATTCAACAAGCACTAGAAAGGGTTCTGGTAGCCTGTGGTTGTAGTAAGAGGAGCAGTGACTGCCTATTGTTCATCTCTAGTTAGTTAGGTCATCCAATAAAGGTTGTAAAGCCTAGCGTCCGTCTGTAGGTATTAGGTCATTCAGCAAGCGCTAGAAAGGGTTTGAGTGGCTTGAGATTGAAGTAGTAAAAGCAAACAAGTGTCTATTTTCCGTCTGTAAGCAATTAGATCACCCAATAAACACTAGGAAGGTTGGGTCAGTAGTAATAATCAACAGGTCTAAAAACCTAGGTCTTTCAACAAATACTAAGTGATTAAATAATACAACTGTATGTAAATTTTATAATTTTAAATGTTCACCGATTACTTATTGAGCTAAGTAGCAAACTGCCTTGGTTAAGGGAAGTGGTTCACATAAATGAGTACTATTATGAAATACAGTTTCAGGTATATATTTGAGTGTTTTAACAAGTTAAGCAATAACTAATAACGTTACTTTTGTTATGTATACAATTTACAACCGAATAGAGTCATAAATTGTATAGGAGGCAATGCTAGTTTCCATGAACCAGTCTAATTCAGGTTCCAGTTATGATTAAGACAATAGAATCATCTCAGCAAGAATTGGGTTGTTTCTAGTGACGATACGGAGTAGATCACATGTTCTTTCATCATAAGTGGAACAATTTGTTTAGTCTAACTGCCTCACAAGCTATATACCATTAGGTCTAGTAAACAATGGTGAGCTTAGGGCTAGTCGGGGTTATTAGCTAGAGATGATCTTCAATCATCTACACGACTACTAATGAACTCGCTTCATCAGTAGGACGAGCTAGGGTCTATGTAGAGGTCATTCTGCATCCTGCGATAATAGTAGCCTGTATGGATAAAATACAACAACATACCATACTATATTTATCAAAATTATCCTTAGCTAGCTTAATGATTGGGTTTTATGCGTAGAAAGTATACAATGGGTAATTTTGATCTAGGGAAATGGCTTATAAAGAAAATTTGCCCTTCTTTATAAACCCCGCTACTATTATTTAACGGACCGACGTAGGAAGAGCTGGTAGCAGATAGTATTGAAAAAACAAATAATAATAATACAAAATTAATAATGAGTAGGTATAATACATAGGAAAACCTGGCTAGGAATAAGTACTAGTAGGAACAGTAGGGAATCCATTAACGTCTTTGTGTAGGCTGAGAGTCCAAGGATCTGACAAGCATTCACATTAAAGAAACTGGGTTCCTTCGGCTACAACATTACGGGGTCCTAAAACCATAGACGATTCACATTGGCCAAAATAAATTCACAACGTTTAGTCTTTTATTCCTTTAAATAAGCTTTATTCCTCTAATAATCTATCCGCGCGCGTTTTATTACATGTTCGGTTATCATTTCTTGCTGGACTCTTCTCAGCTAGGCTAGCATACAGTTGGCATACGGTATTTTACTCATAGTCAAATCAGCAACTTTTTATTAAATGTCTAAAACGCTCTGTTAGTATGAAGTTTGTAAGGACATACTGTCTTAGTGACGTCACTAAGACAGTATGAATTGGTATGTTCAAATCAGCGTCCTTTTTAATCTTTATGCTTATAGAATCTTTCAATTAGCTAAAATAAATTATTAATTGATATTTTCCGAGTATTTTCGTTAGATCTTTTATTAGTCAAGTAAACAATAAATTATTTTTACCTTTATTTAATACCCTATTAGTGACCCAGCAACAAAACACCCAGTAGGTATTTACTCGTAGATTCCACTCACGCCTCAGATTCGGCAGAAGCCGCTCAACGCAACATCTTAGAGGCCAGTGATCAAACCGCCCGCGTGGTCGTGTCGCAGATTTCCTCTGGATTTTCCATACTATCCTCCAACCAAGCACTGCCATCGCTTTATTGGCCCCGGACTAAGTATAAAGCCACATCCAGGTTAAAAATATATATATGTACGTATATATTTAGATAGGTAGGTATACTTCATTTTTATTTTTAACCATATCCCCAACCTAACACTTCTATAAATGTATAAAAGGAGAAATACTAAAAAAACTCCGTTTAAATGAATAATTTATTTGCATATAATTTCTTTACATATATTTACGAATTCATCTAATTCTATTAACAAACTACTTATATCATGAAACCCGCTTTACATGTCTATCGTTAACTCACCTAAAAGCGAAACTTACCGCTTGCTACGTTGGCAGAAAATAACATTTAATGTACATTTGACGGTCGGCAATAGACACCACTTTCGTTTTGACTTCATGTTCATCGCCCTTGCCTTCGTCGCGAGCGACGAATAAATTGAAAAGAAAGTAATTAATATATATATCGATTAAGTCCAATAATAGACTTACATCACACTTGCTTGTTAAAAGGGCAATGTCATATCGATTTGGAGGCCTAAAAGCCTACATTACACGACGGTTTTAAATATCGAGCGACATTCGACCTTAACCCATTCGCGACCCACCAATGTTACGTGAGCTACGCAGACTTGAAGAAAATCGTACGTAGAAACATGACGCATTGACGCATATGTGTCGTCGTGGATCTTGAAGAGGTTCATGATGTGAGTGACCCGTTTTATCATATTCTAATAAATCTGAAAATCCTGGGTTAAGAACGGCTCTCGATGGCCATAGACCCCACCCCACGGGCGACCAAATAGGTATCGTTTATGTAAAATATTGCGATACTTTGCGTCACCTACAGACCTACTGCTGACTTTTTAGGTCAGATAAAAACATGCCTCGCAAGTGTGATGATAATTAATTGAGTATTTATAGTGGGGTTCACGTTAACTTCCCAATCGCGTGACAGATTTACCGGACATTAAATATAAACAGGTTGTTACTTGTTAAAGACTTATCCAAAGTCCTATAGGGATGTTGACTCAAAAAAAATATTACTTCAATAGAAAGAAGACATAAAACTATGCCAAATAGAAAAAAAAATCCTATTCAAATATCTCAAAAAATAACGAAGCTACAACGGTTAGAATGTTCGTAGTTAGAGAGAGAAAGTAGCCATAGTAAATGACGATCGTTCAATACAAAGGTGCGTTTTGCGGAAAAGCGACTGAAAATACCCACTCTTAAAACTTTGAAGACTTATAATTGACAACATTTTAAAATTTATAATGATGCCTAAATCGAAAACCATTTCGGTAAATATGCTACCTCAACGTAATAAAATAGTTTTTAGATTTTTTTCTTCGCTAGATTTGAAATCGCCAAAATAAAACCCACCGTATAAAACGGAAGGGTGACGTCATTAAGGAGCAATGCTGTCAAACATTGGTAATTCATGTTATAATAGGCATGATGACTCAAAAAAAATTATTACTTCAATAGAAAGAAGACATAAAACTATGCCAAATAGTGAAAATCCTATTCAAATATCTCAAAAAATAACGAAGCAACAACGGTTAGAATGTTCGTAGTTAGAGAGAGAAAGTGCTACTCGACCGTGACGTCACCTTTGAGTAGCGCCATAGTAAATGACAATCGTTCAATACAAAGGTGCGTTTTGCGGAAAAGCGACAGAAAATACCCACTTTTAAAACTTTGAAGACTTATAATTACGTAATTATTTATTTTTTTTGAATTACTTTTTTTGCCATTTGATTGAGAATTTGAGTCATTATGTAGAAAATTTGGATTTATTGATTTTCTTTTATAGTGTCATCATCCCTATTCACTTACGATTCGCTACTTTTAAATTAGATATTTTTGAATGAAAATTAGGATTTCGGGAGAAATAAAAAAACACGTGGACCTTAAAATTACATTTTCTATCGATCTAGGATATAAAATGGCCAACTTGAAAATTTGAAATGTTGTCAATTACGTAATTTTTTTTTTTTTTATTACTTTTTTCGCCATTTGATTGAGAATGTGAGCCTTAATGTAGAAAATTTGGATTTATTGATTTTCTTTTATACCTATTTGGAGCGCTCGTGGCCCAGCGGCGCTTGCGAACCGCTTGCGCTTGCTAAGGTTAAGCAACGTGGGCAGCGGTCAGGACTTGGATGGGTGACCGCTTTGAGTGGTTACTAACTGAGCGCTCCCGTGCTTTGGAAGGCACGTTAAGCCGTTGATCCCGGTTGCTGTCTATGGCAACAGTCGTTAAGCCGAGTTGGAGGCCTTCGGGCGGTTTGAGAACTTCTAACAGTCAAGTTGCCCACTCACTTGACAAAGCCTAATCCCAATAAGGTCTAGTTTCCCCTTGGGGTTGGAAGGTCAGATGGCAGTCGCTTCCGTAAAAACTAGTGCCTACGCCAAATCTTGGGATTAGGTAGCGGACCCCAGGCATCCTTCAGGATGCAACTGTACTGGGATAACGCTAGGAGGATGATGATTGATTTTCTTTTATAGTGTCATCATCCCTATTGAAAACTGTCATATTGTTTACAGTCTATTCATCCTTACGTGTCTTATCATGTAAACAAACTCTGGAAGAATTCAATAATTATCACCCTTTTCTCTAGGATTACAACAATCATGACTTCAAATGTTGTCATGATGAATGAAAATACTTAAAAGTATCTTGTGATAATGATAAACGTCTTCAAAAATTGCTTGTTTGCATGATAGGATGAATAGACTGTAGCTATACTGACGGAGATAAGTTTTTTTATATACAACGACGGTGGCAAACAAGCGTACGCTCCACCTCATGGTAAGTAAGTGTAAGTGGACACCGCAGCCTATAATCGCTCGCAACTCTAGTATCTCTATTTAGTTAACCTATATGGGAAATAAATGAAATAAAAAAATTATACAGAAGTAATTATGTCACGTATGACCTGTCCATTTTGTTATGAAACATAACCTGTGTTTTTGACATTCACGTTCAGTTTTGTTGGTTTTGTTACCGTTCGCAATCAGCCGTTAAAGGACTTATTTAAATGAATGCCCAAATACGAACGAATGCGAAATTAAAAACATCGTGTCATTAAAATCCTCAGCTTCGTTTTGAGCTTGCAAATCATTAGCATCCATTATGGATATTAAACTTAGAACTAACCGTGTCATCTTTAAGTCATGAGTTTTGACGTCTATTGCAAAATGCTTTCTACTTATTCACTGAGGTAAAGAATAGTGCCACAATAGTGCTATCCTATTTTTTATTATCTAGCTACGTTTTAAACGAGCTACGTCGCAAATAGTCACAATGGGAAGTGACATTAAATCATCACTGTAACAATAAATTCTGTCAAAAAAACGCGAGCACTACCCAATATTCATTTATTTCTTTATATAATTATCTACGTACCTCACTTCTTTGCTTTCCCAGCGTTGCGTGGTTTGGGACTAAGTTAATTTGTGTAAATTGTCCCGAAATATTAACTTATTTACAAATTTAGAAATAAAGGAAAAATTGAAAAACTTAGGCACCAAGCAGGATTCGAACCTGCGACCTCCCGGAACTCGCGGCCAGTCGCTCTAGCCAACTGAGCTATAGGTGCGATTACTACCCGGTTCCAAATTCCTCAATCCTTCCTTTATTTATACAAACGCCTTAAGCTTTTTTGTAGTTTGCGTTAGCATCGTTACTGCTTAATACCAAAATCTGCCCCTCTAGCATAACATGCATCTCGTCTCTACTCGCGCGCGAGATAGGCTACCTGTCACTGTCTGATTAATGCTGTCAAAAAGTGACAGGTAGCTTATCTCGCGCGCGAGTAGAGACGAGATGCATGTTATGCTAGCCCCACTGGGCGGCCGAGCTTTTCTCGGCGTTTTCCCGGGCATGATACCTAGCTAGATCGATTGCTCGTCCCCAAAAACCCCTACATACCAAATTTCATCAAAATCGTTAGAGCCGTTGCCGCGATCCCGGAAATATATAATTGCTCGTTTAAAGATAATATCTGGGCGGCCGAGCTTTGCTCGGCGTTTTCCCGGGCATGAGACCTAGCTAGATCGATTGCTCGCCCCCGAAAACCCCCACATACCAAATTTCATCAAAATCGTTAGAGCTGTTTCAGAGATCCCCGAAATAAATAAATAAATAAACATACATATAATTAAATAAATAAATATACAAGAATTGCTCGTTTAAAGATATAAGATAAGATTAATTAATTTATTAGTCAATTTTTGCTTGCACTAATTTTCGTCAGATTTTCGGTCGTCGTATAAGTTATCTAATACGGTTTCCGGCCGGGGTGGTCGTCCGGGTGTCCGGTGTGGAAGTCGGCGTACTTGGGGTAGGTCTCGGGCCCGCGCGGCGGCGGGACGGGCAGCGACCCGCCCTCCGCCAGACGCTTCGCTTCGATCATATCTGCGTTCTCCTTCTTCTGCTTCGCTAGCGCTAGGTTATTGGCTATCTCTTCTTCGGTCGGTGCCTCTATTCTGTAAATAAAAATTTTACTTAGTTAACAGGGTAGCGCAAAAATACGTTAAGAGTGCTTTCGTTGCCGGGCACAAGTCAAATCTAGGTATTTTTTGACGTTTTTCGCTGCACACAAACGAGCACTGTACACGGTCCGTTCCAATGTGTTCGTAACAACACTATCGCACATAACTTTTCATTTAAATTTAAACCCTTATATAGTGCAATAAGGTATACAATGATATCTGTCATGTATCTTCGTATGCTGTAACAAGTTGCCGTATAGTGTGTGTATGAGCCTTGATACTTTTGCAGCGAAAATGTTGTGTTTAGGGATATACAACTACATTCATATTATTATCTTTTTTGTATCAGACTTACTATTGAATGTGAAAATATAATCAGTTGAAGATAAATTAGTGGGAAAATCATCCACATGCGTTTTGTAATATTGAAGGAAAATACAAGTCAATGAAATAAGTATATTCTCGTACCTACCTACTTATACCTATGATTCATCAATACTTCGTATTTGACCAGCTATCTAACGAGAGTGTCTTGAGGCGTCTTGATCGAATCTTTTCAAGAGACAACGTGAAGAACATGGCGGCGGCTTTCAAGTTTTAGGGTGCCTTTCCATCAAAGTTGTGTCATTGCTATGAATGCGTTGATGTTGATATCCACCAATCATATGTTCACATAACATAGCATTGGTTTAAACGGAAAACTATAACATCCTCGCAGCATAGCTGCATAGCATAGCTCTGGTGGAAAGGCTATCTTAGTCTTGCTAACTATGTCCTTCTCGGCCCTTTACAAGGTTTTCGCCATTGGGGATAATGATGTCATCGAGCGTTTTGATCGATCTGTCAGTAGTGGTAGGTGTGTAACCCTGGCTACCAAGTTATGCCTACGCGAGTGCATGCTTGCCGTTAGCAAGAGAACTGCAATCGGAAATGATATTCAAGGTGTAGCCAGTAACAGGAGCAAATATATAAAAGGACGCTTCCTTAGAGCATCCGCAGGAGCCCCTTGTGTGTGTATTTCAATTCGGCTTTATAATTTCAAGCAATTTATTAGTTCAAGTTACGGTAGCCCAGTGGTTCAAGCATGCGGCTGTCAAGCGGCGGTCGTGGGTTCGAATCCCAGCTCGTACCAATGAGATTTTTACGGAATTTGAGCACGGAATATCATTTGATATTTACCGTTAGGTTTTCGGTGAAGGAAAACATCGTGAGGAAACCTGCATACATCCGCGAAGAAATTCAAAGTTGTATTTGAAGTCCCCAACCCGCTCTGGGCCAGCGTGGGGACTACTGCCCAATCCCTCTCATCTATGAAAGGTGGCCAGTGCCCAGCTGTGGGACGTAGATAGGCTGATGATGATGATGATGATTTCAATTCGGAGAAACTTTAATCTAAACATAAGACCCTCGACTTAAGTGCCGTGAAAGTCCACGGTAAAGGATAAAACTACCGTTATTGTGTAGATAAACATCGTATATTAAAATAAAAGAAGTATATGAAGAATAGGAAGTTAAAAATTGCATCAAAGGAAAAAGGTGATTTTTGTGGACATAAATCACATATGAACCTGAAATTTGGCGATGAAATGTTTACTTTTTTTTCCTAAGCCTATAAAGGTGTCCCACTATTGGACAAAGGCCTCTCCCCTCGACTTCCACTCGTTCCGGCTTTGAGCTGTTTCGGGCCAGTCGTTTAGAAATGTGTCTAGGTTATCCCGCCACCTCTGCCTCGGCTTGCCACGTCGTCTCCGAGCATATTGCGAAACCCACTCTGTTGCTAATTTTGCCCACCTCCGTGGATGCATACGGCAGACGTGGCCGGCCCAGTTCCATTGCAGCCTGGCAGTCTTGCTCCAACATCCTCCAGCTCTAACATCTGCAATACCAGTTTTGAAGCGCAGCACAGAGTTCCGAACACGGTCGATCAGTTTGACTCCCAGCATGCTGCACTCTATTGCCCGTTGGTAAACCTTCAATTTGGTCTCGGTGAGTGACCATGTTTGGGCACCGTAGGTTAGAACAGGCAGAATGCACATGTCGACGAGCCTCCGCTTCAGAGCTACCGGAAGGCCTCCCTTCAGTAAATCTTTCAAAGCCCAATAGCTCTTCCAAGCATTTTGGATCCGTCTTTCAACTTCCTTGTCCTGTCTTTGGCTGAAAGAAGCTTATTGGCCCAAGTACGGATACTCGTCGACATATTTTATCTGAATTTTCTAATTCGTGATTGCGTGGTCCTAAATGTGCGTATTTCGACAATGACTTGGCCGGTTCTTTAACTATCTGTATTTGTAATGGTAACTCATTCCCGGTCTACACTATGTTTCTCCAAGCCACACTTCAGATTCGGTTGAAACCGCTCAACCAAGCTAACTGGAGCGCAAACTCTCAGAGTATTTCTATGTTTAAGCCGCCCGCGTGGTAGTATCGGAGATTTCCTCTGCTCTTTCCCCAGGACACCCTCAAACAGCGCACTCCTATCGCTTTAATGGGCACAGCCAGGTTAAAAAAGAATTTCCAAGCACATATTTAAATTTCAAGCTAGCATTGTTAATTTGCGCCAGATTTGCTATTAATACCATGTATTAAAAGGGATATTATACACAATAATATACCATGTTTATAAAAACATTGTTTCATATGTATGAAAATTAAACGCATTTGTATTGACCATGAGTCACTACATATTATAGTTATTATACTTTTATTAACTTCTAGTTGCTATTGCTACTTTCCAGGTTGTACCACTAGTTCTGGTAGCTGGCTATATTCATACATAATTGCTTATCAAAATAAAGCATTATAGTTCAAAAAACTCTAGTCCAAATACAATAATAAATATATGAAATCAACCAAGTATCAAAGTTGTTAGTCGACAATCAATTGACGGTTGCGTACCATTCATAACTTGTCTCAATTTAGATCACGATTAGTCCCCAGTATAATCTGACTGTGTCGTTCTTAATAAATACGCCTAATCGGAGGTCACATGTTTTATTGGTTTCCTGAGAGTAATTACGGTAGCTTTGTGAAGAGCCACAAAAAAACGATATATACGTCCTCCTCCGATGGCCGCTGGGCCGGTACTGAGTCACAGCAAGCGAGTCTATGAGAAAAAGGTCTGTTTTAAATCGATTAAAATTAATATTTTTATATCCTATTTGTTACTTTTTATTATTTAATATCGTAGAATAGAAGTTATTTTACCCTAATAGCATAGTTAAAAACCTTTTTATTAGCTTTAAAGTGACAATATGATGCAGCGAAGTTTGCCAAAAATATGGAGTTTTCCGTGGCTCTTTTAGTTAAACCAAATTTTAAATTGTGTATTTTCAGACAGTAGGCGAAAGAGACCGTCTTTCGGTGCATCTAACTGTATGTATTACATATTTTAGTTTCAATTGGTTACAGAATAAACAGGTTTGAATGACGACATGGTTTTGAATATTTCGAAATCGAGTGTGAGAAAAGTGCTCGAGTTTCTTTAATAAATGTTTGTAAAAAATGTTTTGACTGTAGCTCCCGTAGTCGATAAGTTGTTCTTCACGGGTCTGTAAACAGTGTTACAAAAAACTATACCGTTTTTGAGATTTTCTGTAATGAATACGTGGTAAAACGCGGAAACACGGCGTTTCCAGCGAATACGCTCTTAAGGCGCTACAACGAGAAATTTAGAAACGTTTAAACGCTGTTCTGTCTAGACGAGGAAACAATAGGGAATGATTTTCAGATATATGATTCTTGACTATGTGATTGTGGTACTGACAATAGCCGAAACATTGCTTAAAATTTTCTCAATAGAAAAAAAAATCCAAAGTTGAGTCTACTTTCCTTTTTTTACTCAGCCTACCAAAACAACGCATTATTAAAAGACACGATTAAGTTAATCTGATGGTATTTTACCTCATCTATACTCTGACGAGGAAATTTTATAACCTGCACACAGTCAGATATTTATCGAGATTTGTCTAAAAAAGCCATTCCCGGAGTGTGTTGCATCCCGTTTTGTCGTGAACGGAAAACATACTCGCGTCTCTTTCAATCAATATATCGCCTTAACTAAAAGTTTATAGAATATTTTTATTACGACACGACTTACACGACTTTTATAAAACAAGGGTTAAAAATACTATCACTAAACTATACAAAACACTAGTGATCTGCAAAGTATCCCTCTTTGGCTTTGATACACAATTGCAAACGTACGTTAAAATAATTAACAAAATGCCGCACATCCTAAAACGTTATTTTGCTCATTTCAAGCAATGATTCAACCAACACTTTTTTGGCTTCAAATTAAAAATATATATTTGTAAACATAGGTCGACAGGGTCTTACAATAATCTTAGGTATCTCTAATGCTAGCCGTTTGGCATACAAATGTTGTACTCCACACCACATACTGCATACATGTAACTAAAGCAAATTTAAATATCTTCTTTATTTAATATATTTGTCTTAGATGTTTTCTATGTATTTAAGTATCTATTTATCTATATAAGTATGTATATCGTCGCTTAGTACCCATAGTACAATCTGCTTAGTTTCGGACTAGGTTGATTTGTGTAAGATTGTCCACAAATATTTATTTATTTATTATTATTTTTATAACAATGCAAATAAATGTCTTGCTTAGAGTATCACTTAAATATTCCCCTACAGAATAATATGCTTTTACTACCAGGAAGCAATAGTCCCGATTTTTAAATTCTGGCAAGTCATCTAGTCTAATTATATTTAGTTTTAACTTCTTGAAAAATTTTGGCGCCCTTCCAAAAATATGAAGAAGAGCAGTTTTGAATGGCCCTGTATAAATTTTATCCTTCTGCCTACAGCTGCCAAAAATTGACTGATATTACTTTTGACATCCCATATAGGTAGAGGCATGGAACCATTAATATATTAAGCTTAATGAAATATATTCTACAGGTTTCTCTGTGTTATTCCACACACATATTTATTTTGTGTTCTAAGGCCCTGGTGGCTAAACATTATTACATCAGCATTCAAAGAGAAGATACCTCCTCATCCGGAGCCAGGCCTCCCACTCGGCAGGGATTGGGTCGCGGAAGTCCATCCCTTTGGGAGGGTCATACCACCGGGAAGCCTTCCGCTTGCCCAAGCTTGGTTCTGCAGGAATCTCATAGTAGCAGTTACCTATGTAGTCCTTGCCTGGAATTAAAAATTTTTTTTTCTTCTTATTTATGATCTGCAATCAGTCACAAGACTTTAATCAGATGCGTTGAGTTAATGACGACAATTTCTGGAAAGGTAGGGCCAATGCCCTGTCTTCCCTTATATGCCTAGCACATTAGCTCTTTTGAGTCATTTGGCGTAGTCTGCTGTCAGTAATGGGTGTGTCAGTGGATTTGGGTGGATGGTTAGGTGATCCTTGTAGTTATCACTGTAGCGTTTTGCTTCTTGAAAAACAGTTGGCATCTCCAGGTATTCATGTATTTCATTGTTTCGTATGAATTTCTTTAAAATAAATAAATATAAATATTTGTGGACAATCTTACACAAATCAACCTAGTCCCAGACTAAGCAAAGCTTGTACTATGGGTACTAAGCAACGATATACATACTATAGATAAATAGATACTTAAATACATAGAAAACATCCAAGACCCAAGAACAAATATTTGTGCTCATCACACAAATAAATGCCCTGACTGGGATTCGAACCCGGGACCTCCAGCTTCATAGGCAGGGTCGCTACCAACTAAGCTAAGCGGTCTAATTACACCGAAAACATTTTCTTTTTGTTGTCATAAAGAGCTCTTTATGACAACAAATGAGTATTTAACAATAAGATATATTATAGCTAGTGCTGCTAGCTAGTGTATAATAAATAATAATAATACATGTTTTATGTGTTTTACGAATGTTGTAGTGTATCTTTGCCCATATTCATCACACTGGACAGAGCGGCACTATTTCTACTATGGGAGAAAGGTTTTAGTGGCTTACCTATGGCATTGCCTCTTATTTGACGCGGTCTAAATGACTTAAGGAAGTTAGTAAAGGCTATTCGCCATACATAACGGTACTGCCCACCAGACATCTGAAATTAGAAATAATTATAATAAAGTGTGCTTACTGCGTACATTTTTTTGAAATCTGAATATCGTGCCAAAAACAGCACGGTCTAATAGAAACTTTAAGCAAATAAGTTTGCAGACAGTAGTATTATGAAGAAAACGACTTAAAAGTAACATTAACTTACTATTTAACTCTATCCAAAATACTGTGGCAAAATAATATTTTGAGTTTTGAGAATATAAAATTCTGACATTGACAGTTAGGTCAACATTCAATGTTTGGTTCACGGCAAGTTCACGGATCTTAGGTATAAATCCGTGGTTTGGTTTCTTAAAAATTGTTTCAACTAGAAAAATACATCTCGCGATTTCTCTACCGTTTTTAGCATTAGCATAATGGCCAACCTGAATTTCAGACGATTTTGACATACAATACTTCTACGTGATGATGCTAGCATAATCTGTCATCGTATTCGTCTTGTCCTCGTCTCGTCTATTGTTTATGGTTAGTTTGTGTGGCTACGAACGCGGACGACTTCGTTGTTATTGTGCTATAAAATTTCCATTAATCTGTTGATACAACTATTATATTTTTTACCCGAGAACAAAGTAATTAAAAACAGCAACCATGGCGAAAATGGCATTTCAGCACCAAGCCGGCACGGCAATGGAGTGCCTAAGTGTAAGTTGGGACCACTCCCATCCCATTTGTTTTGTTCTGATTTCTAGAACGGAGCAAATTCACGTACTGTTTTACTTTGCAGATACCAATAACTCTACAAAAAGAAGCCGGTGTTGATGCAGAAGGAAGGGAAGTTATGAAATGTGGGTTTAAAATAGGCGGTGGAATTGACCAAGACTACCGCAAAAGCCCCCAAGGGTATACCGACAACGTGAGTACTGTTACCGCTAAACGTCGTAATTATCTCGAGCTTGTGGAACTATCTGATTATTAGAATACTTCTATTTGCATTTATCTAGGAGGTTTTAGTAAAAGTTAAGGGTTTCATACAAACATGATTCAAATTAAAGTACTAGTGTATCAAATGCTGAAAATTTTGTATTAGATTCTAACTCAGTGTTGCAGGCGTTGCAGGTCACTGAAAAACAGTGGACATAATTATTTAGTAAACACTGATTAATAATTTATGTTATTTTACATTACAGGGAATTTATGTTACTGAAGTTCATGAAGGGAGTCCCGCGGCTAAATCCGGCTTAAGAATGCACGACAAGATACTGCAGTGTAACGGTTACGACTTCACCATGGTGACGCACAAGAAGGCCGTCAGCTACATCAAGAAACACCCCGTGCTTAACCTGCTCGTGGCCCGGAAGGGTGTCACCTCCACGTAATCAACCATACAAGGTTCAAACACACCCTTATTTGATATTTCGTGTAGCTGGTGACAAGTATTATAACATAAGTGATTATATATTGTTATTTATTGTTTAATAACATAAGATTTAGGTTTAAATATTTATGAAGATATTTTTTTACTCAGTAATTAGTTTTGTACTTGTTTATTAGTGCAATGTGCGATGTGCAGTTGTGAAATTAAGTTTATTTTGTCGTCAACAAGTGAGTTACCAGGGTCATCTCAAATGCTGCCATTTATAACTTTCAGTATATTACATTTATGAATTTTTGAACATTTTGTCTATTACTGTTGAAAGAGAAAAATCATGTATTTTAAAATGTATTACTTAGTTCCAAATTGTCTATCTTGTTATTGATCAGTTGAATTATTTGTACAAATTTACATGCACAAGTTGTGACTAAATTCATGACATTTTTTCTTACATATATAGGTAGTTCAATTTTAAGTAATTAAGGAACATGAAATACCAGACAAATTATAAATGCATTTCATGATAATACTCATTTAAAAAAAATGTTTTCCATTACTACTAATCAACTCTGACATTGATGTTTACTCACAAATGAAAGAGCAGCTATTTTTAACTCGGTAATCTAATGTAAGGATATGCTTCCTAAACCTTCAGCACAGCAATAGCCACTCCCAATAACTACCAGAGCTAGGGTCTCTGTTATTTAAGAAATGTTCAATACTTACAACTAATGCTCATTCCCACAATGACATGAATTAAAAATAAGGTAATTTCATGTAAAGAATTGCTTCAGAGTTCCCACAATAGGTCTGCTCAAAAGGTACAATCCAGAGTGAACCAACAATAAGACCCAACTCGGCCAGAAATTAATCAAGATATCATGTATTCAAATTAATAATTCGTTTTGCTTTACTCACATGCATCTTGTGATAATTCAATACACCAGTGCCAATTAATATACTGTTGTAATATTATAATACTATACAAGTGCTTGTCCTAGTTCTACTTTTCATCACATTCACTTACCGTTAATTGTATCATAGATTTAAACAAAACTGACTGAGGCATAATGTAAACAGCTAAGGTATTTTTTACTTGACAGACAATTTGCAGTGGCACACCAAAGACTAGTAGAATATGAGCGTGAGACAAGTTGAATAGGATCTTGTAGTACAAGTTAGCACACTTGTATCTGACCAACTGGCAAGTTTATGATTGTGACATGTACTTAATGAACACTTGTGTGACTCGGTGAGCATTTACAGCGAAATGATATTAGCTTTAGGATTTACATGTTCATTGTACTTTGTTTAAGTCCTTACATGAATTTATTGAGAAAATAAAAAGTGTTACTAAGAAATAACAAATTGTTTTATTTGACCAGGAAATAAAACATGTAATATGAGTATGATAAAGACAATTTAATAATTAAGTTGGTACTAAATGTAACTAATTTTTATTATTGCTACTAGTTTATTGCTTGGTTGGAGGCCAGTCCCACTGGCCTGCGGGTGCCTTGGCAACAAGCTCTTCCCAAGGCTTCCAGTTCAACATTTTCCGGGCTAAGTTCAGTTCATTCTCCGCCTGGATTATGAGTTCCTCGGCTTGGCCACAGTTGATTGCCTTCTCAATTTCAAAAACATCTTTAGTCTGAAAATAAAATACAATAATAAATATTTGCTACAAGTAAAGATTATTTGCAAAAAAAACCTAACCTAAAGTTTGTACAGTATGAAACATTGAAATGCTCTTAAATTTACAACCACTTCAATAGAGCATGATTCAAGTGGTGTGAGCTGTACAGTACAACTAGCATATAAATTACATCCAAGTATTAATGGGCTTAAATTGATATCAAAATATGATGCAGGCAGCAAGTCAAGTAGTTGAATATTTCAACAGGTGTAACTTAGTGGATAGTTATGCATTTATGGAGAGTTACAGTTGACAAGACAACCATACATGATACAAGTTGTGCCATAAGTATGGAAATGTAGCTAAGCTCTGGTAGAGGCGCATTGTAAACTACCACGAGTGTGAAATAAGAACGGAGACCTGTGTGAGCACGGCGGCGCGCTCGCGGACGATCTGCTCGGTGTACTTGCGGTACACGGACGACTCCGGCATTTTCTTCAGCGTTCTTAAGATCTTGCCGTACAGCGCGCCGAGTGTGTGGTGAGGGTTCTGGGCGACGGCCAGACCCATCAGGCCAGTGGTCTGAAATGCACAAAGTATCCCATCAAACAACGTTATACTACCAACAATAAGATATAATTAATCAGGCAATGCAACTGTAACGACCGATAAGAAAATAAGTCTAATTACCTTCTTTAATACACCCATTTCTCGATTATTTTATTAGATAACACCTCCAACCATACACAAGACAATTTTTTTATGAGAAATCTAATTTGACATTTGATTGATAGTTTTGACATTGACACTATATAGTGTCGTTCGGATCTAGGTCAAATAGGTAACGAAAACAACATTTTATGATCCGAGAAAACCGAAAGTAAAACTTGATTTAAAAAAATAACTTATAATCAATCTAACAGATCATTGATGTTTTCAATTGAAAATAGTCCATTATATTCAAATTCCGTCTACTTGACTTGAGGCTGTGTTCCCACTATCCGATACGATATCGGTGACCATCCCATACATTTTTACTTACCCGACTGCAAGGCAGGGTTATTTATCGTTATTGGATCCGTCACCGATAAATATCGGATGGTGGGAACACAGCCTAAATATGTTTCAATTCCTGTTTAAATTTTTATAAATAAATATATGTTTTTCTTGACTTTGAGTATCGTAACCACAGTGAATTCTCTCATTCCAAATATTATAAAACGATGATAAAACGGAATAAGCGGAATAGTCTTCTTTAGTCTACTCTGTGGTCACCCACTATAGTTTGTCTATGCCTTACAGTGTTGCCAGAACGTGCTTTTTAGCACGGTTTTACGTGCTTTATTGGATACGAACGTGCTTTTTACGTGCGCTCCCCAAAAACGTGCTAAAACCGTGCTTTTTTAGGTGCTATGGTGCTTTATGAATTTACTACTAAAAATGGGGAGGTAATGTTGGTTTGGTACTCTCTAAAACTGTATTTTTTTCTAACAATCATTGTTTAACAATCTTTCTCTCCTACCCTACGCTTTGATATCCTAAAGTTAAATGTTGTTTTACCTGTGGTTGCAGGAAAGAACTTATCCTGCAACTGCAAGCTCTATCGTTCGTGTCGTACAATTTGTACACGATGTAGTAAAGGCTCAATTCTCTTTATGTGACGAAAACCGGCCAAGTGCGTATCGGACTTCGCACATTTAGGTTTCCGAACCAACCGCAAAAGTATGTTGGTTTTAACATGAAAAATAAGGAAATTTCCAATAAAAAAAAACCAGCTTTTCAAAATATAAGTATTTCTTGGTAAATTACCCGTAATAATGAACAGTATCACCAATTTCAAGTTTATGGGTCAATGGGAAGAAAAAATAATCTTATGAACAAAATTTTGTGACAGACGACTGACGGACGCACGGACGCGTGAGTGGCAGCAATAGGAGTCATTTTCGACCCTTCGGGTACGGAACCCTAAAAACGTGCTTTTTATTCCAATAACGTGCTTTTTTGGACACCCGACCGTGCTTTTTGACGGAAGTGCTCTGGCAACACTGATGCCTTATGTTTTTATTGTAATTTATTTCAATCTTAGCTAGTTGCATTGCATTGCTTCTTTCAAATCAAAGTATGCACCCGTTTAGTGCATCCCTGTGTATAATTTTAGTGTACAGTTTTGAGTTACGTTTCATAGTTTAAAAGAGAAAGAATACGCTACTGTAAAGTTAACTGTTCAAAGTGGTTCAAAGCCATCGCCACTAAGCTTGTCGCATCCTCGTCTTCGCCTTTTCAGAAATCTGTCAGATTACGCACATTGACAATGTAGTCCTTTATCGTGCAAAAACCACTAGTCTTCTACAAAATGATGTAGAGTTCAGTTATTATAGTAATTAGACTTATTTCACAGCTTCACGAAATAGTCTCGTGTCATTCTCCTATCTATTCCGATCATTCGGTGGTAGGTATTTATTATTATTATAACCATACGTAGCCACAAGCCAGGAAATTTCCCGAGATAGTCATAATGATGATATCTTATTAAAAATCCGTGTTCGTTTAGCCACAAATTCAAAAGAGTGACAGGTGGAAGTGTTTGGTGTATTACGTAGGTAGGTGGGGTGGTTCCCACAATTCTCAACTCTTAAGATTCCCGAAAAACTTCATCTGCAAATTCCAATTTCTATATATCACACATTAATTCTCACATTGGTCTGCATTTAGAGATGCCCATGCAATATTAATTTTTAGATAGATTCTGGAGGAGTCTTCACAAATGGTCTGCAAATATGGGAATCTATGGAAATAGAAATTTATTAAATTTCATATCTTTCTGTAAATAAAGAAACCTTGTAGTGGGAACCAGTAGACAAAAACAAATGGTGTGGGGCATATTGCAGTGTGTGAAGATGGAGATGTTGTCCGGAGACACGGAGGCGGGCGCGGGCAGCGTGAAGAGCGAGGACAGCACGCCGCCGCACGACGGCGGGCGCGGCTCGCCGCCGCCCAACTGCGCCATCTGCCTCGGCACCTGCCGGAACAAGTGTTTCACCGACTCCTGCCTGCACCAGTTCTGCTTCAAGTGTCTGCTGACATGGAGCAAGGTGAGTGCTGCTGTTCCCTGCATCAGGGGTTGGCAAACTGTGGCTCTCCATTCTCATTCATACAAACATACATTATCTTTAGTTCCTATGCCTCAACAGTTTGCCAACCCTAGATAACATTAACATTGTGTTCTAAGATCGAGTGTTGTACTAGTGTTAGTTCCGTGTCCGATTGCTATAATATAGAATGATATTTATGTTTATAATACATTATTTCAGTTAATACCATAAGAACTAACAAAAAGGAATGTGCAACTGAAAATAAATAAATAATAATAAATATTTGTGGACAATCTTACACAAATCAACCTAGTCCCAAACTAAGCAAAGCTTGTACTATGGGTACTAAGCGACAATATACATACTTATATAGATAAATAAATACTTAAATACATAGAAAACATCCAAGACCCATGAACAAATATTCGCTCATCACACAAATAAATGCCCCGGCCGGGATTCGAACCCAGGACCTCCAGCTTCGTAGGCAGGGTCACTACCAACTAAGCTAAAGCGGTCGTCAAAATGTTTTATATACTGATGTTCCAGTTGAAAATTATAGTCAAGCGTTAGGGTAGCTTTCGGCACATCAATGCAATTAGAAATAGTCCCCAGAGACATCAACTGAAAAGAGACTGTGTGCTTAGTTGTTATGTCAGACGTCGTGGATGACTTGCAATAAAGTACAGTTGTCAATAAACATGTCCTTTTATTCGGCAACAAAAAAAAAGTTTCTTTTTGGTCCAGTGGTTGACTGGTAAAGAAAGTGTTTTTTGTATTTTTTCGCAATAAACTTTAGAATGAAAATGTAACCTTTTTGTTGCATGACACTTTTCGAACACCACTATACTATGCAAGGCCAATGAAGATAAGATAGACCAGGCACATGAGCTTGATTGGTTTTATTTTGGATAATTTTATGTGTTTGCTTTTGTTATTACAACTCTGTGTCCAAGGACTGGGAATGGCATTTTACCCTATTTCATCATTAGATTAGTTGCAAAGTTTAGCCACTGCAAGGTGATGCCAGTGCCACACCTTAAAATAAATAAATAAATAAAAAAGCCTTTATTTCTAGATATCTTAACATATTATTTTCATGCATATATATATATTATTATTTTACACACCAGAACCCTCTTATGAGGTATAGGCCTCTTCCAGATTTTTCCATTGTTGTCTATCTTGTGCTTTCCAGACCCAATCTGTTCCTACAATCTCCGTGATGTCGTCGGCCCATCTCGCCAGTGGTCGTCCTATCCTTCGTTTTCCTATTGGCCCTCTCCAGGTTGTCGCCCGAGACGTCCATCTCTCGTCCGTGAGTCTGGCGACGTGACCTGCCCATCTCCACTTCAGTCTCTTGGCATGTTTGACTGCATCAAGGACTTTTGTTTTTCCTCTTATTATTTTATGGTTTATTTTTTCTATTTTTCGTACACCCAGGATGCTCCGTTCCATTCCTCTCTGGCAGGTGGTCACCTTCCGTTTCGCAGTTGATGTGAACTTCCATGTTTGGCTAGCGTATGTTAAGGAGGGGAGTAGGCAAGCGTCCATTATCTTTTTCTTTAGCTTGATGGGATAGTTGTTTTTTAGTGTTTCTTTCATACTCCAAAATTTGTTCCATGTGTTCTTTACTCTTCTCTCTATCTCTTGTTCGTTTGCTTTTGGATTGAAGCTTATTTGTTTGCCCAAATAGATGTACTGATCAACATACTCTACAATTTCATTTTCTATTTTTATTTGGTTTTTATTACTATTTGTCATTGCTTTTGTTTTGCTGAAGTTCATCTCAAGTCCCATTTTTCGGCTCTCCTGGTTTAGACTGTTCATCATTTGTTCGAGGTTGCTACTGTTGTTAGCAAACAGGACTAGGTCGTCTGCGAACCTTAGATGTGTGAGGTTTTTTCCTCCGATAAGTATGCCTTGTGCCTTCCAATCCAGATTTTTAAAGATTTGTTCTAGTACGGCTATAAATAGCCTTGGGGATAGTGGGTCTCCCTGCCTTACGCCTCTTTCGATTGGGAACGCGGGGCCTGTGTCCTCTAATTTTATTCTACTGGTACTGTTCTTGTACAAGTTTTTTATAACATTTAAATAGGTTGGGTGTACTTTCTGGGCTTCCAGTGTTTTCCAGATTGCCGCGTGAAATATTGTATCAAAGGCCTTCTTGTAGTCGATAAACGCTATGTAGAGTGGTGTTCTAAATTCTTGGTACTTTTCCATGATTAAATCAATTGTGTGTATATGGTCTACTGTTGAGAATCCTCTTCTAAAGCCTGCTTGTTCGATTGGTTGGAAACTGTCCAATGTACTGTTAAGCCGTTTTACTAAAATAGACGAGAACAGTTTATAGAGGTTTGACAGCAAGCTTATTGGCCTGTAGTTGCTCACGTCATTTGGGTTACCTTTTTTATATAGAAGGATTATGTTAGATTCTGTCCACTGTCTTGGAATTTCTGTGGTATCCAATATTAAATTAAACAGATATGCAAGGGGTGTGCTCAGAATGGTGTCAGCTGCTTTGATGGTTTCGTTGGTCAAATTATCCGGACCGGGACTTTTTTCCAGTTTTGAGTGTTGTATAGCTTTTTTTACCTCTTCTTCTGTGATAATTTCTATTGTTTCGTGGTGTGGTATTTTATCCACCGTGGGCAAGGTTCTTACTTCAGCTGTTGAGTTATGTATAGTGTTACTTGCATTTGAACTATATAGATCCTTATAGAATGTTGTAGCAATGTCGAGGACATCTTTGCGATTGAGAGCATTTTTTCCTTTTTGTCCAAGTTCTTTGATACCTTAAAATAGATGGTGAAACATTTCATTCTATATCAATCTGTTGTCCCGCTCTAATGCTCAGGTTGATTTCCTGGACTTTGGTTGATATATTAAATAAATAAAATAATAAAAAAGCCTTTTATTTCTGGAAAAATACAATACAATAGTTAAAAAATTTACTTATGCTAGTGTGCACACCAGAACCCTTTTAAGAGGTAAAGGCCTTCCACACCCAGTTGGACCCTGCTCGCTCTGCAATCTCGTCAGACCACCGTGCTACTGATCGGCCCTTCTTCCTAGCTCCCGTTGGTCCTTTCCAAGTTGTTGTTTGAAGTGTCCACATTTCGTCTTGGAGTCTAGCCACATGAACAGCCCATTTCCATTTTAGCCTCCGGGCTTGGGAGAGAGCATTGATGACCTTGGTTTTTTTCCCTTATCTTGGAGTGGCTTATCTTCGGAATTTTTCTAATTTTTGACATACTGGAAAAAATATGTCCAATTATAAAATGTTGTCCAAAGAAACCAAGACGAAATTAAAATTTGGGTGACTTTCCTTGTTGAATCTTTAAAATTAAATATTTTAGGTGTTTTCCTCCAAGCAAACACAAGAGTTTTATGCGGCAGTCGGTAAATGATACTTGAGCTGTTGGCTGTTGTGCATAAAGGTTGTGTATACTATCATGGCAGAAAGATAACATGATTTCATTTTCAATCATTTATTCACTACACCATACAAGATAAAATAAAACAACAATACAGAGAAAACTGTGTGGGCCGTGTAGCGAAATGGAGCCTGCTCAGCATAATGCTGACTTTGCAACCAGCGCTGGTCTTCCGCATGGCCCATTCCGTGAAGACACGGTAGGTAACACGGCAACAAATGTACAGATAAACATAAATATATTGTAATCACATACATTATCATTAACAATATGCTTTCAATGGGTTTTTAATACCAAAATACAGCCTGCTGATGGTAAGCAAACATCAGCTTGTGGTCACAAGTGTATTGCCAATCCTTTATTGACTCGAGGATTAGTGTGCCAACAACTCTCTAGCTGTACCTCACTCGCTCTCAACATAACACATCCTCAATTCCTCAGGTGCTCTAGCGCCATTATCGCCAAGAACAACAGTACGTAGTGTCTAACCTGAGAAATTGTTGAGATGAGACCCCCTGGATTGCATTCAAAGGTTATATGATGGCCATCTACTGCTAAATGAGACATGAAAATATATTTTCTACCATTGTGGTATAAAAAAATCATTTATGAATTTTTAGTTATCCAAATATCAGCTGGTTGTTCTTGAGTTAAATCATAATTTAAAATAAGAACGAATGACTTCATAAGGTAATTATTTATACCTACATAATGTGTCATCCAGCCAAACTACAGAGATCATAATGGCGGTCCCCGTGCACTATAGACGGATAAACACTTGTATATCGTGTCAATCTTATTGAATTTTCGTTTCGTCTCAATGACAGAACCATAAACATGATACTTGGACTTGGGATTTCCCTGCAAGCCTGATTTAAAAAGAGAATTAGTGACCTATTATCATTACCCATTAGTCATCTCAAAATTCTAACATTTTATTACCAGCATACCAGCTATGATGTAACCCACCTTGCTCCAAAGTGGGACGCGTAATATGGGAATCTGATATGCTTCCATTAGATTCCAGTACATACAAGAGAGTTTTTAGCAAATAAATATTATTTAATTATTTCATTTATTTCATATTATTTAATTTTACCAATATTGTATCCACAGCTGGCCACTGGTGTGCATTTTCTTTTAGCTGTTGCAGTCATCACACTCACACAGCTGGGGAAAGACCTCTCTTTTCATTAAGCTTTATTGCTCAATTCTTGTACAATACAAACATTGTTTATTGCACACTTCACATAATAAAGCAGCACATACAAAATGCATTCTTGTATGTTGTGGAGGCCCAATTTCAATTCATTTATTCGTTAACATAGGTAAATAAAAGTGACAATACAACTTATATCTATCCAGTACAGCTATGATGTGCCTTACGGCGTACGAAATAACATGCCATCATTAATACATTTATGTCATAAGAAATAAAATAAATAATAAAATATGACCAAATTAATATTGTTACCTTTAGTTGAATTTTATTTATGAAATAGTAATAGAAATCATTTATTTGTGAAACACAGGTGGTAATATTATAAAGGTCTTAATTAAAATGTGATACAGAACTCCGTGTTTTGCCTGTTGGCGTACAATTGTTATTTACTGCATTCTTCTTCTTCTTTATCCCGTTACCCTCTGCTGGGGTGTAGGGCTCGAATCAATTCTCTCCATTTGCTTCGGTCTTGGGCAACTTGGGTTACTTCTTCCCAGTTCATCCCCATAGAACCCAACTCTTGATCCACGGAACGCCGCCAAGTTGTTCTGGGGCGACCTTTTTTCCGCTTGCCGGGTATCTGCCAAGTTAGAACCTTCTTGGATAAATGGGAGTTCGGTTTTCGAATGATATGACCGATCCAGTGCCATTTCCGTAGCAGTATCTCTTGTTGTATGGGTTTCTGCTTTGAGATTCTCCACAGCTCCGAGTTCGTGATACAATTTGGCCAGAAGATGCGAAAAATTTGCCGTAGACACTTGTTCACAAACACCTGGAGCTTGGCCGTTAAGTCTTTTCGAACGAACCAGGTCTCGCACCCATACAACAACACGTTTACTGCGTATTTATTGCGTAGTTAATCAATAATACTTTAATTTGGTCAAATACATCATTGTAGTCATTATTACATTAAATCCTATCTGTTTGGCTGTTTGTGACAAGTTGCGCAACACTTTAGGCGACTATAGTTGCCGGCAAACATCTTGAACCTAACCTCGTGTGCGCAGGAGCCGATTTACGTACAAATCACGCTACTGCGCAGGTCAATCAGGTCCAAGATGTACGCCGGCAACTGTACACCGTTTTTTACGTCGTCTTAGGCGTTGTTGAATCCATCGCCTGTCCATAAAATCGACCTAATAATGTACTTGTTTTGTGTGCCATAGGTGAAGGCGGAGTGTCCGCTGTGCAAGCAGAACTTCAAGTCGATCATCCACAACGTGCGCTCTAACCAGCAGTACGAGGAGTACGTGGTGGAGCAGCGCGTGGAGGCCGGGCCCGACCCCGCCATCGACCTCAGCAACGCCACCCGGAGGTTCCGCTACAGGTATACACCAGCAGGGCTCCAGGTCTGTCCACAGCAGGCTCCAGCCACGATCAGCGCGGGGAGGCCGGGCCCGACCCCGCCATCGACCTCAGCAACGCCACCCGGAGGTTCCGCTACAGGTATACACCAGCAGGGCTCCAGGTTTGTCCATAGCAGGCTCCAGCCCGGACGACCAACGTGGGGAGGCCGGCCCGACCCCGCCATCGACCTCGGCAACGCCACCCGGAGGTTCCGCTACAGGTACACACCGGCAGGGCTCCAGGTCTGTCCACAGCAGGCTCCAGCCACGATCAGCGCGTGGAGGCCGGGCCCGACCCCGCCATCGACCTCAGCAACGCCACCCGGAGGTTCCGCTACAGGTATACACCAGCAGGGCTCCAGGTCTGTCCACAGCAGGCTCCAGCCACGATCAGCGCGGGGAGGCCGGGCCCGACCCCGCCATCGACCTCAGCAACGCCACCCGGAGGTTCCGCTACAGGTATACACCAGCAGGGCTCCAGGTTTGTCCATAGCAGGCTCCAGCCCGGACGACCAACGTGGGGAGGCCGGCCCGACCCCGCCATCGACCTCGGCAACGCCACCCGGAGGTTCCGCTACAGGTACACACCGGCAGGGCTCCAGGTCTGTCCACAGCAGGCTCCAGCCACGATCAGCGCGGGGAGGCCGGGCCCGACCCCTCCATCGACCTCAGCAACGCCACCCGGAGGTTCCGCTACAGGTACACACCGGCAGGGCTCCAGGTCTGTCCACAGCAGGCTCCAGCCACGATCAGCGCGGGGAGGCCGGGCCCGACCCCGCCATCGACCTCAGCAACGCCACCCGGAGGTTCCGCTACAGGTACACACAAGCAGGGCTCCAGGTCTGTCCACAGCAGGCTCCAGCCACGATCAGCGCGGGGAGGCCGGGCCCGACCCCTCCATCGACCTCAGCAACGCCACCCGGAGGTTCCGCTACAGGTACACACAAGCAGGGCTCCAGGTCTGTCCACAGCAGGCTCCAGCCACGATCAGCGCGGGGAGGCCGGGCCCGACCCCGCCATCGACCTCGGCATCCTGCAGCAAGGTTCCTCTTTAGGTATCCACGGGAGGGGAGCGATTTGCGCACCAACTAGAACATTGTAGGGTATCGAGAGGGGAACGAGGCGCCGTATATAACAGCTCTTAACGAGTAATTGACTAAGGTGTAGTGATCGGTAACGTAATGTGTGTGTTGTGTGCAGGACGACGCTGACGCTGCCGCGGCGCGACTCGCTGGCCATCCAGCACCTGCTGCTGCACTACCCCATGATGGCGGGCGTGCTCCCGCCCGTGCCCGCGCCCGCCCTGGCCGTGCCCCCGCCCGCGCCGCCCCCGCCGCGCCGGCGCCGCCGCTCGCCGGCGTCGTTCCGGCGCACCGTGTACCGCCACAACCTGTGGGCGCGCCCGCTGCCCGACTTCACCGGCCGCTTCCGCGACTGCTCGCCCGAGTACTACAGGTGACGTGTGCCCGTCGCTCGACTCCCGTCCGCCCCCGCCCCCGCCCCCGCCCGCCCTGGCCGTGCCCCCGCCCGCGCCGCCCCCGCCGCGCCGGCGCCGCCGCTCGCCGGCGTCGTTCCGGCGCACCGTGTACCGCCACAACCTGTGGGCGCGCCCGCTGCCCGACTTCACCGGCCGCTTCCGCGACTGCTCGCCCGAGTACTACAGGTGACGTGTGCCCGTCGCTCGACTCCCGTCCGCCCCCGCCCCCGCCCCCGCCCGCCCTGGCCGTGCCCCCGCCCGCGCCGCCCCCGCCGCGCCGGCGCCGCCGCTCGCCGGCGTCGTTCCGGCGCACCGTGTACCGCCACAACCTGTGGGCGCGCCCGCTGCCCGACTTCACCGGCCGCTTCCGCGACTGCTCGCCCGAGTACTACAGGTGACGTGTGCCCGTCGCTCGACTCCCGTCCGCCCCCGCCCCCGCCCCCGCCCGCCCTGGCCGTGCCCCCGCCCGCGCCGCCCCCGCCGCGCCGGCGCCGCCGCTCGCCGGCGTCGTTCCGGCGCACCGTGTACCGCCACAACCTGTGGGCGCGCCCGCTGCCCGACTTCACCGGCCGCTTCCGCGACTGCTCGCCCGAGTACTACAGGTGACGTGTGCCCGTCGCTCGACTCCCGTCCGCCCCCGCCCCCGCCCCCGCCCGCCCTGGCCGTGCCCCCGCCCGCGCCGCCCCCGCCGCGCCGGCGCCGCCGCTCGCCGGCGTCGTTCCGGCGCACCGTGTACCGCCACAACCTGTGGGCGCGCCCGCTGCCCGACTTCACCGGCCGCTTCCGCGACTGCTCGCCCGAGTACTACAGGTGACGTGTGCCCGTCGCTCGACTCCCGTCCGCCCCCGCCCCCGCCCCCGCCCGCCCTGGCCGTGCCCCCGCCCGCGCCGCCCCCGCCGCGCCGGCGCCGCCGCTCGCCGGCGTCGTTCCGGCGCACCGTGTACCGCCACAACCTGTGGGCGCGCCCGCTGCCCGACTTCACCGGCCGCTTCCGCGACTGCTCGCCCGAGTACTACAGGTGACGTGTGCCCGTCGCTCGACTCCCGTCCGCCCCCGCCCCCGCCCCCGCCCGCCCTGGCCGTGCCCCCGCCCGCGCCGCCCCCGCCGCGCCGGCGCCGCCGCTCGCCGGCGTCGTTCCGGCGCACCGTGTACCGCCACAACCTGTGGGCGCGCCCGCTGCCCGACTTCACCGGCCGCTTCCGCGACTGCTCGCCCGAGTACTACAGGTGACGTGTGCCCGTCGCTCGACTCCCGTCCGCCCCCGCCCCCGCCCCCGCCCGCCCTGGCCGTGCCCCCGCCCGCGCCGCCCCCGCCGCGCCGGCGCCGCCGCTCGCCGGCGTCGTTCCGGCGCACCGTGTACCGCCACAACCTGTGGGCGCGCCCGCTGCCCGACTTCACCGGCCGCTTCCGCGACTGCTCGCCCGAGTACTACAGGTGACGTGTGCCCGTCGCTCGACTCCCGTCCGCCCCCGCCCCCGCCCCCGCCCGCCCTGGCCGTGCCCCCGCCCGCGCCGCCCCCGCCGCGCCGGCGCCGCCGCTCGCCGGCGTCGTTCCGGCGCACCGTGTACCGCCACAACCTGTGGGCGCGCCCGCTGCCCGACTTCACCGGCCGCTTCCGCGACTGCTCGCCCGAGTACTACAGGTGACGTGTGCCCGTCGCTCGACTCCCGTCCGCCCCCGCCCCCGCCCCCGCCCGCCCTGGCCGTGCCCCCGCCCGCGCCGCCCCCGCCGCGCCGGCGCCGCCGCTCGCCGGCGTCGTTCCGGCGCACCGTGTACCGCCACAACCTGTGGGCGCGCCCGCTGCCCGACTTCACCGGCCGCTTCCGCGACTGCTCGCCCGAGTACTACAGGTGACGTGTGCCCGTTGATCGACTCCCGTCCGTCTCGTTTGCCTCGGCGCCGGCGCACGTTTGACGAAGCGCAGGCCGATGTATTTTCTGCCGCCTCTATCCCTCGCTTTCTCTTGTCAATCGTTTTTGCATCGCTGAGAATTTGGACTCCTTCTTAGACGATCAGGGAGGACGGCGCCGATAGACAACTCCAGCCGTTCGGAGATTTAGTCGGAAACTCGGAACGTCTCTTCGGGCTTCGACCTCTAGGTTTGTCGACCTTTTCTTCGGGCGATGTGGCGAAAATAACTGACAACAAGGTGGAAGAATAAGGCGGAGGGACGTTGACAGTTTTTATTTATAAGCTTATTTATCGCCCTAATAATTTTATGAAAAAATGTTCGGTTCTGACGCTTCGCCGGCCGCTACCGCGGTACGCTCGCTTCGCTCGCGCGCTGTAGGGTCACAGTTCTACCTAACACTCCACCTCGCTTCGCTCGTCGTCGTACCTATACCGATCTGCCTTATAAGACCTACTTACGTAGAAGTCGAGAATAGAAGTTTATGATCATCATCATTTTGAGTCTGTAATCGCCCACTGCTGAGCATAGGCCGCTCTTCGAGTACGCCATTCGTCCCGGTCTTGAGTTTATGATACTAAACTGTATTGTTAAAATACGTTATGTTAAAAAATAATAATAATAGATAGTAGCAATAGAGATACTTACGTGTAATGACTTTATGAATATGGATAACTTGGAGTTCCGATAGTTATGAACCATAAATAATTATGAGTAGCGATCATTATGAAATAAAATTGTATGAAATAAATATTCGGAGATCTAATAATCGGATTTGCAATTTTATGTGAAGTTTGGCGTATCCATTTCAGGGACAACGACGCGCAGATGCACCGGCTGGTGCCGTGGCTGAGCCGCGAGCTGCACTACCTGCTGAACGAGAACGCGGGCCACATCTCGTACGTGATGTCGCGTCTGCTGGAACTGTTGCCGCGCCACCACATCAGCTCGCCGGACTTCGCGTCGGCCGTGCAGCGGTACTTCGGCGACCGCACCGATCACTTCCTGCACGAGCTGCACTGCTTCGCCTCCACCCCCTACGACATGGCCGGCTACGACCGCCAGGTCCAGTACACCACCGACACCAGGATCTCCACCGTCGTGAGCGAGGTGCTCTCCAGCACCGACTCCGACTCGGCCGACTCGGACATCGTGATGGTGTCCGCGTCGGCGCCCGCCGAGCCCCCGGCCGGGCCCTCGCGGCCGCGCGTCGTGCCCATCGAGACGGTCTCGCACTCCGGCACCGACGACGACGAGGAGGTGGTCGTCGTCGGGTACATCAAGCCGCCGGCGGAGCGCACGCCCGAGGTGGTCGACCTCGTCGGCTCCGACAGCGACGTGGTCGTGCAGGAGCCGGCGCCCGCGCCCGCGCCCGCGTCCGACCCGGACCGGAGCACGCTCGTCAAGCTGAGCCTGACGCGGCGCCGCGCGCCCAGCGACAGCAACAGCGACAGCGACAGCAGTTACGTGCCGGAGCCCGACGAGCGCCCGCGCCGCAAGCGCGCCCGCGCCGAGCCCGCGCTCACCGCCACCCCGCCCTCCCCGCCGCGCCTCACGCCCTCCCCGCCCCCGCCCCCGCCCCCGCCCGCGCCCGCCTGCAGCAGCCCCGAGCCCGACTCCGAGTCGGCCACCTCGTCCTCGGGCTCCGAGGACCGGCGGCGCCGCAACCCGAAGCGGACGCGCCGGAAAAGCGCCCGCCGCGACCGAGACAAGAAGCGGAGTCGCCGGAGCCGGCGTCGTCCGGAGCGGGGCTCGCGCGGCGCGGCTCGCTCGCGGCGCGCGCCCGGCCCGGACCCGGCCCCGGCCCCGGCCCCGGCGCCGGACCCGCAGCCGGGGCCCAGCACGAGCCGCCTGCGCAGCGTGGTCAACGTGCCCGCCAAGTCCAGCGACTCCAGCTCGAGCGGCAACTCCAACCTGCTCAGCATCCTCAGCAGCGCCATCCTGAACCCGCACTCGAACGTGCTGGCGTACAACAGCGACAGCGGGTCGGTGCCGGAGACGCGGCGCGCGCCCGAGGCGGAGGCGGAGGCGGCGGAGCTGCTGCAGAAGGTGGAGTCGTGCTTCAAGGGGGACTCGGGCTCCGACCCGGAGGACGACCTGCCGCTCAACCTGTCCGTGCAGCGCTCCACGCCGCTCTGAGCCCGGAGGACGACCTGCCGCTCAACCTGTCCGTGCAGCGCTCCACGCCGCTCTGAGCCCGGAGGACGACCTGCCGCTCAACCTGTCCGTGCAGCGCTCCACGCCGCTCTGAGCCCGGAGGACGACCTGCCGCTCAACCTGTCCGTGCAGCGCTCCACGCCGCTCTGAGCCCGGAGGACGACCTGCCGCTCAACCTGTCCGTGCAGCGCTCCACGCCGCTCTGAGCCCGGAGGACGACCTGCCGCTCAACCTGTCCGTGCAGCGCTCCACGCCGCTCTGAGCCCGGAGGACGACCTGCCGCTCAACCTGTCCGTGCAGCGCTCCACGCCGCTCTGAGCCCGGAGGACGACCTGCCGCTCAACCTGTCCGTGCAGCGCTCCACGCCGCTCTGAGCCCGGAGGACGACCTGCCGCTCAACCTGTCCGTGCAGCGCTCCACGCCGCTCTGAGCCCGGAGGACGACCTGCCGCTCAACCTGTCCGTGCAGCGCTCCACGCCGCTCTGAGCCCGGAGGACGACCTGCCGCTCAACCTGTCCGTGCAGCGCTCCACGCCGCTCTGAGCCCGGAGGACGACCTGCCGCTCAACCTGTCCGTGCAGCGCTCCACGCCGCTCTGAGCCCGGAGGACGACCTGCCGCTCAACCTGTCCGTGCAGCGCTCCACGCCGCTCTGAGCCCGGCCGGCGGACCGCGCCCTCCACTCCACCTCGCCGACTGGCTCGGCTTCTATCCTGGCTCGAATTAAGGTGGCAGAGATGTGGATCGCGAGTCGGTTTTATGACTGACTGAAATAATGAAAGACGATGTGATAGAGGAGGCCTAACAAAATAGACCACCCGGGGAGCGCCGAGTCGGTTGAAATGAAGTAATAAAACGAGACGTAAAATTGGCAATAAATACACATGTGAAAGCAACGAGGGCTCCCGCGTATGGATTCGCCGCTAGAGGCGCTAGTGTGACGTCAGTCCTCCGAAATGTCAAATTACATACTTTGAGGTTGGGTTACGCGGGTTTATTTCTGATTAGATTAATATGATGACTATTTTGCAATATCTGAGATTGATAATAGCAAATATGAGTTCCGGGTCAGCGAATTTTAACGTTTTGCGACAATTTTATCGTCAGTAAACTTATATCATACTTTTTTCGGTACAAAACGGGAGTGCGCTACAATACGGAATGTTCGATAAAAATGTTTACGCTGCGGTGTTATTGTATAAAATACGATTTCAACGTGAATTTAGTTTTTACGCCCATAAAAACCAATAACAAACACGATGACAGCTGGACTGACAGCACGGTGGCGCCAACTGGTGAGCGCAACAACGGTAGCCCTCATTGGACTGTGAGCCGAAAGGCCCCGAATTTATTAACCCGGTGTCGCGAGGAAAGTGTGGATAGGGCGCGGGCCCCTGATTATTGTGATACGTGTGTATTTGTACTGCCTCGCCCGGACGCTGACAGTGCCGTGCCGGTGTATAAAGTTACTGAAACTATTTATGTAGATATTATTTTTATGAATTTGCTATGTGCGCTGCGAAGACTGTTTCTTTTGATTGTGATTGCTTCGCGAAGACTGTTCGAGCTCCTGAGGGATACTCTGGGGAACCCTTTACTTTATTCCTAAAATGTTAATCTAGGTTGTACTCGTTCGAATAATTGGCAGGAATGTTGCTCTCGCATAAAGCAATACCTAATTGGCCGCCCAAAACTAAAGTTAAATATGACCATTCTTCCCTACGTGGACATTCCAAAGGAAGAGGTGGACCGACTATAAGAATAGGACAAAGGCATATATTTTCAATGACGAGAAAGTATCCACCTTGACATGTTCCGTATGTCTCTGGTATCCACCAAAACTGAGTTGTTTTGTCAATGTTGGCTTAATGGAATATTGATTAATTGTTGAAAAAGAATGTGTTAAAATTGGTCGAGAGAGATTGAACGAGGTATTAAATTCCGATTCGTTCCCGTATTTATAAACTCAGATGAAGCGAAGTCCTCTCTTCCTTTGGCTCTATAGGAAGGTACTTGTGTGTACGAAGTTATACTTATATTTCTATCGCCCGACTTGTTCAGCTGATTACGTATTTATGTACGTTTGTGATACGGGTATTTAGAGTTCGGAGCTGCATTCTTATCATTTAAGGTTTTTATTTATAATCGCCAGGATTCAAGATAAAAGTAATAAAATAATTGTACAATAGTGAATCAATCGAACGCTTATCATTTCCGGCCCCATCCTTGAGTAATAATGGAATTCTCCTTTCATTGTGAGAGGTTGATCCAATGGCGTAATAGCTGAAGCCCTCTTTAATTCGGAAATAATAATGACAATATTACAAGATTTAGATAATAATTTGTTTTTCCTGCGACAGAAGAATCGGGGAATGTGTGAATCCTAATCCTTAATAGCATGAATAAATGAATCATGCGAATATGAAGAATATTAAGCACCTATGGAGAGGCCAAAACTATATTATGTAAGAAGATATACTTAACGCACTACACTAAGTCTCAATTCCCTAACGAAATCCCATCTAAATCGAGTCGGCAATGTAAGCGTGAAGGCAGTTACTTTGGCATTTATAACATACTAGCTTTTGACCGCGTGGAAATCGTACCTCCATACAAACTTGTTCCCATTATCCCCTCAGGGCAGGAATATTCACTTAATTCGCTCAAAACATGGCAGGTACAAATAGGTGGGTTAGTATAGGAAGTGCACAAATCTACATGCGTCGGCAAAATTTTAGATTTGCGAGATAAAAATCTCCTATGTCCTTCCTCGGGATACAAATCTCCATGGCAAATTTCATGGTTTAAGCGTGAAGAGGTACTTTCCCATTTCATTTGTAATATTAGTAGGTATGGAACACAACATGCTAGTGAATAAGTAATGCCAAATGTTGATTTGTTTAGTAAAGCAGAATACTATTTATTATGTTGCAATTTATACATTACGTACAAGCTTCATAAATATATATATATACACATTATTTACATAGGCAAATAATAAATTAACAGCCAGCACAAGGGACACCCCCAAGGTAATGGATAGGCAACAAAAGGTACAAGAAATTACGAGGTAAGGAAGTGTCTGTTGAATCTAAGAGTGGCGTTCGCTGTGAGCGCAGCACAGCAGGCAGTGGACGGCCGCCTAAAATAAAACCGGTGGTCAGGCCCCCTCCGTGGACGCGCGGCGCGGGAAGCGTGTACGACAAGGCGCACGCGCCGCGCTACTCGGGCCCACTCCACTTATGTCCACAAACGAGGCCCCGTAGCATCCACAATGTATGATGGGTTTGCAACACTAGGTGATCAGTGACCAATTACTCGGCTGTGATATCGATTTGACACATTAAATAAATATTTGTGGACAATCTTACACAAATCAACTTTGTCCCAAACTAAGCAAAGCTTGTACTAAGCGACGATATACATAGGTACTTATATAGATAAACATAACACTGCCTTGCAGTCGGGTAAATAGATACTTAAATACATAGATACAAGATCCAGAAACAAATATTCGTGCTCATCACACAAATAAAATAACCGGTCGATGTGACACACACATTGACAAGTTTAATCACTGTTCCAAGCCGATGGGTTATGTAACTTATGTATGACTATGGTTATCATTTTCCCGCGACTTCGTCCAGGTAAACTTCCGTTCCCCATTTCATACATTCGAAAAATTTAAAAAAAGTATTCTATATCCATGCTATATAAACTGTTCGTATACCAAGTTTCATCGTAATCTGTTCAGCAATTTTTGAGAAATGTAAACTTTTATAATATGAGTAGGATATACGATGATGATATTGCTACGTGTTGCCGCGCGCGCAGCTGTGCATGCAATAAAACAACGTGTATGAGGTATGTTTGTATTCACTTCATTAAACTCTTACAAATCAACAACTAACATTTAAATTAAGTAAAATCGTTAATAAAATTATTACGGCATGTACCCTTAACCTTTTGAACCCCAACGGCGCCTTAACTCGACTCACCACTATAGTTGACAGTTGTATTGAAGCAGGCGAGTGTTACGGCTGACATGGCGTTCAAAAAGTTAAACCTGATTATCATTAAAATTATGGCGAAACAATGATAGTATCTACCCCGTCAATAACCTAAGGCTCTTATAATACTTGAAGGCAAACCCACACTCAACACGTCTAGTGACTTGTTTGAGAAAATACCGTTACAAAATGTACCCTAACGCTTTTAGTGTATAATATACACGTCAACGCATTTTGTACCCTATATTGTATAGTCATAAGGTTCATGCGTTGACCTGCACACTGCAATATAATTACATAACGAACACCCTAATCAATAATATAAGGGTCTACCGCGCACCGAAAACGAACGAAGTCTCTGTCGCACTTGCTAATTCGAGCGAAAGAGAGGGAGATATTCGAACTTCGTCCGGCGGTAGCGACGTCAGTCTACGGCGTTTGTTTGACAATCGAATGTCAAACAAACGCCGTATATATACAACAGGATGTCCCAAGACTATGGGACATCAAGGGAAAGTACCTTAAATATCGTAGATAGGATATTTTGCAGAAAGAAGACATTATTTTAATTTAAAAAACAATTTAAACTGCATTCATAGATTTTTAATAATTCTTACATGATTGTACAGGGAATCGAACCCGCTATACGAGAAAAAAAATTACCCTGTAATTTTATCATACCGATCGAAAGGCTTCATCATAAGGATTATTTTTTGCTAAATAACATAGTGTCAGAAATAAAAGGAAGACCATGAATTTTAACAAAACATTTTTTATTCTCGTGTAGCGGGTTCGATTCCCGGTTCAACCATGTAATTATTTAAAAATCAATGAATGCAGTTTAAATTGTTTTTGAAATTAAAATAATGTCTTCTTTTAGTAAAACCTTCCATCTACTTCAAGGTACTTTCCCTGGATGGTCCATAGCTTTGGGACGCCCTGTATATATGGTGTAATGAAATGAGTGAATGCCCGGACGGTTCCACAGCCTGAAGCACTATACTACTTACACTAGGTATTGCGTTGCTCGTTACTCTCGTTAGGCCTACACAGAAACCCTGTTTACTTATTATTGCGCGCTAGTGAAGCATCTATACTAAATACACCAAGGAAAAATGCAGTAAAAATGTATAAAATGTATTTTTACAACATATTTCTCGTGTCAATACTTAACCCTCTGACCGCCAAGAACCTATAAAGTGGTTGTGTGTCGTCGTGCCCACCACGCCAACAACCACTTAAAAGGTCGGAGTGGAGGTGTACTTTGATCATGAATAAAATCATTTATGAACTGTTTTAATTTGTTTTTTTTTTTTATACCACGTCGGTGGCAAACAAGCGTGCGGCCCGCCTGATTGTTTTTATTGGTTTAGACATTACACCAATTCAACAGTGGTTGGCGCGGTGGGCACGACGACACACTACCGCTTTGGCGTTCAAAGGGTTAACCCGCACTTACACTAGCAAAGATAATATTATAAAAAGGTAAAAGTACCAGTGTAGCGCTTAACTCTTACTAGTTACTGTGTGCGCCGTGTTAAATACAAGTGTAAGCCACATCGGTGAAACAAATCGTATGCACTGTTCAACCCCTTCATTACTAAGTGTATTATGCTGTAATTCGTAGATTTCCCCTATATGTAGCGAATACCATTCGTAGGCCTCTGAAAGTCTGTGTGTAAAGTAAACCAGCTGCATTCAATACGAATATAGTGAGCCTTATGTATTCGAATGATGTATCCTGTTTCTGTCAGTTTGAGCAACGTAAGGTAGCTGTATAAACGAATTATATAACCTATATAAAAATAAGTCCGTTCATATTACTTCTGTATACGAGGAGATAGGTACAATTCAATCAACTTCAAAAAGATCTACGCTGCTTACCGACTCAAAGAAATATTGACACCTAGCTCTTCATTTACAACATTTGTCTATGATAATGACATTTCTGAGTCTACAAGTACTGATATCTACATTATCTACTTGTAGGACCATTATTACCTATTAGGATCGTTTGCAAAAAAAATTGTACATAGTTAAAGGCTTAATGAAAACAAAATTACGATCGCGTCCTTTGTGTAACGAAAGTTATCCATACCAAATATATGAGTAATCGTTACACAAAGGAATCAATAGTTAAGTTTTGTTTTAATTAAAGCCCTTAACTATGTAAATTTTTTTTGCAAACATCCCATTAACTCAGAAATGTGTGAAATTTGTGTCATTCTATTATGACGGACGTACAGGATGCAGTTATGCGTTAGAGGGAGGACGTCTCATTTTCATCTCAATCCACTGCATAACTGCGTTCTGTTTGGCCATCATGCTATTCATGATCCATTTTGTGGATCCGACATTATATATAATTTCTAAAAACAAAATAATCCATCTGTAATATGGTGGCCGTATATCCTATCCTACTCTGTAACGAAGGAATATGAACGGAATCTCTCCCTCGCACACAACAAGTGCATTGTTAAAAATATACTCTACCCGCGCCTAAGCGGCCTCTAAAATTAATTATTCACAATAATGCCTATAACTATGTACAATATACATAAAGACAACCTGTCTTACGCTGCAAGGGCTGTTTCTGTTGATTTTTTATCGTTTTTCTTAATAACGATATTCAACATCCGGAATTACATATAAATCCGGAATCAAGTGGCATCACTATATTTTTGTCTTGGTCCGTTAATTTATGACTAAGTACCATCGCCAACACAGCTAGCTGACCGTTCGTGCACTTTATGCCCATTGTAATAAGGGTCACGAATGGTCAGTTAACAGTGTTGACGTTTGTGTAACCACGAAACAATATCACTCGGGATCAGTACAGAAACAGCCCTCGAATATAACACAATAAAACAAAACACTCTGTTCTCGGCGTCACCGAGGCTACGCGAGGCAGCAGGGGAACAGCAGTTTAATTGCAAAACCGACGTCAGTTTCATTTGAACGCTAGTCTGCAAGCCACTATATAACCGACGTTAATCGCCAGCTTCGCAACTAAGCTGCACCTGTGAAGCCCGCTCTACATGTTGGCCCAACGTCGGCCAATTTGCGGGACGCAGCTATACATAAGGAGATGGTAATACACCGTGCTCCCTCTATAGCTGCGTCCCGCAGATTGGCCGACGTTGGGCCAACATGTAGAGCGGGCATAAGATACGGGCTCGCGTGCCGCCTCGACGGCGCGTGTCCCCGGGGGCCGGGGCCGGCGGGGGGCCGGGGGGGGACCCGGGGCCCGGGGGGGCGGGGCGGGGGGAGCGACCTACGAGGCGCTCACCTCCACGACCGTGCTCATGTGTTGCGGGTGCGGCTTGAACTCCACCACCTCCTTCCACACCAGGTCTGAAACGAGCACGCGCGTGAGGGTACGGCGGTACGATACAAAGCAATTTTAGATATTTTGACAAAGGCTTAAACAATATGGCTCTTAGAGCATACAATAAATTGAGTAATGAGTTAATGACATAAAAGAATGTACGGATCTAAAAACTTTTGAGAGAAAAATTAAAAATTATTTTGTTAAAAGACCGTTTTACTGTACCAAAGAATATTTTGCGAATGTATTTGATTAAATTTGACTGTTCTTATTATTATTATTTAATGTACAATTCTTTTTTTTTCTATGTGACATTTTAATATTGTTTTTTTATTCCCTTTCTGTTTTTTATTATTATTATTGTAATTATGACTATAATTCTGTATTTGCACGCATTTGATTGTGTTTTATTGCAAATAAATGATTGATTGATTGAGAGCGGGGCTAGGGTTGTAAAGCTGATTTTCCACTAGAGCTATGCTACAAAAAGTAAAGCTATGCTGCGAGGATGCGCTACGAGCTATGCGACCGTTTCCACTAAAGCTACGGCGTGTAGCTGTGCGAGGTAGATGCGCTATGAAGATGCGCAGCTCGAGCTATGCGATGTATCGACAGCGGGCGCGGGGAGCGCTCAGGCATCTGTAGCGCGCATCCGTAGCACGCATCCACAGCACGCATCCGTAGCACGCATCCACAGCACGCATCCGTAGCACGCATCCGTAGCACGCATCCACAGCACGCATCCGTAGCACGCATCCACAGCACGCATCCGTAGCACGCATCCGTAGCACGCATCCACAGCACTCATCCGTAGCACGCATCCACAGCACGCATCCGTAGCACGCATCCACAGCACGCATCCGTAGCGCGCATCCGTAGCACGCATCCACAGCACGCATCCGTAGCACGCATCCGTAGCACGCATCCACAGCACGCATCCGTAGCACGCATCCGTAGCGCGCATCCGTAGCACGCATCCACAGCACGCATCCGTAGCACGCATCCACAGCACGCATCCGTAGCACGCATCCACAGCACTCATCCGTAGCACGCATCCGTAGCACGCATCCACAGCACGCATCCACAGCACTCATCCGTAGCACGCATCCACAGCACGCATCCGTAGCACGCATCCACAGCACGCATCCGTAGCACGCATCCACAGCACGCATCCGTAGCACGCATCCACAGCACTCATCCGTAGCACGCATCCACAGCACGCATCCGTAGCACGCATCCACAGCACGCATCCGTAGCACGCATCCACAGCACTCATCCGTAGCACGCATCCGTAGCACGCATCCACAGCACTCATCCGTAGCACGCATCCACAGCACGCATCCATAGCACGCATCCGCAGCTATGCTATGTGAATAAAGGAATGTGATTGGTGGATTTCAAACGCATCCATAGCAACGTAGCATAGCATAGCTCTAGTGGAAAACCAGCATAATAGTGGTTAGTGTAGCGTATTGAATTGTGTACCCCAACCGTTGCTATTTCATGTTAAGTTTGTACGTACGATGCGGCGAACAAAAGTCTGTCGTCAATGCTTCTTATAATTATAACTAGTGTTCGGAATTTCGGTGGCAAATTTCTCAGAGGTAAATGGAGTCGCCTACCTATTTTTATGATTAAACGAATAACGATTAAATGATTAATTTTGCATAATACTCTTTTTAACACTCTCAGCGCCATAGAACTCAACTAAATGTCTACAGCAGCAGGCCACATGGGCTGCCGGCCGCCCACAAAAGTACCAGCGCAGCAAGCCACATTCGAATGTTTGGATGTTTACCGGCAGCCCACATGGGCGGCCGGCGGGACACGCAAAGACTTTACCAGCGGCCCAGGCCAAATCTGTATCGGCTTTTGTAGCAGCCCACGTGGGCTGCCCGCGTACCACAGGATAGCAATCATGTACGTGAACACTTTTGCTGATCTTGATAAATCAAAGTGTGTACCGGCTGGCCACCAAAATAAGTAATCGTTTTCGCAGATCAACATTTCAAGCGCAAACGCGCGAACTTTTCTATGTGTTGACAAGGGTATATCTTATTTAAAAACCATGTCAGTTTTTGTTACATTTCTTCGGCTAAAGTCAAAAACACCATTCTTCGACTTTAGGACGAATTATAACAGAGTTTTAGAAGAAAAATATGTTCTCAGTGTAATCTTCGTGTTTGCTTTTTATAACAAAGTTTGATTTAACTTGCTACGTATCTTGTAATTTATCTTTATTTACCAAGTAATGAATCTTGTGTGTTTGGGACAAATCTCGCAACTGAATTTTAAACTAGTTATCCTCCACCTATTTAGGAGAAGTTTAGCCTGTAATTTATTCAATCGCCATCAAACAGCGATTAAGATAATTACTTGGTTAAGTATTATCACCATAATAAAAAATTGTAATTCCAATGTTTATAGTGAAAATGTTGTAAAAGACTCAGCAGCATTGAGTAGCAGCTCCCTGTCTCGCAAAAAATTCTGATAATCTTATTTTTCGATTAGATTTATGACGAATCTTCTTGTCAGTAGACAAGAAACGGTTTTTGTGGGATCCTTGCGTACCACATGGCTTGCTGGTAAAGTTAACATGGTGTACCGCCGGCCGCCCACGTGGGCTGCTGTAGAAGATAATAAAGTTGTTCAGTTTTAAGACGTGGCGCTCGCCTAAATCTTTTCGGTGTCCTGCCAGCAACCCACATGGCCTGCTAGTAAAAGTCACCCTAACCACGCTTGGCGTATTGCAAAAGGAATAATGTGGTCTGCCGGCCGCCCACATGGCCTGCCGGTAAACCTCAAAAATTTTCAGTGGCTTGCTCTATTGGAATTTTTGTGGGCGGCCGGTGACCCACGTGGCGCTGAGAGTGTTAAATTATCTTGCGAGCATTACCTACTTATACCACGATCTCACAGGACTACTAATAACACAAGTATGTAGGTAAACATTGTTTAATAAATTTATTTATTTTTACTTATTACATACGTACAAACATGTCACCTAAACAGTCGGGACAGTATAATGTTTGTACCTGCCGCCATTTAATGTCATACTAAGTACTTCAGGTAAATGAATAATTTATTTATTCAAATCATAAAAAGTTAATCATAAAAACGACTCCATTACCCACTGTGTGAAATTTGCCACCGAAACTCCGAACACTAATTATAACCGTTATACAAGTAACCTGTTAGCCGCGTATTCAACCGTTCACGCTATGCTAATACAATCGTATCTAAAGTCATTTAAATTTAATATCCTAATATAATAAGGTAATAACAAAAAACAAAAATATACCTTATCCCAACGCATTAGTGTACTCGCCACAAAAAGAATCGCTGTCACCACAGAACAATAAATAGGTTAGAAAGGCGATGGGGGCGTGGCACGCGCGCCACATCGTTGAGCATTTGCTCAACGTTCGCGCCGACGGCACGCGCAGGTCGCCTCAGTCGCTCTCAATGAACGAACGAGTACGTACAAGCGTGAAAAATATTAAAAAATACCTTCCTGTGCGATCATTACATGTAGAGCAAGAAGCCAGGTGCCAAGTACGACTAATGAAAGGATTTCATTTCACAAGTAACGTTATTTCAATGTTAATATTGACGAAAAATTGGTTTAAGTTGAATTTTTTTAACAAAGCCCCACTCGGGTTCCCACGCTGCGCCACGTACGCGTAGTGATGTACCCGTTTGAAAGATTACCGATTTTTATCGGTCTGGGTGGTAGCTATAGAAATCTTATATTCTTTATTTGTAGTTTTTACCAGTACCTGTGCATGGTACTGGTAAAAACTAATATTAAATATGTAACGATGTGTTACCGTGCGATTATTTTATTCTAATTATATCATTGAAAAGTTTAAATATACGTTTTCTTAATATAAAATGTTGTCAAGCGGATGCGTCCGCGTCCGCTAAGGAAATTATAATTTTCAATGAAATTTAAAAAGTTAACGCCACAGGTGAGATTTACACCCTCTGGAATCCGTTCATTGCTCTAACCAACTGAGCTACCGTGGGCATCCCTTGTGGTGGTGAATTTTTTAATCAAAAACTTAACACCAGAAACAAAAAGACAATTACTTACCTAATACATTCTGTTTCAAGGACAATAAAATTTTATCATAAATTGCGTTCCCCTTAACCTTTCGCCACTTCACACACTAGTACTCGTTAAACTTAGGCTATTTACTAATTCGAGAACTTCCATCTAGTCCGAATCGTGGCATCATGGTATCTAATTATTTACACTTCCATTTGATTATTTACATTTACATAATAATTATTTACATTTACACCATTTACATAATAAATATCTGGGCGACCGAGCTTTGCTCGGCGTTTTCCTGTTCATGAGACCTAGCTAGATCGTTTGCTCGTCCCCGAAAACCCCCACATACCAAATTTCATCAAAATCCTTAGAGCCGTTTCCGAGATCCCGGAAATATAGAAATATAGATATACATATATAGATATAAACAAGAATTGCTCGTTTAAAGATATAAGATTATTTGCATTTCCTTTGCACTTCACTACATGAACTTTTTTCCGAGATTTAAATGGATGGACGGACGGACGAACGGACGGACGGACGCGTGAGTGACTGCAATAGGGTCCCCCTTCAGGTACGGAACCCTAAAAAGAATTACTAAATTCGGACAACATTGCTAATTATATCTAAAAAAATTCAATTTAAATTATATTAAAAAACTAAAAAACCTTCTATCTTATTTGTATTGAAGTCTGTTAGTAAAAGAAAGTCATTTTGCAATTTTTGCATTCGTATTTTTGCAATAAATAAAGGTCTAACACATTAGAAGTATTTTCGTTGTAATGTAAATAATCGTAAATTTAAATAACCGATAAATATATTTTTTTATTCAATCCCTAGTGAAAGTTTTGCTTTAGCTTGCGTGTGTGCTGTGCGTGTAGGTTAACTTACGTATGTGCGAATGAACTGTCGGCCAATAACGGCGCTTTGTTGTCGTTGCGAGTGTGTGAGTTTCATTGTGTTTATTTTGTTCACGTGTAGTAGTAACATACCTGGAGGGGGTAAGGTGGCGACACTGGTTCTGATACAACTCGCGCTTGATAGCCTTTCTAACCTATTTAATGTTCTGTGGCTGTCACAAATGTGTGCATGTTTAATGTGTGCATGTTTAATGTGTGCCAATAAGACTGGAAATCGCGTGCGCCGTTTTAGAGTTGACGATACACATTAATGCCGATAGCCGGGCGGTCAGTTTGTCGCTAATTGCACTTGTGTTGATTTACAAGCGATACGGGAACAGGTTTTTAATGTTTAGATAAGATATCTGGAGGGAGTTACAGCAATTTAGAAAAAAAGGTCATAAGTAAAACTCATAGTAGGTATTTGACTTGATGAAATTCACCTATTTCGCAGGATTGTTCACTATTTTATAAATAAGAACAAACATTCAATGAAGGGTGAATTGGGATTGACCGGGCATATAACTAGATGGTTAAAATAAGGTTGAACGTCCTATTAGCTTCGGATTATATAGTCCAGTCCCTGGTTATGCTCCTGTAGAGAAGTCCGCGGTTGGAGTTTTTTTCTTTAAGATTCCTACTCACGTTTCCCGGAAAATAAATCCATATGCGGACTTCCCTACAGGACCAGCCCGTCACTGGACTACTAATAATGAAGGATGAAGTAAGGTTGAACGGGCCATATTTTTCAGGGTAAAACCGGTGTATAGTTGGGGCGTGAATTACACTAGAACTGGTCAATACTTAGAGGGTGAAATACATTAGAACTGGTCAATACTTAGAGGGAGAAATACACTAGAACTGGTCAATACTTAGAGGGTGAAATACACTAGAACTGGTCAATACTTTAGGGCGAAATACACTAGAACTGGTCAATACTTAGAGGGTGAAATACACTAGAACTGGTCAATACTTGGAGGGTGAAATACACTAGAACTGGTCAATACTTAGAGGGAGAAATACACTAGAACTGGTCAATACTTAGAGGGAGAAATACACTAGAACTGGTCAATACTTAGAGGGAGAAATACACTAGAACTGGTCAATACTTAGAGGGTGAAATACACTAGAACTGGTCAATACTTGGAGGGTGAAATACACTAGAACCGGTTAATACTTAGAGGGAGAAATACATTAGAACTGGTCAATACTTAGAGGGTGAAATGCACTAGAACTGGTCAATACTTGGAGGGAGAAATACACTAGAACTGGTTAATACTTGAGGGTGAAATACACTAGAACTGGTCAATACTTAGAGGGAGAAATACACTAGAACTGGTCAATACTTAGAGGGTGAAATACACTAGAACTGGTCAATACTTGGAGGGAGAAATACACTAGAACTGGTTAATACTTGAGGGTGAAATACACTAGAACTGGTCAATACTTGGAGGGTGAAATACACTAGAACTGGTCAATACTTAGAGGGAGAAATACACTAGAACTGGTCAATACTTGGAGGGCGAAATACACTAGAACTGGTTAATACTTGAGGGTGAAATACACTAGAACTGGTCAATACTTAGAGGGAGAAATACACTAGAACTGGTCAATACTTAGAGGGTGAAATACACTAGAACTGGTCAATACTTGGAGGGTGAAATACACTAGAACTGGTCAATACTTGGAGGGTGAAATACGGTTCCACTGGTCAATATTTAGAAGGTGAAATAAGGTTGCACTGGCAATGGCCAGTCTATCATTGGATAGGAGAGTGAATTACGCTGGAAAGCTTTCAAAATGAATATTAGTAGCAATGCCTTGAATGGACAGATTGCAGCATATAGACAACGTAGGCCAGTGACAGATTGTGTGTTGGGCTTGTGCACCGACCTTTCCACTTGTCGACGGGCAGCTCCATGTCCTCGAAGCTCTGGTCGTAGGGCGCCGACACGGGCTCGTCCGTCGGGTCCGCGTACTGCTCCAGGTACTTGTGCGCGAGCGCCTGCTCCGCCGTGATGCGCCTACAACCAGCCAGATCAACGGCATTAGTCTCACGCTACAACTTGACATTATGAACTAACCCAGGCGGGCCTAGCGCTTCGGCTTCGGAGACCCAGCTCCCAACCACCTTCGAGCGGCAATATATCCACCTGCATACCTAAACTTCGGACCTTGCAGACGTCTATTCGGATGGCCGAGAACCAAGCGCCCAAGAGAACAATAGATAGATAGATAGATATCATTTATTGTATTGATCATACATTGTCAAGAACATTATCAAATTATAAATAACTTAGAATAAATTTACAATATAAATTAATCAATATGAACAATTGCGAAAAATATATTAGATTTAAATAATTTAATGAATGTCAAATACATATCATGTTTTGATACATTCATTCACCAATCGTTATTCGTCCAGAAACTCTTTGACAGAATAATAGGCTTTCCTCGTGCAATGCGCTCTAAGTCTACGAGTAAAAGCGCTTTCCGTGCTAGCAATTTTGATTTCTTCAGGTATTTTGTTGTAGATCTTAGGACCCATTACACCGAGATAGTGCGACCGTACAATAGTGCGCAAAGTACATACATTGAGACATAATTACACTTAATAAGAGAATAACGGGTGACGCTCACTTGGAAAAACACCCACTTGGCAATGGCAGGCCGAAACATGTAGCAAATAGTGACTTTTCAAAGTGAGTGTCAATGTCAACCGTTATTCTCTTATTAAGTGCGCAAAGTGACGGCCTCATGTAGTCACGACCCTCAGTCATGCATGAGAAGCGACCAAAAGAAGAAGACCTGAACGTAATTTTCGGTTAACAGGTAAGATAGAAAATTAAATGTGTCTGTTATCGATAGGACAGCGCAATCACGCATCGTGGTAACGAGTGTCAACTTTAGACATACACAATACACTATTTTTGAAGAAACCGTAAGGATGAATCATTCGGCCATTGTCGACTGTCGTCATGTATTCGTACGAGTATACGAGCGACGTAATCACGTCATCCTAAACACAATATTAATAACACATTACAGGTCTGCAATCTGTGTTGAAGTAATAACGTGTAGTTAACGAAACAAATCAAGTACGTGAAAGATTCATACACTCGTACGCAACAAATAGACCTAACCTTGAAGTGACAGCGCCAGAAATTCTGTACTAGATGTGTATTGTATTTTTGTAATGTAGATCTAGATGTGTTTATAAACAGTTTAATATCTGGGCGACTGAGCTTAGCTCGGCGTTTTCCCGAGCATGAGACCTAGCTAGATCGATTGCTCGTCCCCGAAAACCCCCACATACCAAATTTCATCAAAATCGTTAGAGCCGTTTCCGAGATCCCCGAAATAATTAAACTATACACACACACTCACTTGTCGGCGTCGAGCTCGAGCATGAGCTCGAGCAGGTTGGTGGCGAGCGGGTTCGCGCCGCGGAACACCTCGCGGAACTATACACACACACTCACTTGTCGGCGTCGAGCTCGAGCATGAGCTCGAGCAGGTTGATGGCGAGCGGGTTCGCGCCGCGGAACACCTCGCGGAACTATACACACACACTCACTTGTCGGCGTCGAGCTCGAGCATCAGCTCGAGCAGGTTGATGGCGAGCGGGTTCGCGCCGCGGAACACCTCGCGGAACTATACACACACACTCACTTGTCGGCGTCGAGCTCGAGCATGAGCTCGAGCAGGTTGATGGCGAGCGGGTTCGCGCCGCGGAACACCTCGCGGAACTATACACACACACTCACTTGTCGGCGTCGAGCTCGAGCATCAGCTCGAGCAGGTTGATGGCGAGCGGGTTCGCGCCGCGGAACACCTCGCGGAACTATACACACACACTCACTTGTCGGCGTCGAGCTCGAGCATCAGCTCGAGCAGGTTGATGGCGAGCGGGTTCGCGCCGCGGAACACCTCGCGGAACTATACACACACACTCACTTGTCGGCGTCGAGCTCGAGCATCAGCTCGAGCAGGTTGATGGCGAGCGGGTTCGCGCCGCGGAACACCTCGCGGAACTATACACACACACTCACTTGTCGGCGTCGAGCTCGAGCATGAGCTCGAGCAGGTTGATGGCGAGCGGGTTCGCGCCGCGGAACACCTCGCGGAACTATACACACACACTCACTTGTCGGCGTCGAGCTCGAGCATGAGCTCGAGCAGGTTGATGGCGAGCGGGTTCGCGCCACGGAACACCTCGCGGAACTATACACACACACTCACTTGTCGGCGTCGAGCTCGAGCATGAGCTCGAGCAGGTTGATGGCGAGCGGGTTCGCGCCGCGGAACACCTCGCGGAACTATACACACACACTCACTTGTCGGCGTCGAGCTCGAGCATCAGCTCGAGCAGGTTGATGGCGAGCGGGTTCGCGCCGCGGAACACCTCGCGGAACTATACACACACACTCACTTGTCGGCGTCGAGCTCGAGCATCAGCTCGAGCAGGTTGATGGCGAGCGGGTTCGCGCCGCGGAACACCTCGCGGAACTATACACACACACTCACTTGTCGGCGTCGAGCTCGAGCATGAGCTCGAGCAGGTTGATGGCGAGCGGGTTCGCGCCGCGGAACACCTCGCGGAACTATACACACACACTCACTTGTCGGCGTCGAGCTCGAGCATGAGCTCGAGCAGGTTGATGGCGAGCGGGTTCGCGCCGCGGAACACCTCGCGGAACTATACACACACACTCACTTGTCGGCGTCGAGCTCGAGCATGAGCTCGAGCAGGTTGATGGCGAGCGGGTTCGCGCCGCGGAACACCTCGCGGAACTATACACACACACTCACTTGTCGGCGTCGAGCTCGAGCATGAGCTCGAGCAGGTTGATGGCGAGCGGGTTCGCGCCGCGGAACACCTCGCGGAACTATACACACACACTCACTTGTCGGCGTCGAGCTCGAGCATGAGCTCGAGCAGGTTGATGGCGAGCGGGTTCGCGCCGCGGAACACCTCGCGGAACTATACACACACACTCACTTGTCGGCGTCGAGCTCGAGCATGAGCTCGAGCAGGTTGATGGCGAGCGGGTTCGCGCCGCGGAACACCTCGCGGAACTATACACACACACTCACTTGTCGGCGTCGAGCTCGAGCATGAGCTCGAGCAGGTTGATGGCGAGCGGGTTCGCGCCGCGGAACACCTCGCGGAACTATACACACACACTCACTTGTCGGCGTCGAGCTCGAGCATGAGCTCGAGCAGGTTGATGGCGAGCGGGTTCGCGCCGCGGAACACCTCGCGGAACTATACACACACACTCACTTGTCGGCGTCGAGCTCGAGCATGAGCTCGAGCAGGTTGATGGCGAGCGGGTTCGCGCCGCGGAACACCTCGCGGAACTATACACACACACTCACTTGTCGGCGTCGAGCTCGAGCATCAGCTCGAGCAGGTTGATGGCGAGCGGGTTCGCGCCGCGGAACACCTCGCGGAACTATACACACACACTCACTTGTCGGCGTCGAGCTCGAGCATGAGCTCGAGCAGGTTGATGGCGAGCGGGTTCGCGCCGCGGAACACCTCGCGGAACTATACACACACACTCACTTGTCGGCGTCGAGCTCGAGCATGAGCTCGAGCAGGTTGATGGCGAGCGGGTTCGCGCCGCGGAACACCTCGCGGAACTATACACACACACTCACTTGTCGGCGTCGAGCTCGAGCATGAGCTCGAGCAGGTTGATGGCGAGCGGGTTCGCGCCGCGGAACACCTCGCGGAACTATACACACACACTCACTTGTCGGCGTCGAGCTCGAGCATGAGCTCGAGCAGGTTGATGGCGAGCGGGTTCGCGCCGCGGAACACCTCGCGGAACTATACACACACACTCACTTGTCGGCGTCGAGCTCGAGCATGAGCTCGAGCAGGTTGATGGCGAGCGGGTTCGCGCCGCGGAACACCTCGCGGAAGTCGCGCCGCGCCAGCGCCGGCAGCGACTGGATGTAGTTGCGGGCCTGGCGCACAGATACATACATTAGTCATCAGTAGACAGGATTCGGGCGTCAAAACCTGCGAGCACATACCCACATACCCCGAGCCTTCGGGAGAAGTCTGGGTTTTGTGGTATTACCCACTCCCACTATCAACTTTATATAATTTGGAGGACTCTAGCAACGTAGGGTGAATGTACTAAGAGCCGAATAATAAGTAATTGACGAGCTTCGTAACGCATGAACTAACATGAATATAGTATTTATGTCACACCTGGCCATAAAGCGGCAATTACCGCACGCTCCGCGCGCGGGAAATCCCACTTCCTGGCCAGTGGACGACATAAAATTTTGTACTTCAAATGCCTGCGATCTGAGACATTCTTTGTTTTACCGCCCTTGTTAAGTAATGTACTATTATGTAATATCGAATGCTGACATCGGGATACCGTTATAGTCTGAGCCCTGGACTGATACGAACTGTATCTACTGTATCAAATTGAGCACAAGGTAAAATGGCTCGCTTAGTAAATGACGCTGAGGTGACGAAGGCATTATTCACCGCTTATGTTATGACGAACAGTAAAGCTGTATATTACCAGCCAAGCTTATATACAATACGAATACTGGTATGTATTTAGAAATATAATGTTACCATGTTACCATGCACACGCACGCAGGCATGTAGCTTCAAAACTCAGCACGTCCGATATATAAGAAAAAGCCTCTCTGCAGCATCGCAGACCAAGCGAGACCAGGGTTCAAACCACGATGGTCGGAAAACACCTGGAAGAGATCCCTTTTAGGGATAAGTTCGCCTTTGGACCAAAATAACCTAATTTGTCTGTATTTTGTACCTGCTTTTTGTGTACAATAAAGTTATTAAATACATACAAAACATCCCAATCTTGTACGTACCAGTATAAACAAAACACTGGGAGCGAGCGAAGTAGCGAACACGCAACTAGATGAGTTTTAATTACAAACTAATGAACGCTAACGATTCGAGACATACATTCCAAGACACAAGGCCGACCATTGTAGACCTTATTACTCTTGACATAAGGTTTACAAATACTTAACCTTCATTTATACATACATACGTTCACAACATTCATGTATTGTATTGACTAAGCATTGTCTAGAAAATGTATTCAATTATATCGATCCATGTAATACACGTTAGCATACCGCATCAAAGTCAGTTTACTAGTTTCTGAGTTTATTGGAATCAGACAAATGCGGCGGGGACTTTGTTCTATAATACGATGAACACCATACATACAATGATATTGATAAACATTGTTCAGGTACAGACATTACTCTAAAGCATGCTTCTATAGTAGTACCTGGCGAACACACATTGGTTACAAACATTGGCCCCGTCAGACAAACTCACCAACAAATGCAACAGGTGTACCACGGGATTGAGTCATCTACAATATCTACATATTGTTTTGATTTGCACAGCTGCGTGAAAACATACTGATTTCGAACTAGTATACAGGAATCGAGTTACCTGTTAATGTTATTATATTTTACAGGAATTTTGTTTCCTGTTAAGGTTATTCATTTATTGTTACTTTGGCAAAGCGTTCCGCTACACCTCTCAATTATTCGCACGAGCCGTAGGCGAAGGCGTTAAATTTGAGCTTTAAGGCATTACAAGACCGTGACAAGTGGACAACTCTTCTGCGAGCCCTATGTCCCTAATGACGGATAACAGGAACTCATCATCATCATCAACACCTTATCCGTTATCACCTCTGTGGGCACAATTTTACGTTTACCTCGTAAAGTGGACTCTCTTGCTGACAATATAAAAATAAAAACGTAAATAATCATCAATCTCGCTTCCCAGATGCCTTACCTCTTCGCTAGTAATTTTGTCAATAGTCTCTTGATCTGGTTTCCCGCACAAGAACAATATCCTCGTGAGATGGTCAATATCTGAACGCAAACGTGTTAAGGTTACAAGCACCGGACAAACAAGCAGACGGGCAGACAAGCGTTAGAAGCCATGTTACGATTATAACGAGGACACAGTTAACTGTCCATACTGCACCTTATCTGATTACAATAAGGTTTAAAATGGCTAGTTAAATGTGGCGTATTCTGCCATGCATACATCAAATCACATCACATCACAGAAGAATATTTACAGTTTATCGATACATGTAGACTCAGCCCCAAGAGTGATTGATATAATAACTCTTTTTCACCTAATGTTGATTCGACTAAAGACTCTTTTGATATAACTGGTTAGATGTTTCTAACTTTTTCTTTGTAAATTGTACTTTGAATAAAATAAACAAAAGACATTATGGTTTTAAAAAATACAATTAAAGTCATATAACATATTGAAGGGTAAATTATCTAGTTATTGCCACTTAATGCCAAGTTTTTCGCCGGTGTCACACTTCAAATCAGTAAAACCTGCCAATGTTAAGAGATGTACAACGTGTTCCAAATATCCTGAAAATGTTAATTATTTAGTATAGCCTGTTATTCTAAACTTAGAGCCTTAAAATATTTAAGCAAAAGTCGTTATCGCATTAACCAGGTTATATCAAAGGTCACATTATACCAAATGTTACATTAGGCAAGTACTTGTTATATCAGCCACTGTAAAGCAAACATCTCTACTTACAGACTCTGACGATATTTTCTGCATGAACTCCTGCGCAGGCGTGCCCAGCACTTCCATGATTAAGTTAAGCTGGTGGATATCTGGCGTCCATTAAGGTACTGCACTATTCTGATAACGGTACTGACTCTCTAGTCTAGTCTAGTCTAGGCGCACTGCCCAACTAACCCGATGTTACACAGCTTAAGGGTCCTTATAAGGTAGAAAACGCTCATCTATTTAGGCCATTATCTGTTTAATTGAGACATATTTTGACATTTTCTCAATGTTACTATCTAGAACAGGACTATTGCGACGTAATTACATAAGTTTAAAATGTATTTTTTTAATTTTTCATTCAGAAATATTGTTTCAAAAATCTACTGCACGCAAGAAAATCAAAAAAGGGCAATGTTACTAATGTTACTATCTAAAACTTTAATAAAATCATCATGTCCTTCAATCAATCTATAGGTATTCAGAACTTTTGTCAATTTTGTAATCAAAAAATTTTAAAACTTGTAAGGCCTCACCATTTGCTGCCGCTTTATATATATTCTAGGTTCCTATTATAGTGTCTTACATTGCCAGCTTCCCAAATCTATGGATGTTGTCCTTCCGACGCCCTCCGCGTAGGCGAGGGAAGAATTTGTCTGTCGCATAACATAACTCTTAATCTTTCGCGTATAGGTAATACATTACTTCATCGAGTTTTGGTGCAAATGACAATTTTCATCTCTGTGGAACATATAGCTATTAAAATATTGTACTGAAATGACCATTATTTGTACCAAACCGCGACGAAAATACTACGCTACACGAACTGCAGCGTCAGACCCCTCGTTAAAGGCTATTGAACATCTATTTACATGATACACTTAACACAAACATCCAGGTTTGTATGACTGAGCTGAAGGCTGAAGGAGAAATTGACAAAGACACATTTAACTGGCCATGAATACTCCTTATTGCGTCGCATTAAGGTTCAAGATGGCCAATTAAACGCGGACAATTGGAGCATGCAGTATTCGTGAATAAGTTTAGTCTATTGTTTTGGACAGTGAATAACTACAGGGTATTATGTGGACATGAAATCCACGGAGTCTACGATCGAGATATGATATAACTAAATACTGAAAAATAAAGGCATGCTAACTAAGGACATCGAAGACAACATCTAAAAACCTGCATCACACTGCCCAAGTGAGGTGACTCAGTCAACTCGTGTTCTAGCCTCTCGAGTGCTTCTTCAAAGAGACACTGTCAAAGTATTGTCAAATCCGACCTTACGTGTCTTAATATAAGTGCCATTCTTAGGAAAAAAGACAGTGCGGTGCGGTGGAATGCGGCGCACTAAGGTCCCGTTTCCCTCGTGCGGCACATCCATGATGGTACAGTCACAGTCTTAAAACACTTGTCTTAAAAAAGTTGTTCTGTATTATACTGTGGTACAGTAAAGAACAACTTTTTTAAGACAACTGTTTAGACAACAGAAGGGTTCCCACGGCCCGTGGACTGGCCACGTCTGCGGATGCCTGTGCGGCTCCGCCTCCCGACGGGGACCGGGTGACGACCTGACGACAGGCGACCACAGCCCTCACCGTTCCCACGATCTGTAGGCGCGGTCAGATCTGTGAAACAACGGGCCGTGGAAACCCAGCTTAAGAGGCTGACAACACCTAATTTTGTTGAAATTGATGTTATTTAAGCAGTTTTTTAAGAAAAACTATTTGTTATACTACTAACTAACTATTATAGTATTCATTTATTCTACGCGCAGAGCTTCCGTAAAGAGCGGGATGGTTAATTGGAAACTCACGCGTGTTAGAGCGGGACTTTTTTTAGGTGTTGTCAGCCTCTTAAGGAGTAGAGTAGAGTAGTGTAGAGTAGTGTAGAGAAAGGATACGGTCGGAGCCGGGGAAGAGCGTGCGGCCGGTGAGCAGCTCGGCCATGATGCAGCCCACGGACCAGATGTCCACCGTCTGGTTGTAGTGCATCCAGTTCAGCATGATCTCCGGCGCGCGGTACCACCTGCGCACGCAACACCCGCACGCATCATGTCGTGGTTTGGTTTAAGGCTTGGTCACACAGCTTGCGCGACGCAAGCGGGACGCTGCGCTGCGCGCCAAAATGTATGAAACCGTCCCGCTCGCGTCGCGCAACCTGTGTGACGTCGCTAACATGTTAGCATACGTTCCGGCGCGCAGCGCGAGCGTCGCGCGGACGTCGCGCAACGCTGTGTGACCAAGCCTTTACGCGTTACAATTGGAACAATAAAGCATCAAAACTTGATTTTTGATGCTTAAAGTTATGATTCCGCCGCTGCCGAAAGCAGACGGCAACTGCACGGACCGCCGCAATCCAAATTGAACCGTAATGGTAGACGTAAAAAGCTCAATTTGAAATGAGCAGACAAGTGTCGCAACGACACGACGACTCTTACGCCGCTCACTCTAAATTGGGTCTTTTTGTCTTACGATTACGGTTCAATTTAGTGTGCGGCGGAACGTGCAGTTGCCGTCTGCTGTCGGCTGCGGAATCATAACTTTAGCTGCAAACGCACTGACAGCGGTGGTGGCGCGGTGCGGAGGCGGTACCGGTTGTAATATTCGAACTAATATGAAAGGGTCCGCACAGAACGCTTTTTTCCCGGCCGGTTTTCTGTGCGAACCCTTTCATATTAGTTCGAATATTACAACCGGTACCGCCTCCGCACCGTGACGCCCCGCCCCGCTACCGCTGTCAGTGCGTTTCGGGCTTTTATCATTCCTATTGTAGCGTGGATTGCCCCGCCATGCCAAATTTCATATAAGTCCGTGAAGCGGTTTTAACGTCAAGAGATACATCAAGTACTACTTTAAACAGACCGGGTACTAGTTTACAGGAGTACCTAAAGATATATTATTGAGAAGCGACGTACCTCGTGGCGACGTAGCCCGTCATCTCGGTCTCGGTGGGGCGGGCCAGCCCGAAGTCCAGGATCTTCAGCTCGCAGTCCTCGTTCACGGCGATGTTTGATGGCTTCAGGTCCTTAACAAACAAACTAAAGTTGGAATGTTTTCTATAAATTACCAAAATCTTCGCGTTATTTTATTACCGATCAGTTTAGTGCATTATGAGCAAGTAAGACAGTGAGACTAGTCCGGCTAGACGGTCGCCAAGAATCTTAAAATGCGGGACAGGACGTGTTGGAAGCAGCTGTTGGAAGCAAACAAGAGACCTTATACATCTCTAACTATACTGATATTGTAATATTTGTAATAGATAATTTTAATTAATATATTGACATGAAAATTTGTTATATTATTGTCATATATCATTGTAAATTATTTTTTCTCATTAAAAATTTATCATAATCGTATGCTTATATTGTCTGACTTTATTACATTGTAAATTGACATTATGACATGTAAAAGAGCCCTTGTGGCCTATTTGCAGAATAAATGTTTGAATTTTGAATTCTGAACACAACTCTATTGGTAAGGGTAGAGTGCAGGTTCAGATATATTTGAACACCCTCAAGAGTACATAGTAGTAGTGATTCCAGTCCTTGAGCGAGGATAGGTGGAGTGATCAGTGGCTGTAGTGTAGTGTTACCCTGTGGATGATCCCCGCGGAGTGTATGTACTTGAGCCCGCGCAGGATCTGGTAGACGAGGAACTGCACGTGGTCGTCGGAGAGCTTCTGCGTGCGCACGATGTTGTTGAGGTCGGCGCCCATGAGGTGCGTCACCAGGTACACCTGCCCGAACTCCTCCAGGCTCTTCTCGGGGCTGAACACGTCCAGCAGCCCTGCCGGACGAGACATGCCTCTAAACACTCTGCACTGTTCATGTCAAGACAAACACTATGCTGCCTATGGCACACAAATAATGTTTGTTTTATAACTATTTAAAGTTCTTTAAGGCGCCTGTATAAAGCACAAAGCACTCCCCATACAAACTTTGTGCAAGTTTTTCCTCGCTTTTGTTTGTTTGTATTACACTTGTGATTTTTGGTCAGTACGCTGATTTAATAGTTAGCTAAAAGCCCAAGTTATTTTATTTTTTTTAATTTTTTCGATTTTTTTGCTTGACATTCTTCGTATATCTAATATTAACAAGCAAAAAAATTATATGTGTGAGTGCCAAAACTGACGAATGAATAAAACTTGCACAGAGTTTGTATGGAAAAGGCCTTGCGCATACAGCCGCCTTAAGCCTATGCAAATAAACTCCACTTTTATACCGAAAATAGGAAAAATGTGTGAGTGACCTATAGCTTTAGTTCTAAGTGCAATACAGTACATAGTTGGTATGCTTGCACAAGACACCTTTTGATATATCTTCTCTTATTTATTTTCACTTGAGAAGTTAAACATTGTTTTTAAGACTTCAATATGCAATGACAGATGTACCAATGAACATATTGATATGAATGTGTAGCATGACTGAAGAACCAAAGCTTTAGAGAAATCTTGGAATTAAAAATCAGGAAAACCTCACCTGCGGCCCACATGCCCATTATTGACAATTGACAATGCAGTAACTTTCGCCTGCTATGCCGAGACAATTTTGTTATCAACTATCTGGCCCTTGGCTGCTGGAAGGTTGCCGACCCCTGGTGTAAAGTATAAGAACAGTTACCGATAACATTCTCATGGTTCATGTGCTTGAGCATGCGCAGCTCGCGGTAGGTGCGCTTGGCGTGCACGGCCGACTGGAACGGCCGCGCCAGCTTCTTGATGGCCACCTTCATGTTGTGCAGCGTGTCTATGGCCGAGCTGCAACCAATACACACCAACATTTTATTTGGCCTGTTGAGTCTGTGAGACAATTCTGCTTGTAACCTACTTTTAGGTGCTTTTCTCTACATTTGGTTTTTCAACACATATTTTTGTATTAATTATAATAATAATAAAGACATTATTCAACTAAAATGCATCTGATATCTGGTATAATTGATATGATATCTTTACTAAAATTAGATATATTATAGTTATTGTGTATTATAGTTATAGAGTAAAATTGTCCATAATTAGAGCCAGATCAAAGTGTGGGAGAGTGGTCAAAAAGTTTAAGCAACAGAAGTGGCGGTGGACTGGCCACATCATCAGAGAAGGACTAGAAAAGTGGACAAAAGACCTCATAGAGTGGTACCCAAGGGGACACAAAAGGAAGAGAGGAAGGCCTACTCTTGGATGGTCAGATGACCTTAAAAGGATAGGCAGAGTGGACTGGCTCAGGAAAGCGAGAGACCGCATCACCTGGAAGGACTTGGAAGAGGCCTATGTCGGAGGACAAACTGAAGTTGTCGATGGGAATAGAACATAGTATTATATATAATTGTATAGATAATAATTAAGGTATAATTTTAAGTAGATAGAGTATTAAGGTTAAAAAAAACTTCAGTAATAAAGGCTATTTTTGTTTTATTTATTTTATTATAGTTATTGTGAAACACTACATGTTAAACAAGGCATTATATTAGTTTTGTTATTAATCAAATTCAAATGGTTAATGCATTTGAAGTTGTTAAAGTAATTGTTAAAATGAATTGTGGTGTAGTTCAACCACATTTATTTGAGAGATATTTTCTCTTTATGCATCATAGATTATAGGCAGAGAAGCTCTAGTAATGTTAAACATTAACGTAGTGAAAGGAGCCGACCGCCTCCGAACCGAGCACGGCAGCGAAGGCAAACATAAATATACGAAATACAAACAACGAAACCCGTTCCGCCCACGCAGGGGCAATGCACTGGTTTGCATCCTAATCTCACAGTTCCACATACTCTCACTTACGGTGACTCCTCTGCCTCATTATAAATACTTACTGGCATGCTGCCTGACGCTTATTCTAAACAAATACGCACCAAACTTGACCGTAGGCGCCAGATCCTACAGGTGTAAGCATTTGGTATCGCTCTGGTACTATCCATTCTGTCTTGTTGATTTCCACTTTATAATATTTAGGCATATTTAACTCTTTTTCCACTTCCTTCAAACGCAACTACCAAGTAAACAGTCTCGCGGAAACGCAATCACGATACGTATCTCGCTAATTTAGTTCACTTTATCACGCAGGAATAGGAAATTGAAACTTTGGCATTTGGCAGTGCCGCGAGTGAGCGAGAATAGGTTTCTATTTCTACGATTGGAATGTGTGACTTCTAAGCGCTGTTTGTTAAAACGGATTTTGAGAGCGAAAAATTTACTTAAACTTTTACTATTTAAAATATGCATTGTTTCTCCTTTCTTACACCTAATGAAACTAAATCATTTTTTAATGAAACATTTTTCGAATATATTTTTTTGTGTATAAATAAAATACATCTCATAAAACAGAACGTAAAAATCGTGAGAATAGACATAAAGAGGCTTATCACACTACCTTATGGCATATATTATCACACTTCTGTATCGCGTGATAATATTGACCGTGTAACCGATACCTATCGGTAGGGCCGTGGTGAGGCCCTATCTGGGGGAGGGGAGTTAAAGCATCTCACTCATTAGAGCGAGATAGTTTAACTCCCCTCCCCGAGTTAGGGCCCTACCGATAGGGCAGTGTGATAAGGCTTTCATTTAAGGCGAACTATTCATTGGCATCGGCTTCACGGTCAATATTATCACGCGATACAGTATTGGCCTCTCTCTCACTTTCATGTAAGTGAGAGAGAGGCCAAAACTGTATCGCGTAATAATATTGACCGTATAACTGACACCATTATTATTCTGTGATTTTTGTATGCAAGATATTTTTTTTAAATGGCTATGCCAATTTTGTTTTCTATTTAGATGTGTGTCTTTCCCGTTCACGGGACAATCGTGTCCCGGACCTTTGGGAGGCGTGCGCGGAGCCGAAGTACCGGGGCACCGAAGTACTTATGATTAATAAATAAATAATAATAAATAAAATAAATACCACCGAGTACCACGTGCCACATAGCCAACACGTAGAGGCCCTTTTGACAATTTAATGAAATGCAAGGGATACACCGAGCGGATGCTGTCCCTGCCTGTCATGGGACGCACACAGAGACAGCACCCGCCAGGGTGTATAGGAACTATTGCTGATTCATGGAGTCTAAATAAACTGGGCTATTGGGTGAATATGATGGACTTTATTATTTATTATTATTATCACTAATTGTTCAAGTTTCTTTCCGGAGTTTGGCTACTTTGATAACTGTAAAGCGGGTATTACACTGTCCTGAATCAGGCGTCCTAACTAGTGGAGGGGAGTTGAAGCATCTCGCTCTAAAGTATAGGTCCGAACCCTTCTAAGTGTCCTGAATTCAGGACAGTGTAATACCCGCTTTACTGCCAAATTATATTTGTTTGACAGTTCATTTGCTTGGTAGAGTTAGCTGTAACAGACGATCGAATATGGTGCGCTCCGCACCGACGGACACGTTCGGTGCGCTCAACGCGCAACACCACCGAACCGTGTCATGTGGCACATGAACAGACGTTTCGAATATGGTACGCTCGCACCGTGACCTTGGTCTGCTCCGACGATATTTGTATGGCAGATCCGTCTACACGTTCGAACTTGGTGCGGACCGCACCAAATCCAGTGGGAGAATCATCGAACCGAGCGCACCGTCAATAATAATAATAATGTCCGGCGGACCGCTGTACGTACAGCTATTAAAGTAGCCAAACTTACGCAGGCAGCATGGTTTGGTTTCTGATAGTTCACTAAATCTAAACGTCAATAAACTGTCATCAGTGTCATTCAGTGTCACCTTTTCCTCACCTGTCATCTGATATTTTTCTTGGTTATTTATCTGCGGCTGAGTCTTGTAGAATCATTGGCAAAAATCTATAATAATGTCGCAAACGGCAGGCGTAAAGCCTATGACCATTGCTGGCCGCGTGGTGTCAGAACGAGAAAGATGTCTGGGAATGACCGATGCCGAAAGAGCTTGGCGTAAACAGTGGCTCAAGGATCAGGTTTTGTCGTCTAACGAGCCCGTACACGTCGAGGAATACTGGAGGGAACGCACCAATCCCATTCGCAGATTCTACCGAGCACCCTTAGACAAGCTCTTTGCCGGTCTCTCCGGAACGCTGGTAAGGTTACATAACAAAAATAACCTAGGGATATCCATGTCAAGTCTCTTTAACCACTTACTGACGCTTCCAGGGAGTTGATAGAGCCGCTCACTACAGATACATCACTGGAAAACTAGGATTTATTGTTCTGGGAATCCTTTCCACTCACTACTACTTCAAATACAACGGAAATGTAAGTTGTAATCGATATGATGCAGATTATCAGAAGAATCATGTAGGCCAACATTAATTTTAACTTTGAATTGTAGGACTGGACCAAGAAGGGAGGCTGGAGAGTGCTGCAGACCAAGCCCATGGTCCTGCCGGGCGAGCCCGGGTTCCCTTTCAAATCTGAGAAGAAAGTACCTGCTGACTACGCTGACAGGGGCTTCAAGAAGGCCACTATTTAAAATGAAACTAGAAAGGGTCATTCAACTGAAATCATTCTATTGACAGTGAATGTTGGAGTAATTTGTAACACATCTTAATTAAATAGTAGTTAATTCACTATTGTTTATATTTCAAATGCTTTTTTCAACAGGTTCTTGTATTACTTAAAAATGTGGGTTACCTTCACTAGTAAAATACTAAATATTTTCTTTAAAGAAATTATGATGTAATGATTAATTTCAGAAGTTTTCCTATTCAAGGACATCTGGGGCCCATTTCTCAAACTCTCTTTCTTATTATTGGTATTGAAAAGTCGTCCTGTTTGCGTAGCGTACGCTGTGTGACCAAGCCTTAAATGTAGGGGTCTGCACTCTCATCAAGGGGAACACAATTATTTTCAAGTTTCTCAATGGGTAGTTAAATATTTTAAAATGTAAGGGGGCTGCACTTCTTTATGGATCCTATATTTCATAAAATTCTCTGGTTTCAATAAAAGATGTTGAATTTCAAGCAAAATGTATTCCTTCCGAGTTGAAGGCATGTAGAAGCTTCATGAAGTCGTCAATGTCCATGGTCCGAGCCCGCATTTGATCAGCTTCAGCATTTGTCAGGATTTCTTGCACCTTTTGTTTTATGTCAAAATCTTCTGGTATTTCCTGTAAAAAGAGTTTAATGTTGTAAGATTTAGCACTTTAAAGAAGGCTAGAAATGAATAAGATTAAGAATATGTTGCGGGAATATAACAGGTGTATAAGAATAAGAATAATTTATTAAATATACATTTTACAATTATTTTCTTATCGTCTACAACTTATCGATAGAGATCATATATATCACATGCCTGAACTAGGATGTTTTCTGTGTTTCAGGCAAATGGGCAATAAATTAATTACTATTTATCTACAAAATATAAAACACTTTAATGTAAACCATGGTTTGCTTCGCGACATAAAGCTGAGTGATGACCTTTTTAGCATAATATTGCTGTATATGTATATCAAAATCTTTGTTTGTATTTCTTTAAAATGCTAAATAAACTTATTTCATTCATTCATTCATAATTCTTATTATCTAATACAACTAATGATAAAAGCAAAATATGAATAGTAAATAAAAGTGTACTTATGCACCCACCCGCAAGATCACATGAGTCACATCAAGAAATTCTTAAAGAAGTGTTTATATACAGTTCTACTAAAACTAGTTTATACGGTTGTACTTTGTTTTGCAGAAAAAACTTTCATGAAATTTATTGTTTAGCAGAATTTTCATTTCATACAAAATATTTTTTTCCAAAGTGTCCCAGTTACCTAACCTAACCTACTGTTCTGGTAGATCTAATTGGGTTATACACAATGGGACTTAAGCTGTATATCTAAAATTTTACGTTTCCAAAAAAATGGTCCAATCAAAATGAAAATTCTACATAACATAATATTATATGAAAGATTTTTCTGCGAAACAGGGTGCCACCAGTTTATATACACGACTACACGTACAGTGTCAAGGTTTGAAAATGGATTATCTAGGGTAGTTATTAACTTTTTTGCAAGTGAAAACAAAGATAGATTTGTCCTTTCAAAAGTTACCTACAATTTTATAAATGGACTTGGTGTATTTTACATGCAGCTTTGGCTGTGGGTGTACCTTATTATGCAAAGAGCAGTGCACTCTGAAGTTCTTGTCCAGCACAGCCATGGTGGTGGCGTGTTTGAAGGCCGCTGACAGTGTTTTGTTTTTCCGCACAAAAGCTATCCTGGTCAGGCCATCCCACTCTACAAAGTTGATAGGGGGTGGCGGGTTCCGAGGTTCTATCCGCACCACACTAGACTCCACTTTTGGAGGAGGCCTGAAATTATTTTTTCCAACCTGCAACAAGTATTATTGATTTGTAATGTATTTTTATTGACACAAAACTAACCAAGGTGGTGGATATCACAAAGAAAGTCAGGACCCTCAAATGGAGATGGACTGGACATATGATGTGGTCTAAAAAGGAGAAATGGACCCGAGAATTCACAGTGTGGTACCCACGGAACGAGAAAAGAAATAGAGGTAGACCACACAAAAGATGGGAAGATGACTTTCCGAAAAATTTGAGAAAAACCGAGAAGAGTGGCGCAGCCTGGAGGAGGCCTATGTCAAAGACAGCTTGACCAAATAAAACATATTAATTAGTAAAACACAAACAAATGTTAATTTAAGTCAAGAATAAAGGCTATTTTTATTTATTTTTATAATGTATCTTATTGAAATGTAATCTGAAATGTTAATAGTTTTATTAGTACATTACTTAACGAGGGCGGTAAAACAAAGAATATCTCAGATCGCAGGTATTTGACGCCCGAGCCGAAGGCAAGGGCGATAAATATGCGATCTGAGGCTTTCTTTATTACCGCCCGTGTTAAGTACAAAATTTTATGTCACCCCCTGGCCAGGAAGTGGGATTTTTCGCGCGCGGAGCGTGCGAATATGGCCGCTTTATGGCCAGGTGTGACATAATAGTACATTACTTACCAAGGGCGATAAAACAAAGAATGTCTCAGATCGCAGGTATTTTACGCCCGAGCCGAAGGCAAGGGCGATAAATACGCGATCTGAGGCTTTCTTTATTATCGCCCGTGGTAAGTACAAAATTTTATGTCACCCCCTGGCCAGGAAGTGGCATTTTTCGCGCGCGGAGCGTGCGATAATGGCCACTTTATGGCCAGGTGTGACATAAAATATATTACACATAGCATACCTTCATTAGCATATCGACACGGGCCAGCAACTGCGTGTTTATTGAGAGCCTGCAGTATAGTTTGTCTCCCGGCTTAGCGACCAGTCTCTGTGCAAACTCCTGCTGGAACATGAGCACCGCACACCGGAAGAACGGCCTGTGGAGCAGCAGCTTGAACACCAGCGGGGAACTGATCTAGTGAACAATTAATGAAAAAAAAATTATTCATGACTATGTTTGCTAAGGAACTTTTCAAATTTGGTTCTAGCAGCGACTGAAGAGTACACTTCTTTTGAAAATAAATACCTAATGAAGTTTAAAGCAAAATTATACTTACTATTATTTGTTATAAAATTGCTTTTAGACTGCTGCACCCCCGCTGGGTCCAACTCCCATTTACTACAATAATATAGAGATATTCCTACCTGGTACGGGATGTTTGCCACACATATGTCAAAGAATGGTAGCTCTGTCTTGAGCACATCTCCTACAAGAATCTGTAGTTTTGCTTGGTAAGGTGTGCCTTGGACACGTTTTTGTAATTCAGCCACCAGTCTGTGAATAGAAATGGAAAGGATTATCTATGGCCCTAAACATGGTAAAATTGTTTAATTGATAATTCATTTAAAATTGTTTTGTACAAAATTCTTAAAAGTGGAAATTCAAACGAAAAATATCTTTGTCAATGTATTTCTTATTTTTTGTTTTGCTCTGTCTCACTTATATTTTGAGTAATTTTATATTCAGAAGGAAAATAAATTTACCTGGTATCTATTTCACAGGCTACAACTTTTTTGACTCTGTCCAACAGTTTAACAGTCATGTTACCTGTACCAGGACCTATTTCGAGGGCTACGTCGGTTGGTCGCAAGCCAGATTTGTCCAACATAGATGTAATAATCAGCGGATTCTTCAGAATATGCTGGCCGAAGTCTTTGTTGAACTGGATGCCTGCAAATTTAAAATAAATATAGCTGGCAAAAGCAACTATTTATAAACAGAACAACACAAATGTAACCTTAAACATATCCCGGTCACTATAATACTTACGGCTGCTATAATTTGTAACAATTGCTTACCTTGTTTAGCAATTTCATTGTGAACCCTTGATTTCTTCTCAGCTTTTATTTTAGGCATTTTGATAATTTAATATGATCGCTTTTCCACGTGAGAAGCAATCGAAAAGGGATAATAAATTAGACAGTCGTGTCGTGTCGTCGTGTGACTGTTTGTGTCAATGTCAAATTGATTGACATTTGACATAAACACCACGGCTGTCATGCCCAAAACATTTCATTCCACGTTAAGCCACCATGAAATTTCAGAGCAAAGTGCTAACCTTCGTCTAATAATCGATGAAAAAAGGTATATGTTGTAAATATTGAATTTGCAAGACACTGTTTATTGTAATCAATTGCCATCATTACATTTAGTAAAAGACATTGGAGACGACCTTGACCTACATTTATTAGTAATGTAATTGCGTGCAATGAAACGTGTAAAAATTTTTTTCGCCAACAGAAATTAACAGAGGTCGATTAAAACAAATTAGGATAAAACCTTAAATCATTAACAGCAAAATGTAACACATCCTTCGCAGTTTTAGCTTTAGATAAAGAGAGAACGTATTTTTATCTGTAAAAAATAATTGAAAAAAAGTTTATGCGTCGTCACAAACAAAATCGATAATCAATTTTTATTTCTGGCAAGTCGTCAAATTTTTGGCATGGTTGATCTTTACGGGACCGAGTGAAATAAAACCGAATTGTGGAATTATTATGAAAATGGAGTGGAAACCAGAACAAGAAGGATTAAGGCAAATATTAACACTTCTCAAGGAGTCACAATCACCCGATACCGCTACCCAGAGAGCCGTTCAACAAGTATCCTTTTCACTGGTACCATGTCGTTGCTCTCAACGGCGTGCGTATTTTTTGTATCTGTAACCGCTTTACACATTATTTATCATGTTTCACAGGTATTTTCTGCTAATATTATACGTCTAAGCTACATGTTTTGTAAGTTATTGAGTGATTATGGCGAAGGCGTCTCAACGCTTCATTATAAATCGATTTTTCCGACATGACAGTCATTGGCAGCATTCGATTTGTGTGATATTTTCTTGACCCTTATCATCTCAGAAATTGGAGGAATTGAACAAGTATCCAGATTTCAACAACTACCTGATATTCGTATTAACTAAATTAGTAAGTGAAGAGGAGCCCACGAGGTCACTGAGCGGTTTGATATTGAAAAACAATGTGAAGGCTCACTACAACAGCTTCTTCCCCGAGGTGGCAGAGTTCATAAAGCGGGAATGTCTGTCGGCGGTGGGCGACCCGTCGCCGCTGATCCGCGCCACGGTGGGCATCATCATCACCACCATCGCCAGCAAGGGGGAGCTCACCTCCTGGCCCGAGCTGCTGCCGGCACTCTGCAACATGCTCGACTCACAGGACTACAATGTCTGCGAGGTGAGGTTTATCTTGCCATTTTGATTGATGATGTTAACAACTGCTGCTCATTCTGCTAAAGTGGTAGAAATGAAGTCAACTACACATCAAGTTGTTCCTATTTGTTACTGATACAGTCAAGTGCAAGATATGACTGCAGCAAATTAATTGTCTCATACATTTGTGTCTAAACCGTAATTTGCTGAAATAAAAGCTATGGGACATTGTGTAAGTTGTATGCACCCATACTTTTACCAGGCATCTCTAGGCACCTAAGGTATTTGTGTCTCTAATCAAGGAATGGAGCCAAAAATACCTTAGTTGTGTGGCTGATCTAACAAATATTATGGTTTACTTACTATTTAACTGACTTATTTATTTTTTCAGGGAGCATTTGGGGCACTACAAAAAATATGTGAAGACACAGCGGAACTCCTGGATAGTGATGCATTAAACAGGCCACTCAATGTTCTCATCCCCAAGTTCTTGCAGTTCTTCCGGCATTCATCACCCAAGATCAGATGCCACGCCATAGCCTGCGTCAACTACTTCATCATGGGCAGGACGCAGGCACTCATGGCACACATCGATTCATTTATTGATGTCAGTATTCTTCTTCAGCATGTATTAGTTAGATAGTAGAAACTCGTAATAAAATAAGATGACTGCAACAGCAACCAATGATTAGGTGTTGTGTGTATGTTCAAATACAAAAAGATGTATCCATTAAAAACGATCCGGGATTCCAACAGTTCAACACGATACGCATTTGACGCAATAGAGCTTTTTTTTTCTTTAATTATCATATGTGCCAGAAAAAGGAATTATTGATTGATCATCTTCAAGTTCAAGAACAGCCGGGCTATTAGGGCAGGGTACAGATATGTTGAAACTATTTGTTGATGAGTAGAGTTATTAGTGTGTATTCACTAGTTTCCCGATATTGACATAAAAATGATGTGTTTCCAGAATTTGTTCCATTTAGCATCAGATGAGGACCCGGACGTGCGGAAGAACGTGTGCCACGCGCTCGTGCTGCTGCTGGAGGTGCGGCTGGACCGGCTCGTGCCGCACCTGCCCAACATCATCGAGGTGAGAGTGGCGTGGCCATTTACTAAATTGTTACTATTTGAGGGATTGAAAACATTGAAAAAAAAAACTTCCCACTTGTTTTAAAAACCTACAAATATCCTAGCTCCTCCTCCATTCTTTGTAATACGTAGCCATGCCACGCGGGCGATTAACAATGAATAAAAAAGTGTATTGTGTGTTTATGAAGTGTTTTTGTTGACAGTACATGCTGGTGCGGACCCAGGACCCCGAGGAGGGAGTGGCGCTGGAGGCCTGCGAGTTCTGGCTCTCACTCGCTGAACAGACTGTGTGCAGAGAGGTATGCCCATTATTACACTACACACTGAGCCTGGGACTGGGACCCATTGCCTCACCTTATTCTAATAAGTAGTTTCATTCAATTTAATTCATTATTTAGTTTAATTCTCTCCCACTGTTTGTCGATTGTTTTGATTTTGTATTTGTTAGGTTAAGGTTTTATAGGCAATAAATGTTTTTTCTCAAAAATGGCCCGCAAATTGGACTTTAGTCGCTACATATTGGAAGGTAAAGTGTATAATTTAAGGTCAGATCCAAATTTGAAAGTAAAAAACATTGCAGGCCGCCTGCAATGTCACATATAAATTCCTTTATTTGTCGAGTTATAAACTTTTTAAAAAGTAGAAACTGTCATATAAAAGGAGGCACCGGTCGTATTCAGCCAATTCAGCTCGAATTTTTCTGTTAGAAACGCGACGTTTTTTTATGTGTCTCGAATAATTTGCGTTTTTCGGTGGAGAAATACACTTCCGATTCTGTTAAAAAAAAATAAACGGCGGGAAAGCATGATGTTTTTTACGTTTTAAGGTTATGTTTTTTTTTTTATTATTATAGCCTCATGTTGTCCATCCAGGTGTTTTTTTTTTTCCTCCTTATTTTTCGTTTCTATTTGTCCTGGATGTCCACTTGCCAATCGGCAAAGGCCTCCTCCAGCCTTGTCCACTCGTGCCTGTCTCTGGCGGTGGCGACCCTGCTCCATGTGACTCCAGCAACTGGCCTTATGTCGTCGTCCCACCTTTTGCGCTGCCTTCCTCTTTTCCTCTTACAGCCCCTTGGGTACCACTGGGTCACCTTTTTGTAGTGTGGCCAGACCATTTCCATTTGAGTCTCCTGATTTTTGTGACTATGTCTTGTACCTTGGTCTGGTTCCTTATGGCTTGATTCTTTATTTTATCGACTCTCCTTACTCCCAACATACTGCGTTCCATTGACACTTGGCAGATACGTAGTTTATTCAGTTGGTTCTTTGTGAGGGCCCAAGTCTGACTTCCGTACATAAGTATTGGTAGGATGCACGAGTTGAATACCTTGCTCTTGGTGCTGATGTGAAGATGTTGGTCTTTCATTATTTCCTTCATACCCCAGTATCTCTTCCAGCTATTGCCAATCCTTTGTTCGATTTCTCTATTGGTGATGTCCTCCAAGGTTATGTTTATCAAATCTTAATTTAATTTTTGTCGTATTTCCTCCATTTTTGAGAAAAGCACTATATTAGCCTCGGCCGGAATGGCAATTGCAGGCTTCGTATTATTTTAAACAAATACTCAGCCTGCGATTGCTCCCTTCCCGGCCACGGCAATAATGTACTATTTCACTTTCACTTCACTTTAAAAGTTGAATTCCGCCATTCCGCTTGAATTTTGAACATATAACCCAAAATTCGGCTTGGCTACATTCTGAATCGAATTTAGCAGGCTTTTTTTACTTTGGAAAAGTAATGTTGCCAAAATGGCTCGCAAAATGCCGTTCAACTTGAAATAATTTCATACGTTGTCATACCAGTCTATGATAACTGTGGTCAGCAATCAAAATTTCTCCCCCAAGGAATTGAGACTAGAAAGAGTAATGATATTGATTGGGAGAGCTAAAGAATATTTAGGAAAATCTCCATCTTGTTGGACTAGTTGCTAAGAGATAAGGGTGATTAACCTCATTTGTTTCTGACGGTAATAACATTACTAATCATAATCAGTGTTGTCTGAACATTCATTGTTTTAGTGGATGCACGTGTCGTATAGTCGATGTGAGTCACGGAAAGGCTTTAATGGACATTATGTAACTGAAATAGGCTATATGAAGGAAAATTTTTAGAGAAAAAGATCAATATCGATCAGTGGTGGCGCGTTAAAAATATTGTTGGGGAAGACGGAAATAATTTGCCTTTCTTATTCTTCATGAGCCATAGGTAGTAAAAGAACTGGACTGGCTAAAAATTAGGCAGATACTGTTAGTTTAGTCATAACTAACCGTTGGCAATCCTAATAAACAAATACCAATAAATCTAACGAACGAAAATACTCGCAGAACTTCACACTCCAATTGTTTTCTGCTATTTTAAACATTTTTAAATGTGTTGAAACGTATAAATGGACGCCATTTGATCCTAGAAAAATGGGGAAGTCATTGATTCCGATCATTCTAAAAACTTCATAGTAACACATTATTTTAAATACAAATACAAATGCTTTATTCGTCGAACATAGGTGTACACAACATAATATTGCAAAAGGTGGTAAAATTGGTAAAGTTTCACTATGTCGTACCCGCAGGCATACGAAATTTTACATGCAGTCAATCAGTAAGGACATGCACTTAATAAAAATTGTTTATGTCGGTCTTAAGATATAGTTATTACAATACAAATGTCAAGTTACTGGTTTATCAAAATTAATTACATTAGTTTGAATAAAATGATAGGTACGTCAATAATTACGATATGAAGTTGTATAAAAAATGTCACAATATTATATTATTTCAAACTGTCCGACAGAAATTCATTGCAAGAGTACCTAGTAGGAGTAGGGTTTGTAGAGTCCTTTTTGGTCAAATATTCTTTCACACATGCCTTAAATTTACCAATGTCATTTATTATTCTTAGATGTTCAGGTAACTTATTGTAGATTCGAGGAGCCATACCTAGAACACTTTTAGACAAAAGAGCAGTTTTCGACGTTTCATATGAAGTAGTCGATTTGAGTATCAGTCAACATCCCTCCTAGAAGTAGTATAATGATCATTGAGTTGTTGTGTACGTGTGGGGCAGGTGCTGGGCGGGCGGCTGGGCGCGCTGCTCCCGGTGCTGGTGCGGGGCATGCGCTACTCGGAGATGGACGTGATCCTGCTGCGCGGTGACCGGGACGACGACGCCGACGACGCCGAGCCCGACCGCGACTCCGACATCCGCCCGCGCTTCCACAAGCCGCGCTCACACACCGTCAAGCACAACGGTATACTACACACGCACACACACACTATACATGCGCAACACACACACACACACACACACACACACACACACACACACACACACACACACACACACACACACACACACACACACACACACATACACACACACATACATACACACACACACACACACACTCACACACTCACACACACACACACGCACGCACGCACGCACGCACGCACGCACTCACTCACTCACTCACTCACTCACTCACTCACACACACACACACACACACACACACACACACACACACACACACACACACGCACACACACACACGCACACACACACACACTATGTACAATGTACATATTATACACTCTAGCGTTGGCATATTCAAGGGGATAACACGACAGACTCCAAAAATGTGACCCTTTGAGCTCGACCAACCGACCACGCTCGGCTAGGACTGAACACGCCCCGGGCCATTTCGATTGATTCGATTGGTTTTGGGCATATATATAATATTATAGAACTTGATTCACAGTTAGCTGAAAAAATGGCCCCCGTCATTTTGACACTCAAGACTAACAGCTGTAAAAGTTTTAAGTCTTTTTTGCACAAAACTCATCATCATCATCATCATCATATCAGCCGAAAGACGTCCACTGCTGGACATAGGCCTCCCCCAAAGAGTGCCACAATGACCGGTCTTGCGTCACCCGCATCCAGCGGACTCCCGCGACCTTTACCAGGTCATCAGTCCACCTTGTGGCGGGTCTACCCACGCTGCGCCTTCCGGTCCGTGGTCGCCACTCGAGAACCTTTCGGCCCCAACGGCCATCGGTTCTACGTGCAATGTGCCCCGCCCACTGCCACGACACTATTGGAATGTAACTATCAGTGTCAAAATGGGCCACGTTTTCCGCCATTTCTGTTCGACATTGTGTGTTTATTTCCATATTTGAAGTGAATAGTTTTATGTAATTGTATGTGATGTGTTGTGTTGCGGTATGTGTGTATGTAGCGGGCGCGGGCGACAGCAACATGGCGGGCGGCGAGTCGGACGAGGAGGAGGAGGGCGGCGACGACGACGGCTCGCTGTCGGACTGGAACCTGCGCAAGTGCTCGGCGGCCGCGCTCGACGTGCTCGCCAACGTGTTCGCGCACGACCTGCTGCCCGTGCTCTTCCCCATCCTCAAGGAGACGCTCTTCCACGACGACTGGGTCATCAAGGTTAGTGCCCGCTTCTAAATGCCCATGTTTGTCCGCAAATTATCAATATCTGTCTATCTATCTATATAAGCCCCTTATCCTGAACCCTTTATTATTATTATTGTTTTTTTTTTACATTTTCTGTATATATATTATTATTTTTTCCTTTTTCTGTATGTATGCTTTTTTTTTACAAAATTATATCTTTATTCTTTACATATATATCATCTTTTTTGCAAATTGTCAATAATGTACCATTAAACACTCGCGGGTCTGGTCTTCTTTCTTCGGAGCCCGGGGCCACTCACGATATCGGTATTGACTGGGGGCCCCGGGGACAAGGATTAGATACCTGTCCTGTCGCAATCTTCCGAGGCTTCGGGGCATGAAGCGAATCGCAGTGCTCCCCACAAAATACCCGACCGCGATCTCCGCAAGAACTCGATCAGTAAATTACATTACACAAACATACAAATCGCCCTGGCTCATCAACGTGCCAGATTTCACACGCGAACTACACAAAATCTATGCCATCTAAGCGCGATCTTCGCGGGGTGACCGATAGAAATCGGGAATAAAAAAAACCAAGCGGTCCCATTCAATTACAAAGTTAGGTTATACATATGTCACGATTCTACATTCAATGACAGCTCAATGACGCGTGACGTAGGAAAAAGCGTAGGGGCGAAACGGTCGGTGCCCTTAAACTTCGTACTCGCGACACGAGCGGCGCCTGGAGCTCTGAGGCTCACTTGTAACAGTGTCGTGTCCACGCTTGCAGGAGAGCGGCATCCTGGCGCTCGGCGCGGTGGCGGACGGCTGCATGGGGGGCATGGTGCCGCACCTGCCCGACCTCGTGCCCTACCTCGTGTGTTGTCTCGGCGAGCGCAAGGCTCTGGTGCGCGCCATCACGTGCTGGACCCTGTCCCGCTACTCGCACTGGGTCGTGGCGCAGTCGCACGACCTGTACCTGCGGCCCGTCATGACCGAGGTGAGTGTTGCCGCCATCACGTGGATATGTATAGTGTGAAGATGAATGGTCGGAGGCGACTGCCCGCGCACGCGCCGCCTGCGCGCCGCCCGGAGCCCCGCGGCGGGCGGCGGGCGGCGGGCGGCGGGTGGCGGGTGGCGGGCGGGCGGGGCGCCCCCGGCCGGATGCCGAGCCTGGCGCCCCGCCCGCCGGGCCGGCCCGACGGGGCGCAGTGACTTATTTCGTTTTGCAGCCCCCGAGTGCTGGAACGACATTCCCCCACCTCTACAACTTTCTGAATATATTTACATTTTTAAATTTAGGTACTTTAAATAACATAGTTTTTAAGGTTCATTGTTACGACATGGACAATTCAGAAATAAATAATTATTGATTGATTGATTAAAAAATTCTCCTTATTAAAATAATGCAATAGGTTCAATATAATATTTAATTGAGTATTATTAAGTAGCTCATATAATAATGACTTTTCCGTGGACAGCTCCTGAAGCGCGTGCTGGACAACAACAAACGCGTGCAAGAGGCGGCGTGCTCGGCCTTCGCCACGCTCGAGGAGGAGGCCTGCACCGAGCTCGTGCCCTACCTCGGCTACATCCTGCAGACGCTCGTGTTCGCCTTCGGTGAGTGACAATCCCTCATGTGGATAAGTTGGCCTTTGTACTTTAACCGTGTGTGACATGTATTATTGATTTAACCTAGTTTTTTGTACAATAAAGTGCTTACATACGTACACTCTACACTGTAAACCATACAACACCGCACGTGCGGGAGATGTTACCATGCAGTACTAGATTAGTTAACAGAGATATCGTGTGGTGTTACAGGCAAATACCAGCACAAAAACCTGCTGATCCTGTACGACGCGATCGGCACGCTAGCGGACTCGGTGGGGCACCACCTCAACAAGCCGGAGTACATCAACCTGCTCATGCCGCCGCTCATCAACAAGTGGAACGTGCTCAAGGACGAGGACAAGGACCTGTTCCCGCTGTTAGAGGTGAGACTCGGTGGGGCACCACCTCAACAAGCCGGAGTACATCAACCTGCTCATGCCGCCGCTCATCAACAAGTGGAACGTGCTCAAGGACGAGGACAAGGACCTGTTCCCGCTGTTAGAGGTGAGACTCGGTGGGGCACCACCTCAACAAGCCGGAGTACATCAACCTGCTCATGCCGCCGCTCATCAACAAGTGGAACGTGCTCAAGGACGAGGACAAGGACCTGTTCCCGCTGTTAGAGGTGAGACTCGGTGGGGCACCACCTCAACAAGCCGGAGTACATCAACCTGCTCATGCCGCCGCTCATCAACAAGTGGAACGTGCTCAAGGACGAGGACAAGGACCTGTTCCCGCTGTTAGAGGTGAGACTCGGTGGGGCACCACCTCAACAAGCCGGAGTACATCAACCTGCTCATGCCGCCGCTCATCAACAAGTGGAACGTGCTCAAGGACGAGGACAAGGACCTGTTCCCGCTGTTAGAGGTGAGACTCGGTGGGGCACCACCTCAACAAGCCGGAGTACATCAACCTGCTCATGCCGCCGCTCATCAACAAGTGGAACGTGCTCAAGGACGAGGACAAGGACCTGTTCCCGCTGTTAGAGGTGAGACTCGGTGGGGCACCACCTCAACAAGCCGGAGTACATCAACCTGCTCATGCCGCCGCTCATCAACAAGTGGAACGTGCTCAAGGACGAGGACAAGGACCTGTTCCCGCTGTTAGAGGTGAGACTCGGTGGGGCACCACCTCAACAAGCCGGAGTACATCAACCTGCTCATGCCGCCGCTCATCAACAAGTGGAACGTGCTCAAGGACGAGGACAAGGACCTGTTCCCGTTGTTAGAGTTGAGACTCGGTGGGGCACCACCTCAACAAGCCGGAGTACATCAACCTGCTCATGCCGCCGCTCATCAACAAGTGGAACGTGCTCAAGGACGAGGACAAGGACCTGTTCCCGCTGTTAGAGGTGAGACTCGGTGGGGCACCACCTCAACAAGCCGGAGTACATCAACCTGCTCATGCCGCCGCTCATCAACAAGTGGAACGTGCTCAAGGACGAGGACAAGGACCTGTTCCCGCTGTTAGAGGTGAGACTCGGTGGGGCACCACCTCAACAAGCCGGAGTACATCAACCTGCTCATGCCGCCGCTCATCAACAAGTGGAACGTGCTCAAGGACGAGGACAAGGACCTGTTCCCGCTGTTAGAGGTGAGACTCGGTGGGGCACCACCTCAACAAGCCGGAGTACATCAACCTGCTCATGCCGCCGCTCATCAACAAGTGGAACGTGCTCAAGGACGAGGACAAGGACCTGTTCCCGCTGTTAGAGGTGAGACTCGGTGGGGCACCACCTCAACAAGCCGGAGTACATCAACCTGCTCATGCCGCCGCTCATCAACAAGTGGAACGTGCTCAAGGACGAGGACAAGGACCTGTTCCCGCTGTTAGAGGTGAGACTCGGTGGGGCACCACCTCAACAAGCCGGAGTACATCAACCTGCTCATGCCGCCGCTCATCAACAAGTGGAACGTGCTCAAGGACGAGGACAAGGACCTGTTCCCGCTGTTAGAGGTGAGACTCGGTGGGGCACCACCTCAACAAGCCGGAGTACATCAACCTGCTCATGCCGCCGCTCATCAACAAGTGGAACGTGCTCAAGGACGAGGACAAGGACCTGTTCCCGCTGTTAGAGGTGAGACTCGGTGGGGCACCACCTCAACAAGCCGGAGTACATCAACCTGCTCATGCCGCCGCTCATCAACAAGTGGAACGTGCTCAAGGACGAGGACAAGGACCTGTTCCCGTTGTTAGAGTTGAGACTCGGTGGGGCACCACCTCAACAAGCCGGAGTACATCAACCTGCTCATGCCGCCGCTCATCAACAAGTGGAACGTGCTCAAGGACGAGGACAAGGACCTGTTCCCGCTGTTAGAGGTGAGACTCGGTGGGGCACCACCTCAACAAGCCGGAGTACATCAACCTGCTCATGCCGCCGCTCATCAACAAGTGGAACGTGCTCAAGGACGAGGACAAGGACCTGTTCCCGCTGTTAGAGGTGAGACTCGGTGGGGCACCACCTCAACAAGCCGGAGTACATCAACCTGCTCATGCCGCCGCTCATCAACAAGTGGAACGTGCTCAAGGACGAGGACAAGGACCTGTTCCCGCTGTTAGAGGTGAGACTCGGTGGGGCACCACCTCAACAAGCCGGAGTACATCAACCTGCTCATGCCGCCGCTCATCAACAAGTGGAACGTGCTCAAGGACGAGGACAAGGACCTGTTCCCGTTGTTAGAGTTGAGACTCGGTGGGGCACCACCTCAACAAGCCGGAGTACATCAACCTGCTCATGCCGCCGCTCATCAACAAGTGGAACGTGCTCAAGGACGAGGACAAGGACCTGTTCCCGCTGTTAGAGGTGAGACTCGGTGGGGCACCACCTCAACAAGCCGGAGTACATCAACCTGCTCATGCCGCCGCTCATCAACAAGTGGAACGTGCTCAAGGACGAGGACAAGGACCTGTTCCCGCTGTTAGAGGTGAGACTCGGTGGGGCACCACCTCAACAAGCCGGAGTACATCAACCTGCTCATGCCGCCGCTCATCAACAAGTGGAACGTGCTCAAGGACGAGGACAAGGACCTGTTCCCGCTGTTAGAGGTGAGACTCGGTGGGGCACCACCTCAACAAGCCGGAGTACATCAACCTGCTCATGCCGCCGCTCATCAACAAGTGGAACGTGCTCAAGGACGAGGACAAGGACCTGTTCCCGCTGTTAGAGGTGAGACTCGGTGGGGCACCACCTCAACAAGCCGGAGTACATCAACCTGCTCATGCCGCCGCTCATCAACAAGTGGAACGTGCTCAAGGACGAGGACAAGGACCTGTTCCCGCTGTTAGAGGTGAGACTCGGTGGGGCACCACCTCAACAAGCCGGAGTACATCAACCTGCTCATGCCGCCGCTCATCAACAAGTGGAACGTGCTCAAGGACGAGGACAAGGACCTGTTCCCGCTGTTAGAGGTGAGACTCGGTGGGGCACCACCTCAACAAGCCGGAGTACATCAACCTGCTCATGCCGCCGCTCATCAACAAGTGGAACGTGCTCAAGGACGAGGACAAGGACCTGTTCCCGTTGTTAGAGGTGACGCTAACACCGAGCCTCACAAACACTCGCTCGTTTGAGTTTGAGATATCTATTTGTTCAGGGTTTATGTTTGATCATTATTTATCTATTTTTAATTGCGTGAAATCTGCTATATAATTGAGGTGTGATACTTGTGATTTAATTGTTCCGAAAAGAAAAATAACGTTGCGGGGTGATCGCAATGGACAGGTTATTGATTAAAAATAATAATAACAAAGTCAATATTTGAAAAAAAGAAACGAATGGCAAAGGAAATATTAAATATAGTTTTATGTCACACCTGGCCATAAAGCGGCAATTACCGCACGCTCCGCGCGCGGGAAATCCCACTTCCTGGCCAGGGGGTGACATAAAATTTTGTACTTAACACGGGCGGTAATAAAGAAAGCCTCATATCGCATATTTATCGCCCTTGCCTTCGGCTCGGACGTCAAATACCTGCGATCTGAGACATTCTTTGTTTTACCGCCCTTGTTAAGTAATGTACTATTATGATAAAAATTGCTGAAATTGCACTTACTTACACAGTTTACCGAAAACCACCTTGCACAGTGAGAAGATAGTGTCGAAGCCGAGAAAAAAAAAAATAGTTGGGTCGGTATTGATGTGGTCACTCCCCCTCGTGTTGCAGTGCCTGTCGTCCGTGGCCACGGCGCTGCAGTCCGGCTTCCTGCCCTACTGCGAGCCCGTCTTCCGGCGCTGCGTCTCGCTCATCGAGCAGACGCTCAACCAGAACATCGTGAGTCGACTCGAGTCTGTCTCTTCACTGTCACACTCACACTCACACTCACACCACACCACACCACACCACACCCGCCTGTGCTCGGGTCTACTGACATCAGTACCGCCGTGTGCCGTTTCCAGGGATATTCTCTAGGTGGGAATATTCCCACAAAAAGGGGATGTAGGGGAATTTTGAAATTGTGAATGTCTACATATTGTGGTATCAGGGATTCTATCAAAACATAGGCCTTAAAATTTTTACCTAAACTATTTCCCTAGTTTATATGACACATATTTTAGAAAATTACATCTTTATTTAATAAAAACTGCTTGATTTAATTGAAAATTGCTTGCGCTCCGCGCATTACGTCAAAAAACTAGTTTTATCATATAAAAATATAGATGTATTTGTAAAACATGAATAGCTATCATAAATATGTGGTTTTTATCGAAAGTAATTTTTCTCAAATATAGTATGTAATGTTCTCATAACATCTGTGTAGATAGTATCCGAAAGTGGGTCATCCTGGACAGTTGCCAGAAGTGTCCAGGAAGTAACACCTACTGTCCAGGAAGTAAGTATGTAATAGTACATTATTGCCGTGGCCGGGAAGGGAGCAATTGCAGGATGAGTATTTGTTTAAACGGACGAGCTTGCGAGTCCGTTTAATTATAATACGAAGCCTGCAATTGCAATTCCGGCTGAGGCTAATATAGTGCTTTTCTCAAAAATGGGGAAAATACGACAAAAATATAATTAAGATTTGATAAACATAATCTTAAAACGTCAAAAACATCATGTTTTCCCGCCGTTTATTTTTTTTTGGGGGGGGGGGGGGGCGGGGGGCGCCCGCGCACGCACAAACAAAAGCTAGTCCGACCTCACGGTTTTAGAACAAACGAGGTGGAATTGGCGAAAAATATGATTTTTACCGCTATTTATACAACTTGTTTATTTTTGAGAAAAGCACTATACATGCCTCGACCATAAGTGCCATCCTGGCCTCGTATTATAGCCGGACCTCGCCTTCGGCTCGGCCGGCTAACTCATACTCGTCCAGGATGGCTTACTTACTGGTCTCTGCAGTAATGTACTATTATTCTTCAGATGCTATTCATTATAACCAACTTTAATTAAAGATATAGGCTGGGTTGCACCAAACTGTCTGTAATCGTAAGCGGTGTTCGTCAAATCTGATTGTATGGAAAGTTTGACAAGTTTCTATGGGATGACAGCTGCCGGCGCCATATTTTGACGATGACCGGCCTGTACGCGTTGGTACAACTGGCACTTAGTTGCCTAATTTGTAGTGCAATATTCCCTTGTTTTGGGAATATTCCCACGGCCCAAGACTAATCATGAGAGCTGTCAATAAACCCACCCGTATGCCCACAGGCCAACAGCCAAAGCCCGGAGCAGTTCGAGGCGCCGGACAAGGACTTCATGATCGTGGCACTGGACCTGCTCAGCGGACTCGCGGAGGGCCTCGACGGACACATCGACCACCTCGTGCTCAACTCCAATCTCATGCAGCTGCTCTACCAGTGCATGCAGGACCCCATGCCCGAGGTGACCTATACAACTACCACCTCGTGCTCAACTCCAATCTCATGCAGCTGCTCTACCAGTGCATGCAGGACCCCATGCCCGAGGTGACCTATACAACTACCACCTCGTGCTCAACTCCAATCTCATGCAGCTGCTCTACCAGTGCATGCAGGACCCCATGCCCGAGGTGACCTATACAACTACCACCTCGTGCTCAACTCCAATCTCATGCAGCTGCTCTACCAGTGCATGCAGGACCCCATGCCCGAGGTGACCTATACAACTACCACCTCGTGCTCAACTCCAATCTCATGCAGCTGCTCTACCAGTGCATGCAGGACCCCATGCCCGAGGTGACCTATACAACTACCTATCATGACGAAATAATCAGATCAAGTAATTTTATTCTCCACATTTGTAATTTAGAACCGGGGTACCCCCGACGGAACAATCGAGAAGACAAACTAAGTCCATATAACTAGGGGCCCCCGACCTGTTTGGAGTAGCGAACGTCTAATAGGATGTGTCCACTTATCATCAGGACCTTACGCTTTTTTGCCAACGTCGTTGTATATAAATGTCGATATACAATGATACACAACAGGTGCGGCAGTCGTCGTTCGCGCTGCTGGGCGACCTGACGAAGGCCTGCTTCCAGCACGTGCACCCCTACATCCCCGAGTTCCTGCCCATCCTCGGACAGAACCTCAACCCCGAGCTCATCTCCGTCTGCAACAACGCCACCTGGGCCATCGGCGAGATCAGCATCAAGCTAGGTCAGACTCACTCAGGACGGACCCGAGCGATAAACTAAATCTCTAACAAACTTACTACTCTATACCGGGAACACGGGTTAAAAAGGCCCCGCGTTGTTAGTGGCGCGTCGGTGTTATCAGTTTAGATCTGTAAGATATATGCCTTGTAGCTTTATAAAACGGTTTCTCGGTTAGGGTTCCCACATGAAGCCATTAGTCCGGATAATACAGGATGAATTTCACAGTAGCATCACATACGTACTGGTTTTCACACCTTCTATTAAAAAAAAAGTCATTGTTACCCTCAAATAAGGAAGGAAAAGTACGACTCTGTCCCCTCATTCAAGGCCAACAATGACTCTTTTTTGAATAGTATATGTGAAACCTGGCTATCTAGGAAAAATTAAAGAATATATATATATAGACGTCTTATGCGAATTTATCGAATTTGGAAATGTATTGAGTTGTGTTGTACAATATTGTATGAATGTTGCAGGAGCGGAGACGTCCAAATATATCCCCCTTGTGCTAAACCATTTAGTGGAGATCATCAACCGGCCCAACACGCCGAAGACACTACTGGAGAACACAGGTCAGTGGCGCTCCGCACTCCGCGTGCACCTACTTACTTACTACCTCACTCCTTCCGACATTAACTGTTCTCTCAAACGTAACATGTGCTCTCCTCGCTCACAATACTGTACTGTACATCAGTATAAATGGTGGCAGTATGCTACGCTGTCAATATTTAAAGTGCATATTTCTGTCACCGCTTCATATTGAGTTCCCATAACGTTCATAGATCATCCTCCCCTGGTTTATGTTCCGGCGGTCGCCGACACTTGAGAATGCGCTTGTTTGCAACCGCCGACACTGTGGGCTCACTGCAGAATGCCCCCTAACCGTTTACTAAATCCTTGTGTTGGCAATTTGTCCACCTTTGTTTTCTATATACTTGTTATTATATTTAATTAATAGTTATGTATTGTTAACATTTTAAAGTATACTAACTCATACTTACAAACTGCTGCTGAAATATTGGCTAGACGAGATATAAAGTCAGTACAGACAGTATAAATGAGTGAACAGTCCCTCGCTCCCCGGTGCCGGGGGGATGTACTGTACAGTAACATGCGCACACAACGCTCCCCGCTGCTCAGGTTTCGTTACGATTTCATTTAATTCTGCCCAATACTCTGCTCCTCCTAGATCTCAATACGACTTTATGTCAAAATGTTTAAAGTTTCAAAAGATTTTTCTTCAAAATTACCATAAGTTGTAAAACAACATAGGGTAGTTCGAGATAAAGCCGTTTTTACGCTTGGAATGTTTAGGAGTATGAAGGGACGGCAACTGTCGGCGTCATATTTAACTTAGATCGTGTCGTCCCGAAGTCGGGAAATCGGATCGGCTTAGCCGGCCATTATTGAGAATCAAAATTAGGCATTTCGACACCGAGCCCTTTATCTGATCTGAGGTGGCCGGTGTACTAGACTAGACTGGGTAAAATGAAATAAAGTCGGAACGGAACCCCGACGCGCGGAGCGGCGGGCCGGGCCGGGCGGCCTGCACAGGACTCATTCGCTCCACAGCTATAGACAACCAAAACATAAGTAAGATAAGATAAGAGAGTCTTGGCCCGCCCTCGGCACTAGCCGGGACCGGGACCGGGACCGGGACCGGGAGCCGCCCGGCCCGCCCCACACGACATCAACTAGAGAAGACGAGCCTCGTATTGAACTTGTTTCACGTTTTTTGTATAGTACACTGATTGTTTGCCGTTGTTATGCATTGATTATGTACTTTAAGTACCTATGTTTTGGATGGTTTGTTGATTTGTTTTCTTGGTTTTGTTCTCGGTTGTCGTGGGTGGCGCGGGTAGCGATAACTATCGGTCGGCTAGGTTATGTGTGCCCACACGACGTCGCCCCCGTATTACATCAATTTGTCCGCCAGTGGTCTGTAGTATTTTTTTTATTATTACTTTATATTATTATTACGATTACTTTAATATCGAATAAGTTGTTAACCCCGTATTGTTTCGATCGGGGATGGTGTTCGTCCGTGCTCCCTCGTCTGTCGCCGCCTCGACCGAGCGGCCGCCCGCCGTTTGTTTATACATAATATATTATTGTCAGTGCTGTATATGTGTCGAACACCATTCGCTTTCAAAATATGTACCTGCTAAAATTTATTTAAATATTGTATTCCCCCGAACTGGAGGGCGACCCGCCGGCACCGTCGTGTCGCTCGCCCCGGCCCCGGTCCCGGCCCCGGCCCCGGCCCGGGCCCCGGCCCGGGCCCGCACCGCACGGGGCCATGTCCCGGCGGGCCCGCCAGCTCCACCATCATTAATTACAATATGTTTTGTGCAAGTCGCTCATTATGTTCACTTGATTAACCGCATTACCTTAGTCGCCGTCCTAGACGTTTCCCGCTTTGTTGAGTTTTGCCACCTTCTTAAAAATACACTTGATATTTCACCCGCGAGACGTTCTTGTCTCGATCGGTCGGGCTTGTAACCTCGAAATGCGTCTTTCTCTACTTGAAACGGGCATTTTAGAATGAAAAGACTCCGACGAAAAACCGGCAAGGTTTTGTCCAAGATTGACTGCGATTATCAAATGTTTATAAAAACGCATTTTGAGTATAATTAGAAAGTTAACAAAATAAGAGGCACATAATCGCGACATACACATGTCCCGCTAACGTTATATCTTGGGGCGGTAAATTTATCACTAAGGCTAAAATACACTGAATGATATGAATCGAATCTCGTTAAGCGCAAAAAAAGGGTATCACGCTCGCGTTCCATCGAGTCGATCCATTGTTTCAACGTCCCCTCGCGTCGCGAATATGTGCGCCGACTCCGAGACAAGTTGAATGAGCTACAGATAAATAGAAGGATAAGCTAGATACCGATATAAGAGGTTGTGTGTTGTCATGTCCGCGGTGTGAGCTCGGGTGTGCGCAGGTGCTCGTCGCTGCGCAACATCCGGGACAACGACGAGAAGGACTCCGCCTTCCGCGGCATCTGCCAGATGATCCAGGTCAACCCGGGCGGCGTCGTGCCCGACTTCATGTTCTTCTGTGACGCCGTGGCCTCGTGGACGCACCCTAAGGTACGCCCGCTATACTACACAGCATACGTACGTACATCTGCCAGATGATCCAGGTCAACCCGGGCGGCGTCGTGCCCGACTTCATGTTCTTCTGTGACGCCGTGGCCTCGTGGACGCACCCTAAGGTACGCCCGCTATACTACACAGCATACGTACGTACATCTGCCAGATGATCCAGGTCAACCCGGGCGGCGTCGTGCCCGACTTCATGTTCTTCTGTGACGCCGTGGCCTCGTGGACGCACCCTAAGGTACGCCCGCTATACTACACAGCATACGTACGTACATCTGCCAGATGATCCAGGTCAACCCGGGCGGCGTCGTGCCCGACTTCATGTTCTTCTGTGACGCCGTGGCCTCGTGGACGCACCCTAAGGTACGCCCGCTATACTACACAGCATACTTACGTACATCTGCCAGATCTTCAGATAATTAGAACACTCGTGTGGTCACCAAAGCCAGCACGGAGAAGTAAATAGAAAGCTTCGATCGAAACCAGGTTACGAAACCTCGGTTACGTAGACGGCCGAAGGGGTGTGGTCTTATTATGCCATTTATTTATAACCACGCTTGAGTTTTACTGCCTAAACTACTATTACTTATATGAATAAGAGGTATGTCGTGTTAAGTAATTGTAACGTGTTGTTGTTGACCTGCAGGACGACCTGAAGGAGATGTTCACGAAGATCCTGCACGGGTTCAAGAACCAGGTGGGCGAAGACAACTGGCGGCGCTTCACGGAGCAGTTCCCCGTGCAGCTCAGCGCACGCCTCTCCGCCATGTGCGGCATATAGGCCACGTCCACAGCTCATGGTCAGTCATACACTTACTTGACACACTGTTTACATGTCCACAGGAAACACCGATAGGTAGTCATACAGAGCTAATTAAAGGAAGTAACAGACAGAAACAGAATAAGAAATTTAACAAATTTTGCGCGCTCATTCACACTATGTTATTCAGAATTCATATACCTAAATAATAACTGAAGAAGATAATAAATAATACCTACAAGTCAAAGCATAGTTGTGGAATCATACTTTGCTATAGTGACAATAATAAGCATGTTTATATACGAACAATAACACTTGGCTAAATAGTAGCCTTGTACTAGTAAGAGCAAACAAACAGATGGATCTGAGAAATCAAAACTGGAATCAAAATTGATTGAAAAATAAAATTGTTTATGTCACACCTGGCCATAAAGCGGCCATTACCGCACGCTCCGCGCGCGAAAAATAGTACATTACTGCAGAGACCAGTAAGTAAGCCATCCTGGACGAGTATGAGTTAGCCGGCCGAGCCGAAGGCGAGGTCCGGCTATAATACGAGGCCAGGATGGCACTTACGGTCGAAGCTTGTATAGTGCTTTTCTCAAAAATGAAACAAGTTGTATGAATAACAATATTTAATTAATTTTCGACAATTCCGCCTGGATCGTTCTAAAATTGTAGTTAAAGAACCAGCTGTGGGCTGGCGCGCTCGCGGCGCGCGCCGGGCTGGCGCCGGGCGGGCGGGCGGGGGACGCGCGCCGCCAGCTCCTAACTTATGATATGTAATGGGATTTACATACTTACTTCCTGGACAGTAGCTGTTACTTCCTGGACACTTCTGGCAACTGACCAGGATGACCCACTTTCGGATACTGTCTTCACAGATGTTATGAGAACATTACATACTATTTTTGAGAAAACCCACTTCCTGGTCAGGGGGTGACATAAAATTTTGTACTTAATACGGGCGGTAATAAAGAAAGCCTCGGATCGCATATTTATCGCCCTTGCCTTCGGCTCGGGCGTCAAATACCTGCGATCTGAGACATTCTTTGTTTTACCGCCCTTGTTAAGTAATGTACTATTATTTTCGCCTCACTAAAGGAATCGAATCATACATCAATATCCAGATCTCTCGATAGAGTGTTCAGATTACTGCTACCGCGACACAAACGGCTATTTTTTTTTCTTTTATTCAGGTGAGTAGGTATGTACGTTTGAGTGAAATGATATCAGCAATTAGGAGGGCATTCGTATGCGATGCGTATTCGATCGCGTCCTCGTTTAATATTGTGATATAAATGAATCGGCGTCGGAACGTAACGACCTCCGCCGGATGACCCGCGGAGCCTCGGCGAGCACTCGGCGGGTTGTACTGTACTGACGTGTCGCCCTTGTGTTGTGTTGCAGGGGAACCAATGTCACATCGGGTCGGGACGACATTGCGGCGGCCGCGGCCGCGAGCGTAGGGCCCCGGGCCCGTCGGCGTCGGCGTCGGCGTCGGCAGCGAGGAGGCCCGGGCATGCATGATAGTCCTAGTGCGTAGCTGTAGTTCACACGACGTCTTGTACCGGTACTCCAGTTCCGAGGCGAGGCCGACTGCTTCACGATTCAAACTCATCTCCCGAGCCCGGGGATTTCCGGGTAACAAAACAATGCCATTGTTCATTATTTTCGCCGGGTTAAAGTGTCGGTCCGGGGTCAGAGGAGCATGATTTCCGCTGGAGCTCGGACGGTATGTGTCCCTTGAGCCCCGCCCCGTGCCCCGTCCCCCGTCCCCCGTCCCGTGCGAGGCGCGGACGGGGCGGCGTCCTGCTCAATAAACTAACTAACCCCGTGTTTAATTGTTTACTACTTACTAACGGTGAATGATTAACATAATTTTCAAAACTGTCGGAAGTAACATTATCTCCTAAAAGTACATTGTCGCTCTTTTGTTGTAAAAGTTATTTTTGAATAGTTTGTCTGTTTTCAGTGAAGCGTCCATTATCATGTGGTAGTGTTAAATCGATGTGTTAAAATTACCTATTTTAATACATAAAATATAAATTACAAGACTTAGTGAAATCGAGAATTTATGTCAACTGTGATTTGTGACTGGTTTATTTTGACTAATATTTGTGTACGATTATATGTCTGTGTCGATGTAGATATGGTGGCTTTGATAGAGTATATGACTGCTAGATTTCTGCTATATAATATACCAAATAGTATTTTTACGTTGTATATTGTTTTAATGGATTCGCATGTTGCGGTTGCCCGGCCCGAGCCGCCGCAGTGCCGGTGTAGGGTGCACACAGTGCTTGCCTAGTGCCGGTGTAGGGTGGACACAGTGCTTGCCTAGTGCCGGTGTAGGGTGGACACAGTGCTAGCCTGGTGCCGGTGTAGGGTGGACACAGTGCTATCCTGGTGCCGGTGTAGGGTGGACACAGTGCTAGCCTGGTGCCGGTGTAGGGTGGACACAGTGCTAGCCTAGTGCCGGTGTAGGGTGGACACAGTGCTAGCCTAGTGCCGGTGTAGGGTGGACACAGTGCTAGCCTAGTGCCGGTGTAGGGTGGACACAGTGCTAGCCTAGTGCCGGTGTAGGGTGGACACAGTGCTAGCCTGGTGCCGGTGTAGGGTGGACACAGTGCTTGCCTAGTGCCGGTGTAGGGTGGACACAGTGCTAGCCTAGTGCCGGTGTAGGATGGACACAGTGCTAGCCTAGTGCTGGTGTAGGATGGACACAGTGCTAGCCTAGTGCCGGTGTAGGATGGACACAGTGCTAGCCTAGTGCCGGTGTAGGGTGGACACAGTGCTAGCCTGGTGCCGGTATAGAGTGGATACAGTGACAGTGTCGACTCGGCCCGGCCAACTTGATGCATCAATATAAATTACTATTTATGTGTATATGAAATGAAAAATATTATGTATATGTAAATACATATTACGATGTATATTATTATTATATGCAAGTAAATTGTTATTTTTGTTTTATAAAAGCTGAAAAGTCTGACTTTAAAACGCTCGTTATTATCCATTAGTTTTGTTTTCAGATGTATCGGGGATCTGAAATGTACTAGTTGTATAAATATTGGTGCGCGTAGCGAGGCGCGCGGAGCGGTGTTCGCGCAAACCATTATTAATGTAATGATATAGTGAGGGGTAGCCGGGGGTACAAGATGCAACATTCCGAAGGAATAACGTTTATATATGTTTGGCGTCGCACGATAGATATTTGGGCGTGAGTGTGTGAGTGAGTGTGGTTGAGTGTGTAGTGCGCGTGTGTGCCGCTGCCGCTGCCGCCCCAGTTCCTCTAGTCCGCCGGTCCCCGTAGGAACCAAATCCTCAGTAGGTACGAGTGGCTCCGCCGCGCCGCCAGTAGCTGCCAACCCAACTCTAGGTATCTATAAGTGAAATACATTTGTATGGCCGTTACGGGTGACCTCGTGTTTATGTTTAAGGCTAGTAGATTTTATCGATGAGAACTTATTGTAGTCTTTTGTTTATTATTTTCTAAAAGAAACCGTGATAATAGTTGGTAACGTGGGTGTGTGTGCGTGCGTGCGACTGCGAGCCCCGGCGGAGTGTGCGTGTGTGTTGTCGAGATATTTTATAAGTTGTTTGCGACGCATATACTTACATATTACGTTGTGCATGTATCATATATATGTAACGTATTGTATTATGTAATATGTGTATTTTATAATGTTATTTATTGAAAGCAATAATCGTCTTGTCGAAATTCATTGTTCATCGATGTCATCTAGTGCATGTTGTAAAATTAAAACATATACTAATTTGCTTCCTGTTCCCCGCGATCATTATCCTGGCGTGGGCGTGACTTGTAGCTTATTGTCAGCCAGTTTGCTTGCAATACGTTTGTATGGTTAGTCGTTTCTCATCCATCACTGTCATAAGCCATAACCCCCGAGTTGTAGCTATATATAAAACACACCATCGTCATTCATACCTTTTATTTACATTTTTTAATGAAATATATATGTTGTTGATCAATTAAATAATAGGACAAAGTTAACGAAAAACAATTGTATCCAAAATTACTTTATTTTTTTTAACAAAAGAAATGTTTTATGATTTATATTCGATGGTTGTATTTCGGCGACTTGATTATTCCCCGTATCGTATTATTGATATTATATACTTATTTTGTTCTACTCGGCCATTTACGAATTCTTTTATATTTATTTTATATTTCCTTAATACATGTAGGTAACATTTCACAACCGCATTGTTTTCGGGTATCCAGTTTGCGCCAGTTCGTTGTAGAATTATAAAGTACGGCCAAAGAGACGAGATAGATAGATGCTAGACGGTAAAAGTATTAGTGTTTTTTACAAGAGCGTTTTTCCGCGGTCTGCTTTCACTTTAACACTGGGGTATATGAGTTTGCACTTGCGAGATAAAACTCCAGCCTACATCGGTATTTGAGGGACAGATTCAAAACTACTTTTACGATGCACCACTCCAAGGACAAAACACTGTCCCAAATGGCCAATAGAGTATAGATTCAGATTTCTCAATATAGGTACCAGATTTTCGAAATTCATTACCTAACTAAAATAATTTAGTTCCTGAAGTATTCTTTAATTTTATAGGCAGGCGTATTGGGAATCAGATATAACGAAAATTTGGTACTTGATAAATGTGGTGTTTTGAGAAGAAACGAGTGTAAAGTTGATCTCGTCTGGTTGGCCGAGCTTAGTGATGCGCAAATTGTATCCCCCAAACCTTACGTATTATATTATATGGAATCATTGCAATATATTGTTTATCAATCAGCTATGTAGGGTACAAATGATACCGCCAAATTATAACATCAGTCATGTCATTTCTGTGTAAGTAGTTACAAATGTGTTTTTCAATATTTGTACAATTTTGGCAATTATATGAAGAAAGTTAACACTTAGTTGTACGTTTTGTAAAGGAAGCGAGTACAGAGCAACCGACGTCGTAATGACATGTGGAGTTAGCTGACCGAGTGTACATACAGAAGCTAGAAGCAGATTGCACGTTGGTATAATTTGATTGCCCTGTACTCGCTTTGTCGTGTCGTTATAATTCCCTCGTCAGGTGTCAGTGTAGTTCTTACTTTAAGTTCTGGTTGTAATACAATGACCTCAATAAAAACAGACATATTTTACCAGAAAATTCGTTAAATAAAGCACTCATTGTTCGAAAAACTACTCTGATTTTTATTCATAAACCTATCCTGGTTCCTAGGTACTAAAAAAGCTCCGGTAGTTCGATTGCACCTTTTGTTCGCTTGGTGCATCATGGCAAGTTGCACCAACTTTAAGTGCTGAGATGGTGTCTTTATTATTTACTCGTGGCTGCTGTTTTCTCTTTCGTCATCGGTTGTTATAGTCGGTATCATAAATAATTGTTCAGTTTGTAATTAATGTATTCGCTACGCGATACAGTCCTAACGTTATATTGAGTACCTGTTGAGGTGAACCTTCACTACGACGCAAACTTACAATACAATACTCTTTATTGCACACCTCAATAAATAAAATCATTACAGGGTATGTAGATTTAAAACTAGAGGATAACAATAGATTGGTCTTATCGCTAAAAGAACAATCCTTTCCAGGCAACCTTTGGGTAACGGAAAAATAACAATTTTGTAAGAATAAATAACATTTTTGGTACTTTTTTTTGTAAACTTTAGACACATCCGCTATTCTGACCTGACTCACTGTGCCTGTAAGTAGGTATAGTATAGTACTTATAACGCGCACCTCAGGCCACGGCTTGTGTTACAGAGGGCACACCACAGCAGACAGGCTCTCGCTGTCAGACACGTAGGTTTTCAGAGTCAATTCAACACCGAGTGCTACAGACAAGGTCGAAAGAACGACAAGGGGCAGCCATTCAGTTTTTTTATAGGTACTTCTCGGTCTGACTGCTGCCACCACCCACACTGTTCACTAAGGGCGGGTTGCACCAACTTACCATTCCAGACTGATCGATGTTAAATATGGCGCCGGCAGCTGTCAACCCATAGAAACTTGTCAAACTTTCCATACAATCAGATTTGACGAACACCGCTTACGATTACAGACGGTTCGGTGCAACCCAACCTGAGTGTACGTGGGTATGATCATGTACTATAAACACTGATAGCTTGGGGCTACTGCACCCCGATGATGGACTCGATGGAGAAGGAGATCTTGGGGCGGCGCGGGGGCGGGGGCGGCGGCGCGTAGTTGGTCAGCAGCGCCAACAGGTGCCGGCACCACAGCGCGGGGGTGGTGGGGGTGGCGGGGGTCACGGGGGTGGCGAGGCTCGCGGGGGTCACGGGGGGCGCCTCCAGCGACGCGTCGGCGAAGGCGCGCCGCCGCCGCACGCGCTCGCTCCACGCCGCGTCGCCGCCGGATAGGTTATCTGTTGGAATACGGCACAGTCAAACGCTGACCTCCCTTGACCGACAGAGGTGAACTAATAATGGCCATGGCCAATAAGGGCTTAGCAACACGCAATATCTCTGTTTAGGTACCTATTCGTTTGTATGGACGGAGTGTCGAGAAGGTTATAAAAAGGCCTGCCACCTTTCCATTTCGTCAGCTTCCTAGATTAGTCAGTTTAGGATAATTTAACTGCTTTAAAATTCCTTTGCAACATTTGACCCGGTTATAATACAAACGTTGCAAGTTATTTAAATCAAATGCTCGAATCTACAAATTTCTCCTTGAGTAACAAAAATCAAACCAAGTTAACGCAATCAAATGATAGGTATGTACCTAATACCTACGGTGTTTCGACCGCATATTTTGACACCCGCAGGGGAATCAAAACTTATTGGGCACCGCCTATTGACAGAGGATCATCAAACTAGTCTATAAATTCCGAAAACTGTGCACTGATATATTGCATAAGAACATTGTTTGCACGATGGAACCAGCGTAAAGGGACGACCGGTCGCCGGTAGTAGGTACCTATGGATGAATGCAAGCAAACCACCAGCACCACAAATGTTTCAAAACTTTCAAATTAGGTACCCTCTCGCTACAGCACACTACTATGTAATTAGCTCGGGTTCGTTTTTCTACCAAAACCCAAGTCTTTGCAGAAAAGACCATCTGACCTTCCGAAATCGGGGGAAAATATAGGGGAGAGGGGGGCAGCCTGGTACATTTTTTACACTCAGTGACGTATTTCAAAATATTACCCATAAAAACCAGTTTTAAGCCTCTACACAACAACGTATGTTATTAACCTATGTAATTAATGCATTTGCACATGTCCAAAGCTAAAGACAAAGGTACAATTCAGAATTTTGCAACTCAAGGAATAATGTTCAATACTGCCCCAAGCGGTGGTAGCTTTGAATTTACTTGGGGCAGATTTGAAATATTGGCTTATAAGGCAACAATGTTGAGATATACGTGTTTTTTTTACCGGTACTTAGTACAGTTAGTCACTAGAAATGTACGTATTAACATTTTACTCGTATTATTTGCAGTTATAACTAAGAGGGGGTAGTTTTGTACAGAAATGATTTTTGTAGTGTTCAAAGGTGCCTCAGGGGGGGTACCTTTGAAAAGTATTGAAATCCTACTAAAGCTGCCCCCTTGAGGCAGTTTTGCACACACTATTGTTCAAAACTACCCCAACCATGTAGTAGAGGATAATAATTCAGTATTTATTATGTTTTGGCTGTTGTTAAATATAAATATAAATTGAAACGATTTAAATATTCATAGTACCTACACAAATTAAATTTATAGATAGTAATATTGTATATAAATAATTCTAATAAATATTATACCAAACAAGACTAAACGTAATAAGTACAAAACTAATTAATTCAGGTAAATGCATTATGAGCGTTTACATAAGATATTATTTTAGTTTACGTACCTACCTACATGCCAGTTTATATCGGGGCAGATATGAACATTTCTTATGGCCGGGGTAGTTTTGAACAGACTGCTAATCAAAACTGCCTCCTAATTTTTTTTCAAAACTACCCCAACACCTATTTTAAAAAATAAACATCGATATCTTCCAAAACAATAGCAAATTCTCATTATTTATTCTTCGTCACTAAAGCTAGTAGATTGTACTATCGAATAAATTAAGTTTCATTTACCGCTTCTTTCAAATACAGCCTGAAAATCCTTAGACACGGGGAGCAAAACCGCTAACGGATGACATCGAAATCAAAATATGTTACTGGTTCGTTCATGTTCTGTCAAACGTCAAATCTGTCAAGTGACAGTTGTGTGGGTCAGTGTTGCGAGCCCAAAAAACGGATTTGGACCATAATCGCACTAAAAATACGTCTTTGAACGCATTTGTTCTAAGCTGCCTCCAGTGATAGCTGCCCCCCTCTCCCCTACATAAGTATAGTACCGACTGATAATTGTTATATGTATTAGGAAGATCCATCATCGTAGGACGACGACGTTAATCTCACACGACCCCAATTCACTTATCAGTGTTACTACGAGACGAGAATAATACTGCGGGCATGTGTCCCAGCGGGTGCCGACTGCCGACTTTGAAACAAATAACTCATTCAAAAAATACTGATGTGTTGGCACCGCGGGCCCGTCAGCGCCGACATGTTTACAGCAACAGTAACCCGACACCTCGCAAAGAGCCGCTCACTTGTAAAACACTCTTCACACTTTTTTAAAGCCCATAAAAATAGTTGAAAGGGATTTCGGCGTTTTTTCTAATAGACAGTGAAATGTTACCGAGTGGTGGGTGACAGCTTTTGTTCTAATGAAGCGGAGACATCGAGTTTTTATTGAGCGGCGGCGCTCTATTTTTAATTGTTGAAGAGAAGTTGAAGAGTATCTTTTTACATCCTCTGCACAAGTAACTTTTAGTGGATAATAAAACGTTTGAACATGTTATTAGTCTATAGTTTGTGCCGGAACAAAGGCCTCGCCGTCAATAAATTAAAAAACCGGTCAAGTCCGAGTCGGAATTGCGCTCCGAGAGTTCCGACCAAGACCCCTAGAATCCTAGAGGAAGAAAACGACTCAAAAACCTTCGACATCCCATCACTTGAGACTACAGTGGAAAAGTAGTAAGTATGCAACTATAGCCGGAGAGCTGGCCACGGCCAACCGTTTTGCAATTTATAGAGAAACGAAATCAGTCTTGTTATTGAAATTGAACCCACATCTATCTCACAAGCGCGGGTGAGCCATGTTTGTGTTGAGCTATACATGCACATTGTATATGTGTGCGTCAGCGTAGGAGCTATAAATATTTTGTGGACAATCTTACACAAATCAACCTAGTCCCAAACGAAGCAAAGCTCTATGGGTAGGTACTAAGTGACGATTTACATACTTAAATACATAGAAAACATCCAAGACCCAAGAACAAATATTCGTGCTCATCACACAAATAAATGCCCCGGCCGGGATTCGAACCCGGGACGTCCAGCTTCGTAGGCAGGGTCACTACCAACTAAGCTAAAGCGGTCGTCGTCTATAACTTCACGTTGTCTATGTGTTCGTATGTGTCACAACTACAACCAATGGCCAGCCCGCGCTCATGAGACAAAAGTAGGTACTCTACTATACTTAGGTATTAGATATTGATTGATCCGGGCGCCTGGGAGCTGTTACTCGTATCAGCGATGGAGATGGAGGTGGGAGTCGTTGTCCCGAGTGTCCTCACACCATCAAAGACGTTTATTTTGGTGTAATTTCCAATTCATAAAGTTACGTAAGATTGAAATAAAATGAGTTTTAAGATCAAGAATAGAGGTATGTTTGGCATTTTTTTTCTATCGAACAAAGTTTGTCCAATTACGTAACGGAGTCCCGACTGTACTAGTTGAAGGTCTCAAATATAACCCTTTTTTGGATTTTTAATAAGTGGTGTTTCAAAATAAAACCGTATTTAGAATCACATATTTTACAATGAGCCCGCCTTAAAGCAATCGGAGGTGTGCAATTTATAGAGGTCACGGATCAATTAATAATAACAGTATGGCACACTGACTAGACGGATTTCGTGTCTCTATAAATTACCAAACAAAAGTTGGCCATTTCAAACCGATAGGTAGCATAAAACATAACTTGAAATACAAAATGTTTTGATAGACGGACAGCCGAAGTCATACAATAAGAGTTCCTTTTGTACCTTAACCTTTCTTGTAGGCACGGAACCCTAAAAATTGCTTGAAAGGAGTCTAAAAAACCACTCTGAATGTACTGGAGGAAATACCTATGATGAGTCTCAACTCAAAGATATTGATCACAATACTTAGTTATAAAAATAACAATCGGGTGTTAATTTTTTGTCCACCAGTGTCAGTTTCAGTAGCTATTCTATCCCACTCCTTACGGGAAGCTTGTCTTTCAAAATACATATACAATTTTAACTCGCTCGAAGCTCCAAGGTAAATATTTGTTCAGCTAATTCGCATGGAGCCGAGACGAGACCGGAGCAACAGTCGACTCGACTCGACAGTGGCGGCTCGCTTACTACAATAACAGATCGCAGAGTGCCGCGGCGGCGACACCCGCCTCGCTTACCTACAATACAATACAACATTAGGCGATTTTATTTTATTTTAAATTAGTGATCGTATTTCGTCAGTGAGAGGATTTATAAATAATGTGATCGTAGGTATCTTGCCATGTGGGTCTTACTCTTAAGGTATAGGTAAAATAGTAGATTGTTAACCAAGTGTTGAAAGCGACCCATTTAACGCCAATAATGCAAGGGTGAAATGGGAATTTCGACTATGAGGAAAGTAGACGAGCAGTAAATAGTACATTATGATATGAGTGAAGTACGTTGATCGTTACACTAGAGGCGGTAAGGAAGTCGGCGGTGAGGGGGTATCTATAATGATCATGATCAAGTACGCGTTACATACGACGTTTTTCGAGGAAAAAATCTATTCATAACATATAAAATGTTATCAATGACTTTCTGTAGGTAAATACTAAATTAATACTATGAAGTATAGGTACCGTAGACTGTCCCAGGCGATCCAAACGCAGAGAGAATGATCTACCCGCCCCCGCCCCCGCCGCCGCCGGGGCGACGTGGCAGTAGAAGACAACTCACCGTAGACGTTGGTGCTTGCGCGCGACATCTGCACGCAGCGCAGGCGCGCGCGGTAGGCGCGCTTGCGCGCGGCCAGCGCCGCCGCCTCGCCGCCCCCCGCACCCGCCGCGCCGCCCCCGCCCCCGCCCGCGCCCTGCTGCCGCCGCAGCGCCACCTACCACCATACAAGATTAACAACCTAGCCAGTTCTTCTATCGCTAATGTACGCTAACCCTCAGATCAATCAGAGGCGATTTACCTACACACGAGGCGATCTAGGGAGCGATCTAGGGTGCTCCCCACCACTCTCCCGATATCGCCTCTGATTTAAGGGCTGTGAGTAGGCCACATTAGTTGAGCAGAGCAGTGTGTAGTTGCAAAGGTGTAGATAGGTATGTGTCCTCAAACACGTCGAGTTTTGACACGTTTGTCTACACAACGTTTAATAAATGAAGTACCTAGCAGCCGCTTGTGCCCCTTCAGTCAACAGATGACGCCGTGGATGTGAAGTAGGGTGAACACGCACCTGCGCGGCCATGACGCGCTGCCGCTCCAACACGAGCAGGCAGCCGGGACAGCGGCAGTCGCGCCACCGGCACAGCCGCTTGTGCCCCTTCAGTCAACAGATGACGCCGTGGTTGTGAAGTAGGGTGAACACGCACCTGCGCGGCCATGACGCGCTGCCGCTCCAACACGAGCAGGCAGCCGGGGCAGCGGCAGTCGCGCCACCGGCACAGCCGCTTGTGCCCCTTCAGGCAGGAGATCACGCCGTGGTTGTGAAGTAGGGTGAACACGCACCTGCGCGGCCATGACGCGCTGCCGCTCCAACACGAGCAGGCAGCCGGGGCAGCGGCAGTCACGCCACCGGCACAGCCGCTTGTGCCCCTTCAGGCAGGAGATCACGCCGTGGTTGTGAAGTAGGGTGAACACGCACCTGCGCGGCCATGACGCGCTGCCGCTCCAACACGAGCAGGCAGCCGGGGCAGCGGCAGTCGCGCCACCGGCACAGCCGCTTGTGCCCCTTCAGTCAACAGATGACGCCGTGGTTGTGAAGTAGGGTGAACACGCACCTGCGCGGCCATGACGCGCTGCCGCTCCAACACGAGCAGGCAGCCGGGGCAGCGGCAGTCACGCCACCGGCACAGCCGCTTGTGCCCCTTCAGGCAGGAGATCACGCCGTGGTTGTGAAGTAGGGTGAACACGCACCTGCGCGGCCATGACGCGCTGCCGCTCCAGCACGAGCAGGCAGCCGGGGCAGCGGCAGTCGCGCCACCGGCACAGCCGCTTGTGCCCCTTCAGTCAACAGATGACGCCGTGGTTGTGAAGTAGGGTGAACACGCACCTGCGCGGCCATGACGCGCTGCCGCTCCAGCACGAGCAGGCAGCCGGGGCAGCGGCAGTCGCGCCACCGGCACAGCCGCTTGTGCCCCTTCAGGCAGGAGATCACGCCGTGATTGTGAAGTAGGGTGAACACGCACCTGCGCGGCCATGACGCGCTGCCGCTCCAGCACGAGCAGGCAGCCGGGGCAGCGGCAGTCGCGCCACCGGCACAGCCGCTTGTGCCCCTTCAGGCAGGAGATCACGCCGTGGTTGTGAAGTAGGGTGAACACGCACCTGCGCGGCCATGACGCGCTGCCGCTCCAGCACGAGCAGGCAGCCGGGGCAGCGGCAGTCGCGCCACCGGCACAGCCGCTTGTGCCCCTTCAGTCAACAGATGACGCCGTGGTTGTGAAGTAGGGTGAACACGCACCTGCGCGGCCATGACGCGCTGCCGCTCCAGCACGAGCAGGCAGCCGGGGCAGCGGCAGTCGCGCCACCGGCACAGCCGCTTGTGCCCCTTCAGGCAGGAGATCACGCCGTGGTTGCGGCACCGCGCGCACTTCGGCGTGCGCAGCGCCTTCCGCTCACCATCCATCTTTAGACTGATTTACCTACATTAAATTGTAAATGTAAGCCTATATGTTCCTATGAAATTTCTCGCGCCTCTTCGTAGGTAAGGTACCTACCTACTGTACAGTGGCGGCGCGTCAAAAATATTCTTATGGAAGCCGGAAATACTTGGCTTTTCCTATTCTTCATGAGCTGTAGTAAAAGAACTTGAAATTAGGCAAGCCGGTGGGAAAGGGTAAACGAGGAGGGTAAGACTTTGCTGTCCGCCCGTCTGAAGTTTTTATTTTATAGATACCTAATGGTACAGAAACCTTCGTGCGCGAGTCCGACTCGCACTTGGCCGGTTTTTTTATTATAACCTACTTTTTGTTATCTACCTACTTTGTTTGTATCAATGTGTCATACAAAGTTTTAGCTCATTTTATATTATCGTACTAAAATTGTCCGCGAATGCTGTGTCGATCGATAGGTACAAACCCGATTAGGGTTTAACGACACTTTTCTGTGTAATCTAAAATAAGATTTTTTTTATGTAAATAAATAAAAAATACTTCTTGTGAAATCTAAAGATAAGTCATCAATGTCATCAGACATCATACCTACACCGTTCGCAATGACGAAATTTAAACTTAGTTTCACCAGTCTCGCAGTCATCGCACTCGTAACCAAGCAGGAACTATAGGTATTATAGATCATGTAGACGAGATCAGAGCCTGTTCATTTTACTACCAACGAAACAATTTTAATTTAATTACCTACATACCTATTTCATAAACACCTAATAAAACCAAGGTTTCATTCAACGCACAACAAAATACGAGGGACGTAGACTCATAAAGCACTTATAAGGTACGTAGTCTCTAACTACTTAGAGATAAAAAATCTAAAGCTACTAAAAAAAGATCTTAGGTACCAAATCATTTTTACTTTGCACGCGCACTTTAGTACGTATAAACCACTATACTTACCAACTTGTCCAACTGAATGGTCCGTTAAGCGCACTACTTGTAAGCTTGTAACCACACTCACACGGGTGCCGTCGCGGCGGCGCGCGGCGCAGATTGCCGGCCGGCCGTAAGTGCGGCCCGAGTCGCGCGCGACGCCCCGCCCCGCCCCGCCCCGCCGGCCGCCGCACGATTGGCCGCGCCGATGGGACGGCCCGCCCACTTGTTTGTTTCATGCCTCGATACATTGATCAAAGATAAATACTATGTTTCTGCGACATTGTCCAAACGACAGTAACTATGTTCCAAGTATATATTTGAGTATATAACGCTGATCAACTGTTATGATAGCCTTGAGAGCAATCTTATGAAAGGCACCACGTAAATACCTTAGTTAAGCTTGAAATGCATGAATAACAATCCGCTATTTGACTAATTCAATTTTATGGTGCCGCATTCCAACCATTTAACATTAAAATGGGAATGGAAATGAGAGGCAAAGTAGGTACAGTACAGGCATGGTCTGCCGAGCCTGAAAACGCTCCATACTAATTTACAGATAAATGTGACGTGACTATTACTTTGTAGCCTCGTACTACCGTTTGTATGGAGAAACGACTCTGGTTGAACTAAGGGAACACTTTTATCTAACAACAATAAGCATTAATTAAAGAAGCAACTATCAGTCCTCGCGCGCTACATCGTACCTACTGTTACAAGTGCCGCGTGCTCCTGGTCCCGGTCCCGGTCCCGGTCCCGGTCCCGGTCCTGGACATCGACACGGCTGAAACAATACCGGCGCGTAAACGATACGCAATCATTGCGGCGATTGGCAATTATCTCTCGGGTGACCGGTGACCGCGGTGACCGCGGTGCCCGCCGCCGAGGTGTCCGGTGACCGGTGACTGCCCCAATACTAACTACTTATAAAATATCACTATCTTACCTTACAATAATATTTATTCAAATAAATATCCATTGGTAATATTACCACCCGATACTTAGCTGAATAATAATATTAAGTATTTCTTAGAACCTTGTCAATATTTTATAAGCAGTCTCATTCAACTTATAAAATGACAAGGTTCCACAGTACAGGCATAAGGTAAAAATAAATTAAAACATTTAATTGAGAATGCGATTCATCACTCAATAGGGTATTATTCTACTGTTTGAAAAAGTACTTCAAAATGTTGATTTTCCTAATAAAAAGCCACAAAAAATATATTTCGGAAAAATAAACACGCTTTCTGGTCATAAAAATAAATTAAATTTTAAAACTTTGTCGAAAACGCTGTCAGCCATTTTGGTGACGTAATATTGGTAATAAAAACAGAGGGCCTACCGGGAACTGAAAACGAAATCTCTGCTTCTCTGTCGCACTGCATATTTGGAGCAACAGAGAGGGAGATACTTCGTTTTCGGATCGCGGTAGGCCTCACATTCTTTTTATGGAACTGACTGTAGTGACAGTTTTGTTATTGCCAATATGACGTCACACCATGGCGGCAGATACAGATTAAAAATTACGACTTTTAATTTCAATGTAATAAAACAATAATGTACTTTTGTGACTCAAAATCAGAATATTTCTACATAAATATTTATTTATATCAAATTTCATAATTTATTTTTCAGTACCGAAAGTACCCTATACCGAGATGATATCGAGAGGGACTGACCCCTCTCGAATATATCGGGCGATACGGAGACAAAGATAAGAAAAAGGATCGTTAATTGGGTAAAGAAACCTTTCCCCAGAATTATTGCAATCTTAAGGTAAAAGGTCTAGTCTGCTGGAACGTAAGTACCTACCTGTACCCGGCAACATGGTGATGGTGATGACTTGCAACATCTTGGCATCATAATCATAATCATAATAATCATAATGGCATGTCTGTTCTGGCCTCCCCAGCCAGGCGGAATGCATAAATGCAGTTCCCAGCCAGCGTAAGGTACCTACCTATTTAAGGAAGGTACCTACTCGTCCCGAACCGGCGTCTTTATCTACTCAATCTAAGTACTGGGAACAATAAAGCTCAACATTTACCTACTAGATTCATGTACTAATATCCAACAAGAGATTAAATCTTAATCACCACTTGTTCGACTGCTCGACTCATCCCTAGTACTCGTATCTATCAACATAAATAAATGACACTCGTAGCCGGAGCTCGGAGATCGACCCGGTCCGGTACAATACAAACGGTAGCGCCTTAACGTGTAAGCGATATTATAATAACAGCCTGTAAATTAAGTAATTATACAGCGTGTAATGGTTTGTGCTGAAGCGCATCATTGTTTCGCCCAAACGCCCATAACACGTCATTCTGATGCAAATACTTACGTTACCTACTGCTAGTTCTGCTAATAGAAGTATGAACTTTATTCCTATAAGCTTGTGGTTAAAAATCTGAATTTTCAAAACCGACTTGTATCGTCCGTGTAACTAGATTGAGATAAGGTCTACAATTACCCAACATGTGCATTCTTGTGGGTAGTATAAGACGGCAATCATAGGAAACAAAAGACGGTTGTCTCGTTAATTTCGTGGCTGGATGCCGCCGCCGCGCCGCGCCGCGGTATCACCTTACCGGGCGGGCATTCACAACGCATCGCTACACGTCACCTCACCAGTTCAAACTTGACCTGCAGCTACGCGTGTAGGTACTTGTCCCGTGTTCGGAGTGGCACCAAATCTTGGTTGAGCTCCCGGACGAGCACATATCTTTATGAACAGATTGGTAGCACGCGCGAGCACAGACAGCTGCAGTGCTGTGCGTGCGGACAATGCACATGTAGTGTGCAATAATGAGGCGAGAGCATTGAGCGAGCCGCGGATTAAAGTAGCGGGGAAATCTTCGACAACACTTTAACAACACATACTATGCGATGATGATCATGATGTGTAGTGCTTGTATATTACAATTACAAATTAAGGAATAACGGTGTAATATTTTCGAGGTTCTGTAGTGAGGTGATTATTGAATGAAGGCCTAGGTTAGGTTGATTACGTGGTGTGTAAGTGGCCCTATTCTCTGCATTTCACCTAGACGATGTGGAAACGACGCTTCGCTAATTCTACGAGTTTAGCTACGAATAAACCTGCTACGGGCTGCGGCGAAGCGCGGGCCGCTACGCATGTGCAGTGAGTTGATATTATTTTTTTACTAGCAACAGTAGCGACCCGCCCCGGCTTCGCACGGTTAGTCTAGTTTTTAAATTACCTACCTAAATTGATGCCTAACCTATTATACAGGGTGGATTTTCTTTTTGGGTTAGTGAGGGCAGCTACCAGTAGCTCTAGTATAAGTTTTTTGGAAACATTAACTAATTCGAACGCGTTTGCGTCTTGTCTCAAAATGTATGAAAACGCTCTCACCGAGTTTGAAATACGTGCGTTCATCGGTTAGCAACAAATGTTATACTCGCTATTTTAGTTTCCACTAGTGACCACCAGAGGCGCTGTTCACGTTTTCATACCACTTTCATACATTTTGAGACAAAACGCAAACGTGTTCGAATTAGTTAATGTTTCGAAAAAACTTATACTAGAGCTACAGATCCCATGCTGCTACTCGAAAATGGTCTTAGAATACCTTCCCTCGATTTCAAATCAAAACTACTTTTCTTTTAATTTCACAGAGACTAAGTACCCATAAAGTACCCATCAAGTTGCTCACTCAAAAAGAATAGGTTTAGTAGGTATGAATCCTTAAGTGGGAGTTACAAGTCGTGATAAAGTTTGGCCTCACGATGAAAACTGTTCCTTAGGCTACTTGTAACTTATACTGAGCGAGGCCAAACTATCCACGCAAAAAATTCAAAATGGCGGCTATTTTAGTTTCCAAATTTTTTTATTTTTCTTAGAACTCAAAAATGCTTCGTGCTACACAAAAACTTTGTATGAGAATTATGTTTTGCATAAATTTAGCTATAACTTTGGTTATTATCATTTTCTCGATATATCTAATAGTTCATGAGAAAAATGGTGTTCAATATTGCGCTTCTTGTTAAAACACTGTTAGTCAAAAGGCTTAGCAAAATCAAACTGCATCGTATGCAGAAATCAATCCATTTTCTCCAGTGATACTAGGAACAAATATAAAGGATTTCATCCGACGAAATGAAAATTTCATCGACGGGAATTCAAAATGGCGATCATTTACCAAAGGGGGAGCCGCATTTTTTAAAAAGTGTATAATTTCAAAACGGCATCTGCTATTTAAGTAATATGGATATCAATCGATTGGTATTGACACCATTAATTAAAATAAGAAAAATATCATGTAAAAAATTAAAGATAGCGGCCAACTAATATCAAAATTGTAAAATTTTCATTCTTATTTTTTTCGTTATATTAAAAATAACAACTAAATGTCCAACGATATAGTTAATTTATATATTTACATAAATTCTCATTGTATTATCTACGCGACAAAACAAAAATTATGACAATCCGTCGATTCGTTTTTAAACTATACGAAGTACAAACGAGCCTCGGCGACTGTGTGATAGTAGTTATAGAAACAAACTGCACTTTTGTAATGAAAGCAAGTCGCTTTTGCACAATGGTATTAGTGAAGAGACCAAACTTGATTATTTTTTCGATAATATCTAATTTTCACCCATCAGTAACCGAGACTACGCCACTTCAAAATTATAAGTCTAAAACGTTCTACTAAGTTAAAAGGTAGACAGATTTGGACAAAAAATGTGGCAATCGATAGAGAAAAATGTTGCTCAACTTTAAATAAAATACGCTTTTTGTTACAAAACTTAAAAAAAAAAAAAATTCTGTGTTTAGCAATAATATTTTTATTTTATTTTTATTTTTTTGATATTTATACTCTGTAAAATCCTACACTTTGTTTTTTCTGCGTTTAAGAACATTTTAATCTATAGTACATTGTGCATGTGCATTGTGTGTCATAGTTGTTTTTTTATATTGGACAAACTTTCTGTAGTGTGATTGTTTTTGGAAAAAAATATTCTTTTAAGGTTCAAAAAATATATAAGGTATGAATATAAGTACTGCTAGGGTATGAATATCAAAAGTTTATTGCAAAAAAAAGATATTTTTTCTTAAGTTATGTTAAAAAAAAAACCGCGTTATTTTTTATGTTGAACAACATTTTCCTGTATCGATTGCCACATTTATTGTCCACCTTTTAACTTAGTAGAACGTTTTAGACTTATAATTTCGAAGTGGCGTAGTCTCGGTTACTGACGGGTGAAAATTAGATATTATTGAAAAAAGTAATCAAGTTTAGTCTCTTCACTAATACGATTATGCAAAAGCGACTTGCTTTCATTACAAAAGTGCAGTTTTTTTCCATACCTACTATGACACAGTCACCAAGGCTCGTTTGTAATTCGTATAGTCCAAAAACTACTCGACTGATTGTCATAATTTTTGTATTATCGCGTAGATAATACTATGACAATTTATGTCAATATATAAGTTGACTATATAATTGGACATTTAGTTGTTATTTTTAATATAACCAAAAAAAGAAGAATGAAAATTTTACAATTTTGATATTAGTTGGCCGCTGTCTTTAATTTTTTAAATGGTATTTTTCTTATTTTAATTAATGGTGTCAATACCAATCGATTGATACCCATATTACTTAAATAGCAGATGCCTTTTTGAAATTATACACTTTTTTAAAAATGCGTCACTCCCTTTGGTAAATGACCGCCATTTTGAATTCCCTTCGATGAAATTTTCATTTCGTCGGATGAAATCCTTTATATTGGTTCCTAGTATCAATGGAGAAAATGAATTGCTTTCTGCATACGATGCAGTTCGATTTTGCTAAGCCTTTTGACTAACAGTGTTTTAACAGGAAACGCAATATTGAACACCATTTTTCTCATGAAATATTAGATATATCGAGAAAATGATAATAACCAAAGTTATAGATAAATTTATGCATAACATAATTGTCATACAAAGTTTTTGTGTAGCACGAAGCATTTTTGAGTTATAAAAAATAAATAAATTGGAAACTAAAATAGCCGCCATTTTGAATTTTTTGCGTGGATAGTTTGGCCTCGCTCAGTATAAGTTACAAGTAGCCTAAGGAACAGTTTCCATCGTGAGGCCAAACTTTATCATGACTTGTAACTCCCAACATCCATTTATATGGGGATTCACACCTACTAGTTGTCTACACAAATTTCTAACCTCCTTTTCACCCCCTTAGGGGGTAAATTCTCAAAAACACGGAAATTAATTTTCCTAATGCTGGGTCTATAAACAAAGTTTCAAGTTTCTCGTTAAAAAATATATGCTCCCCTAACAAACTTTCAACCCAGTTTTCAGAGGGCGAATTATGAATACGGTTGGTTACAGCAGAGACTAGGAATTATATAGACTGCCAATGCCTATACATTGTGGCGTAATTTTAAAATAATGGGCCTGCTGTAGCTAGTTTCACTATGGAGAGATCACTTTACCATTTAATTCGTATGCGACTAAGACCTCTGCTTAAAACATAGCGCCATCTGTTGGGAGCTTCTACGTTGTGTTCATAGATGGCGCTATGTTTTAAGCAGAGGTCTTAGTGGCATACGAATTAAATGGTAAAGTGATCTCCCCATAGTGAAACTAGCTACAGCAGGCCCATTATTTTAAAATTACGCCACAATGTATAGGCATTGGCAGTCTATATAATTCCTAGTCTCTGGTTACAGGGACCGAGACCGAGAACCGGTTTGAAAAGAAATCAAAACAAGGTATACCTACAAGCGTATATTTGGTCGGTCACGGGTCAGCCTCGTCGACACTAGACATCAGAAACGGGGTCTCACTGACGTACTGCTCCCGCTCGATACACTCGCGGAGCCACTCCTCGGCGACGACGAGCGGCCGGCCGCCGCCCCCGGCCCGCGCCGCGACCGCGCGCGCGCCGCCCCCGGCCCGCGGCCGCGCCACCACCGCGTGCGTCGGCGCGTCAGGCGCGTCCGCCGGGCACAGCCGCGCGCCGCGCATGCGCGCCGCCGCCGCGAGCGCGGGCGACGGCGCGGACAGGTGCAGGACGCAGCCGCGCAGGAACGAGACCGGGGACCGCCCCTCGAACACCAGCCGGTCCAGCTCCAGCATCTCGCGCTGCGTCAGGTGGCTCTCCGGCTCCTGCGGGGAGCCCCCGGTCAGATCCTCCGGACATGGATAAATACAAGAGATGGGTGTTGGGGGCCAGACATTGCTTGCGCAGTTTTTGCGACTCCTTGTTCAATTATAGCGTGTATAAATCGAAGTGGGAACGTTTAATTCCAGCAATAACGAGGTCTTTCATTCGGAATCGCATTTTCGATCGATACCGATTTATATCCCATTTTTGTTACAGCCTCGTCACACATCAAATGCGGCGATACCGGGTTTGGAATATTACCTACCATTCTTTTCAATAACACATATACATAGGTGTCCCTTATGAACGACTGATTAAAACTAAAAGATACCACCGACCGCACCTCGTCGAGCTTGTCGAAGCACCGGCGCAGCGTGTCCTCGTCGGTGGGGTCCGTGTAGCTGTCGCCGAAGCGGTCGTACCGCAGCCCCAGCCGCAGCCGGGTCGCGGGGCTAGTCGCGAGCAGGTCGAGCGGGCCGGGCTCGGCGCGCGCGGCGGGGGCGGCGGGGGCGCCGGCGCCGGCGCCGACCGGCAGCGCGCGCAGCCAGCCCGCCGCCACCACGTCCACGGCGCGCCCCGCCGCCGCGCGCGCGCGGAACCCGCGCACGCCCGCCACGCAGCACCACGTGTCCGGACCTGCCGCCGCGCCGTCCGACCATCAACAAACATATTAGGCACAATAATAAGGGAGCAGTCTCTTTCTTGGTGGTGATTCTTGGGACCGACCAGAAGTGACGGCGGGAACTGAAAGCGGAGGAAGAATAGGGAACTGGAGGAGCTGATGACCGGGCCGAACACGATTGGCGAAGTCGAGGCGACGCGGTTGCGCCGACTCGGCCACCTGGAGAGGATGGGGGACGATCGTGCAGTGAAGAAGGCGTATGTGCGGCGGCCCAGTGGAAAACGTCCGGTCGGTCGTCCCAGATACCTACCTATCGCTGGAATGATGAAGCCCTCAAAGACCTAGTCAATCTCTGTGTACCCGACTGGCGTGAGGTGGCGTAGAACAGGAGAGAGTGGCGTTCTCTTGTGTCAAAGCCGTCAAAGACCAAGATCCTCTTTGGATCATCAATCTTCAAATCGCAGCTCAAGCGATGGCTTTTCGAGCACACTTTCTACAGTGTTAACGATTTTATTGAGTACAAATGTGGTACCTAAATTATTGTATTGTACATACATATAATTATTTAAAATTGTATAAAACTGACATTTTAATTTTATTCTACAATGTTGATTGTATATACTTGATTTTAACTCTTAATTGTAATATACCTACTTCCCTTTTGACATGTAATATGAATTATTATGAATAAATGATTATGATTATCATCGAGCCAGCGTAGTAAGTACGAGTAAGTAAGGCTGGTCTCTCAAATGGAATCGCTCCGAAGTCCGATTATTGCGCAGGAAAGTGTGTGACTGACCGACGTTCTCGACGTGCGTGCCGCCGTGCGCGCGCACCAGCCGCGCCAGCTCCGCGCGCGAGCACTCCTCGTCGCCCGCCAGCACGCACACCTCGCGCCCCGCCAGCGCCGTAGATATCACCTGCGGAACCAGTTCCAAGGCTCAATAACCTTACAAAACTAATACCAACTACTTATAGGAGTAGGTACCTAGGACTTCTAAGAGTGATGCGCACGTTTAGCAAATATGACAAACGCCCCCGCATATATCCTTGCGCAAACACTTGATGGGGGGTTGAATAGGACAGCTCGGCAGATAGGTAGATACCTCGACATCCTGTGTGTGTGCGGCGCGGAACTCGGCGGGCACCTCCGGCGCGCGCGCGGCGCGCTTGCGGGCGGGGGGCGGGGCGGCCACCGCCAGCGCCTCCGCGCCCACCGAGCGCCGGCTCAGCTTCACCACCGCGCCCGCGTCCTGCGTCCCCACCGAATATTTTATATCAATACAATCCTGATCAAGAATAATCGCTATGGGAAGTTACGCTGAGTCCTGCGCGTGCTCGCCGCGAATGCCCGGCCAGCTCGGCCCGAGTCGCTCGCGTACCGGCTGCAGATCGCCAGCGTGAGACAGTTCCGGGAGACAATATCTGAGTTGTTTAATTGATCAGCAATTACTACGTGGGCGGGTCAACAATTTACAGCTGACGGTTTGATTTTTCACCGTCCCGGCTGCAGCCACATTTAAGAAGAAGCCAAAGTGTGCGCCGCGACATAAGCGCGTCCTTACCGCGACGAGCGCGTCGAACTCCCGCAGCGTCATGGCGTCCCGCACCGGCTTGTCGTCGCGCACGGCGGTCACGCGCGGGAACCGCAGGGTGTGCGAGGTGCCGAAGTCCGTGCTGCGGATCAATTCTGTAGCGCGCACCTGATGCACACAATGCTGGTTTCATTCGATGGACCTATTATATATGTATTAGTTATTTATATTAGGAAAGCAGTCGGAAGGGGAAGATTGACCTTTTATATCATTCCTAGATTAGATTTTGCGTAGTGACATTCCGCCTCGAGTCCGAAATCTCTGCTAGGATTGCAAAAGCCGCTGCAGCCTTTGGGGGACTGAACCATCGAGTTTGGAAATCTCACGATCTCAAACTTCAGACTAAACTGGCCGTTTACAGGGCAGTTATCCTTCCTTTATTGCTCTATGCGTCGGAGACATGGTGCCTGTATAAAGGGGATATTAAACGTCTCGACTCCTTTCACCTAAAATGTCTCCGAGCAATTCTTCGGCTAAGGTGGCAGGACCGTGTTCCGAACTCGGAGGTTTTACGTCGAACAAACATGGCCGGAATGGAATGCCTACTCATGAAAGGTCAATTGCGCTGGTCTGGACACCTTGTACGTATGGCACCATCGAGGCTGCCCAAAGCTCTATTCTACTCTGAGTTAGCCCAGGGTAAGCGTAAGGCTGGTGGGCAGTACTTACGTTACAAGGATGTCCTAAAACGTCACTTGTCAGCCACCCGCATTCCTTGTGAGTCGTGGGAGGATCTTGCGACTCGAAGATCGGACTGGCGTACTGCTGTCAGTACTGGTATTAAAGACTTTGAACGCGCCCGTCTTGAAGATCTAGACGCCAAACGCCAGTTCCGTAAAACTCGGCCTAAACCCTCCTACCAATACACGTATAACAGTGACGGACAGCTTCACTGTGTTTCTTGCGACCGCACATTTAAAACCAAATTCGGTTTTGCGAGTCACATTCGCGCCCATGCGCGTAAAGTCTCCGGACCTTAAATATTAAAGGTAAATTTTGCCAGGATGTCGCCGTCGACGGACACGTCTGGGAGGACATCATCATCATCATCAGATTAGATAGAGGTCCGAGAACATAGAGGGCGCTGAGAACGTACCTGCAAGACGATGGAATGTTCGGGCGGCACCCAGAAGTCGGGCAGCACCTTGTTGAAGACGAGCTCGGCGGGCGGCGGGCGCGTGCGCGCGCGCACCCAGTGCGGCTCCAGCGCCGCGCACACTCGCTCGCGCTGCTCCCACGACAGCCCCGTGCCCACGCGCCCCACCGACACCCAGCGCCGCGGCTCCGCGCCTGCGCCTGCGCCTGCGCCTGCGCCTGCATCTGACCCCACACCTACTCTAATAAATCAACTGATATGCGCATGGCGTGACGCAGACATTAGAACGGACGACCTCAGCACATGTTCTCCTCCTACCTTAAGCCGACGTCTCCCGGCATTATGCAATAAAGTTTAAATAAATAAATAACAAAACAATAAATGCCGTTGTAAGTTTTTTTTTTGCGCCGGGAGGCAACTTAACTCGTACCAGACAAATAATATACTCAGATTCATGAATAAAGTAGTGTTGGGAGTGTCGGTACGCACCGGGCGCGGCGTCGCCGTTGGCGCAGGCGACGAGGAAGCTGCGCGCGCGGCCGTGTCGCTTGTCGCCCGCCTCGTCCGCGCCCCCCACCGCCAGGTCCGGCTCCACCCTCGTGTGCTCACACACAGTGTCGGTACGCACCGGGCGCGGCGTCGCCGTCGGCGCAGGCGACGAGGAAGCTGCGCGCGCGGCCGTGTCGCTTGTCGCCCGCCTCGTCCGCGCCCCCCACCGCCAGGTCCGGCTCCACCCTCGTGTGCTCACACACAGTGTCGGTACGCACCGGGCGCGGCGTCGCCGTCGGCGCAGGCGACGAGGAAGCTGCGCGCGCGGCCGTGTCGCTTGTCGCCCGCCTCGTCCGCGCCCCCCACCGCCAGGTCCGGCTCCACCCTCGTGTGCTCACACACAGTGTCGGTACGCACCGGGCGCGGCGTCGCCGTTGGCGCAGGCGACGAGGAAGCTGCGCGCGCGGCCGTGTCGCTTGTCGCCCGCCTCGTCCGCGCCCCCCACCGCCAGGTCCGGCTCCACCCTCGTGTGCTCACACACAGTGTCGGTACGCACCGGGCGCGGCGTCGCCGTCGGCGCAGGCGACGAGGAAGCTGCGCGCGCGGCCGTGTCGCTTGTCGCCCGCCTCGTCCGCGCCCCCCACCGCCAGGTCCGGCTCCACCCTCGTGTGCTCACACACAGTGTCGGTACGCACCGGGCGCGGCGTCGCCGTCGGCGCAGGCGACGAGGAAGCTGCGCGCGCGGCCGTGTCGCTTGTCGCCCGCCTCGTCCGCGCCCCCCACCGCCAGGTCCGGCTCCACCCTCGTGTGCTCACACACAGTGTCGGTACGCACCGGGCGCGGCGTCGCCGTCGGCGCAGGCGACGAGGAAGCTGCGCGCGCGGCCGTGTCGCTTGTCGCCCGCCTCGTCCGCGCCCCCCACCGCCAGGTCCGGCTCCACCCTCGTGTGCTCACACACAGTGTCGGTACGCACCGGGCGCGGCGTCGCCGTCGGCGCAGGCGACGAGGAAGCTGCGCGCGCGGCCGTGTCGCTTGTCGCCCGCCTCGTCCGCGCCCCCCACCGCCAGGTCCGGCTCCACCCTCGTGTGCTCACACACAGTGTCGGTACGCACCGGGCGCGGCGTCGCCGTCGGCGCAGGCGACGAGGAAGCTGCGCGCGCGGCCGTGTCGCTTGTCGCCCGCCTCGTCCGCGCCCCCCACCGCCAGGTCCGGCTCCACCCTCGTGTGCTCACACACAGTGTCGGTACGCACCGGGCGCGGCGTCGCCGTCGGCGCAGGCGACGAGGAAGCTGCGCGCGCGGCCGTGTCGCTTGTCGCCCGCCTCGTCCGCGCCCCCCACCGCCAGGTCCGGCTCCACCCTCGTGTGCTCACACACAGTGTCGGTACGCACCGGGCGCGGCGTCGCCGTCGGCGCAGGCGACGAGGAAGCTGCGCGCGCGGCCGTGTCGCTTGTCGCCCGCCTCGTCCGCGCCCCCCACCGCCAGGTCCGGCTCCACCCTCGTGTGCTCACACACAGTGTCGGTACGCACCGGGCGCGGCGTCGCCGTCGGCGCAGGCGACGAGGAAGCTGCGCGCGCGGCCGTGTCGCTTGTCGCCCGCCTCGTCCGCGCCCCCCACCGCCAGGTCCGGCTCCACCCTCGTGTGCTCACACACAGTGTCGGTACGCACCGGGCGCGGCGTCGCCGTCGGCGCAGGCGACGAGGAAGCTGCGCGCGCGGCCGTGTCGCTTGTCGCCCGCCTCGTCCGCGCCCCCCACCGCCAGGTCCGGCTCCACCCTCGTGTGCTCACACACAGTGTCGGTACGCACCGGGCGCGGCGTCGCCGTCGGCGCAGGCGACGAGGAAGCTGCGCGCGCGGCCGTGTCGCTTGTCGCCCGCCTCGTCCGCGCCCCCCACCGCCAGGTCCGGCTCCACCCTCGTGTGCTCACACACAGTGTCGGTACGCACCGGGCGCGGCGTCGCCGTCGGCGCAGGCGACGAGGAAGCTGCGCGCGCGGCCGTGTCGCTTGTCGCCCGCCTCGTCCGCGCCCCCCACCGCCAGGTCCGGCTCCACCCTCGTGTGCTCACACACAGTGTCGGTACGCACCGGGCGCGGCGTCGCCGTCGGCGCAGGCGACGAGGAAGCTGCGCGCGCGGCCGTGTCGCTTGTCGCCCGCCTCGTCCGCGCCCCCCACCGCCAGGTCCGGCTCCACCCTCGTGTGCTCACACACAGTGTCGGTACGCACCGGGCGCGGCGTCGCCGTCGGCGCAGGCGACGAGGAAGCTGCGCGCGCGGCCGTGTCGCTTGTCGCCCGCCTCGTCCGCGCCCCCCACCGCCAGGTCCGGCTCCACCCTCGTGTGCTCACACACAGTGTCGGTACGCACCGGGCGCGGCGTCGCCGTCGGCGCAGGCGACGAGGAAGCTGCGCGCGCGGCCGTGTCGCTTGTCGCCCGCCTCGTCCGCGCCCCCCACCGCCAGGTCCGGCTCCACCCTCGTGTGCTCACACACAGTGTCGGTACGCACCGGGCGCGGCGTCGCCGTCGGCGCAGGCGACGAGGAAGCTGCGCGCGCGGCCGTGTCGCTTGTCGCCCGCCTCGTCCGCGCCCCCCACCGCCAGGTCCGGCTCCACCCTCGTGTGCTCACACACAGTGTCGGTACGCACCGGGCGCGGCGTCGCCGTCGGCGCAGGCGACGAGGAAGCTGCGCGCGCGGCCGTGTCGCTTGTCGCCCGCCTCGTCCGCGCCCCCCACCGCCAGGTCCGGCTCCACCCTCGTGTGCTCACACACAGTGTCGGTACGCACCGGGCGCGGCGTCGCCGTCGGCGCAGGCGACGAGGAAGCTGCGCGCGCGGCCGTGTCGCTTGTCGCCCGCCTCGTCCGCGCCCCCCACCGCCAGGTCCGGCTCCACCCTCGTGTGCTCACACACAGTGTCGGTACGTACCGGGCGCGGCGTCGCCGTCGGCGCAGGCGACGAGGAAGCTGCGCGCGCGGCCGTGTCGCTTGTCGCCCGCCTCGTCCGCGCCCCCCACCGCCAGGTCCGGCTCCACCCTCGTGTGCTCACACACAGTGTCGGTACGCACCGGGCGCGGCGTCGCCGTCGGCGCAGGCGACGAGGAAGCTGCGCGCGCGGCCGTGTCGCTTGTCGCCCGCCTCGTCCGCGCCCCCCACCGCCAGGTCCGGCTCCACCCTCGTGTGCTCACACACAGTGTCGGTACGCACCGGGCGCGGCGTCGCCGTCGGCGCAGGCGACGAGGAAGCTGCGCGCGCGGCCGTGTCGCTTATCGCCCGCCTCGTCCGCGCCCCCCACCGCCAGGTCCGGCTCCACCCTCGTGTGCTCACACACAGTGTCGGTACGCACCGGGCGCGGCGTCGCCGTCGGCGCAGGCGACGAGGAAGCTGCGCGCGCGGCCGTGTCGCTTGTCGCCCGCCTCGTCCGCGCCCCCCACCGCCAGGTCCGGCTCCACCCTCGTGTGCTCACACACAGTGTCGGTACGCACCGGGCGCGGCGTCGCCGTCGGCGCAGGCGACGAGGAAGCTGCGCGCGCGGCCGTGTCGCTTGTCGCCCGCCTCGTCCGCGCCCCCCACCGCCAGGTCCGGCTCCACCCTCGTGTGCTCACACACAGTGTCGGTACGCACCGGGCGCGGCGTCGCCGTCGGCGCAGGCGACGAGGAAGCTGCGCGCGCGGCCGTGTCGCTTGTCGCCCGCCTCGTCCGCGCCCCCCACCGCCAGGTCCGGCTCCACCCTCGTGTGCTCACACACAGTGTCGGTACGCACCGGGCGCGGCGTCGCCGTCGGCGCAGGCGACGAGGAAGCTGCGCGCGCGGCCGTGTCGCTTGTCGCCCGCCTCGTCCGCGCCCCCCACCGCCAGGTCCGGCTCCACCCTCGTGTGCTCACACACAGTGTCGGTACGCACCGGGCGCGGCGTCGCCGTCGGCGCAGGCGACGAGGAAGCTGCGCGCGCGGCCGTGTCGCTTGTCGCCCGCCTCGTCCGCGCCCCCCACCGCCAGGTCCGGCTCCACCCTCGTGTGCTCACACACAGTGTCGGTACGCACCGGGCGCGGCGTCGCCGTCGGCGCAGGCGACGAGGAAGCTGCGCGCGCGGCCGTGTCGCTTGTCGCCCGCCTCGTCCGCGCCCCCCACCGCCAGGTCCGGCTCCACCCTCGTGTGCTCACACACAGTGTCGGTACGCACCGGGCGCGGCGTCGCCGTCGGCGCAGGCGACGAGGAAGCTGCGCGCGCGGCCGTGTCGCTTGTCGCCCGCCTCGTCCGCGCCCCCCACCGCCAGGTCCGGCTCCACCCTCGTGTGCTCACACACAGTGTCGGTACGCACCGGGCGCGGCGTCGCCGTCGGCGCAGGCGACGAGGAAGCTGCGCGCGCGGCCGTGTCGCTTGTCGCCCGCCTCGTCCGCGCCCCCCACCGCCAGGTGCGGCTCCACCCTCGTGTGCTCACACACAGTGTCGGTACGCACCGGGCGCGGCGTCGCCGTCGGCGCAGGCGACGAGGAAGCTGCGCGCGCGGCCGTGTCGCTTGTCGCCCGCCTCGTCCGCGCCCCCCACCGCCAGGTGCGGCTCCACCCTCGTGTGCTCACACACAGTGTCGGTACGCACCGGGCGCGGCGTCGCCGTCGGCGCAGGCGACGAGGAAGCTGCGCGCGCGGCCGTGTCGCTTGTCGCCCGCCTCGTCCGCGCCCCCCACCGCCAGGTCCGGCTCCACCCTCGTGTGCTCACACACAGTGTCGGTACGCACCGGGCGCGGCGTCGCCGTCGGCGCAGGCGACGAGGAAGCTGCGCGCGCGGCCGTGTCGCTTGTCGCCCGCCTCGTCCGCGCCCCCCACCGCCAGGTCCGGCTCCACCCTCGTGTGCTCACACACAGTGTCGGTACGCACCGGGCGCGGCGTCGCCGTCGGCGCAGGCGACGAGGAAGCTGCGCGCGCGGCCGTGTCGCTTGTCGCCCGCCTCGTCCGCGCCCCCCACCGCCAGGTCCGGCTCCACCCTCGTGTGCTCACACACAGTGTCGGTACGCACCGGGCGCGGCGTCGCCGTCGGCGCAGGCGACGAGGAAGCTGCGCGCGCGGCCGTGTCGCTTGTCGCCCGCCTCGTCCGCGCCCCCCACCGCCAGGTCCGGCTCCACCCTCGTGTGCTCACACACAGTGTCGGTACGCACCGGGCGCGGCGTCGCCGTCGGCGCAGGCGACGAGGAAGCTGCGCGCGCGGCCGTGTCGCTTGTCGCCCGCCTCGTCCGCGCCCCCCACCGCCAGGTCCGGCTCCACCCTCGTGTGCTCACACACAGTGTCGGTACGCACCGGGCGCGGCGTCGCCGTCGGCGCAGGCGACGAGGAAGCTGCGCGCGCGGCCGTGTCGCTTATCGCCCGCCTCGTCCGCGCCCCCCACCGCCAGGTCCGGCTCCACCCTCGTGTGCTCACACACAGTGTCGGTACGCACCGGGCGCGGCGTCGCCGTCGGCGCAGGCGACGAGGAAGCTGCGCGCGCGGCCGTGTCGCTTGTCGCCCGCCTCGTCCGCGCCCCCCACCGCCAGGTCCGGCTCCACCCTCGTGTGCTCACACACAGTGTCGGTACGCACCGGGCGCGGCGTCGCCGTCGGCGCAGGCGACGAGGAAGCTGCGCGCGCGGCCGTGTCGCTTGTCGCCCGCCTCGTCCGCGCCCCCCACCGCCAGGTCCGGCTCCACCCTCGTGTGCTCACACACAGTGTCGGTACGCACCGGGCGCGGCGTCGCCGTCGGCGCAGGCGACGAGGAAGCTGCGCGCGCGGCCGTGTCGCTTGTCGCCCGCCTCGTCCGCGCCCCCCACCGCCAGGTCCGGCTCCACCCTCGTGTGCTCACACACAGTGTCGGTACGCACCGGGCGCGGCGTCGCCGTCGGCGCAGGCGACGAGGAAGCTGCGCGCGCGGCCGTGTCGCTTGTCGCCCGCCTCGTCCGCGCCCCCCACCGCCAGGTCCGGCTCCACCCTCGTGTGCTCACACACAGTGTCGGTACGCACCGGGCGCGGCGTCGCCGTCGGCGCAGGCGACGAGGAAGCTGCGCGCGCGGCCGTGTCGCTTGTCGCCCGCCTCGTCCGCGCCCCCCACCGCCAGGTCCGGCTCCACCCTCGTGTGCTCACACACAGTGTCGGTACGCACCGGGCGCGGCGTCGCCGTCGGCGCAGGCGACGAGGAAGCTGCGCGCGCGGCCGTGTCGCTTGTCGCCCGCCTCGTCCGCGCCCCCCACCGCCAGGTCCGGCTCCACCCTCGTGTGCTCACACACAGTGTCGGTACGCACCGGGCGCGGCGTCGCCGTCGGCGCAGGCGACGAGGAAGCTGCGCGCGCGGCCGTGTCGCTTGTCGCCCGCCTCGTCCGCGCCCCCCACCGCCAGGTGCGGCTCCACCCTCGTGTGCTCACACACAGTGTCGGTACGCACCGGGCGCGGCGTCGCCGTCGGCGCAGGCGACGAGGAAGCTGCGCGCGCGGCCGTGTCGCTTGTCGCCCGCCTCGTCCGCGCCCCCCACCGCCAGGTGCGGCTCCACCCTCGTGTGCTCACACACAGTGTCGGTACGCACCGGGCGCGGCGTCGCCGTCGGCGCAGGCGACGAGGAAGCTGCGCGCGCGGCCGTGTCGCTTGTCGCCCGCCTCGTCCGCGCCCCCCACCGCCAGGTCCGGCTCCACCCTCGTGTGCTCACACACAGTGTCGGTACGCACCGGGCGCGGCGTCGCCGTCGGCGCAGGCGACGAGGAAGCTGCGCGCGCGGCCGTGTCGCTTGTCGCCCGCCTCGTCCGCGCCCCCCACCGCCAGGTCCGGCTCCACCCTCGTGTGCTCACACACAGTGTCGGTACGCACCGGGCGCGGCGTCGCCGTCGGCGCAGGCGACGAGGAAGCTGCGCGCGCGGCCGTGTCGCTTGTCGCCCGCCTCGTCCGCGCCCCCCACCGCCAGGTCCGGCTCCACCCTCGTGTGCTCACACACAGTGTCGGTACGCACCGGGCGCGGCGTCGCCGTCGGCGCAGGCGACGAGGAAGCTGCGCGCGCGGCCGTGTCGCTTGTCGCCCGCCTCGTCCGCGCCCCCCACCGCCAGGTCCGGCTCCACCCTCGTGTGCTCACACACAGTGTCGGTACGCACCGGGCGCGGCGTCGCCGTCGGCGCAGGCGACGAGGAAGCTGCGCGCGCGGCCGTGTCGCTTGTCGCCCGCCTCGTCCGCGCCCCCCACCGCCAGGTCCGGCTCCACCCTCGTGTGCTCACACACAGTGTCGGTACGCACCGGGCGCGGCGTCGCCGTCGGCGCAGGCGACGAGGAAGCTGCGCGCGCGGCCGTGTCGCTTGTCGCCCGCCTCGTCCGCGCCCCCCACCGCCAGGTGCGGCTCCACCCTCGTGTGCTCACACACAGTGTCGGTACGCACCGGGCGCGGCGTCGCCGTCGGCGCAGGCGACGAGGAAGCTGCGCGCGCGGCCGTGTCGCTTGTCGCCCGCCTCGTCCGCGCCCCCCACCGCCAGGTCCGGCTCCACCCTCGTGTGCTCACACACAGTGTCGGTACGCACCGGGCGCGGCGTCGCCGTCGGCGCAGGCGACGAGGAAGCTGCGCGCGCGGCCGTGTCGCTTGTCGCCCGCCTCGTCCGCGCCCCCCACCGCCAGGTCCGGCTCCACCCTCGTGTGCTCACACACAGTGTCGGTACGCACCGGGCGCGGCGTCGCCGTCGGCGCAGGCGACGAGGAAGCTGCGCGCGCGGCCGTGTCGCTTGTCGCCCGCCTCGTCCGCTCCCACCACCACGAGGTCCAGCTCCACCATCGTGCCCTCCGTGTACTGCACACAAACAGGTTTCCGATACATTTTATAAACTTACTTACTTTTACACCACCTCGCCAATGCCCAAATTTATCATTCTAACCCGCAGGGTAATAGGTAATGTGATTCCACTTCTGTTCACTTCATTCTTATTATTATGTCCTTCAATTTCAATTTATTCATTTTTTTTCCCAAGTAGGCCTATTACAGCACTTTTGAAAAGTCAAAATACAAATAACAATATAAAAAAGATATCAATAATTATTATACAAAACAATGTCAAAATTTAAATGAAATAAAATAAAACTGGATTATAATATAAAATCATGTCAATAGAAAAACTTAAAATTAATAACAACTCACATTAAAATGTCACATAATAAAATAACAACAAAAAAATATATCAATAATTATATTTAAAAAAATGTCAAAATCTTAAATAATAATTGTATAATAATACAAATCGTCATTTAAAAATGAATAAATAAATGCTCTTGGCACCATAACAATATAACATGTCAAGAGTAAAAATATATATATATATTTTTAAATGTCAATTAGGTAACAACATTTGACCATATATCTTTGTCTCGAATATAATCGTCTAACCTGTAATTCCATGACAGATTCAAAACTACTAAAATTTTTAGCATTTGGGGGCCTATACACACTGACTATAATGTAGTCTCCTAGCTCCACACAAGATAATTCAATAACTCGTTCGATCGACATCCCCACTATGTCATTACGTTCCTTAAATTTAATATTTTTCCTTATCAATATTAGTGAACCCCCGTGTATTGATGTTTTTCGGCAAAACGAACTAGCTAATAAATAATTTTCATAATTTAATGATATTACTTCAAAATCTTTTTGCCAGTGCTCCGTTAAACAAACAATGTCGTACTGATATCGGTCAAGACATATTTCTAATTCTAGTATCTTTGACGAAAAGCCCTGAATATTTTGATGAATTAATTTACAAATTGTTTGCTTGGATTCTGCCAAATTCTTATTACTAATATTGTTTGTGCCGGAAAAGGTTTTTTTTTTTGTTAATAGATCTGTTAACAATTTCTTTCAAAACCTTTTCTTTTGTCAAGTGAGTCTCTACTAGGGCTAGCGTTCTACAATTTGATGCTCTACTTGATGAAAATCCGAGTCCATTACAGATTTGACCCCACAACATTTATCGCTTGTATCTACGACTTTTATTATTGAGCATTCCCTTAACATTCGTTGGTCACTGATATTATATACAACTAGTGGCTCTGTGAGCTGTAGACCTCGTGAGTGTTTTTTTATTTCCAAAACTATGTTAGATATCGAACCTGTAGAGCAGGGGTCGGCAACCTTTTAGCACCCACGGGCCACATAGTAGCTAAAAAAATCTTCGCGGGCCGCAGATGATAATAATGATCACTGTCTGTTGATATCAACTCGAAACAAATTGGTACGCCGTACGCGACAGTAACGTAGTAAAAATTCGCAATGCAAATGCGGCAATTACTTCATACGCATCAAGTCATAACACATCTAGATGAAAATGCGAGTGTAGCGAGCGCGAAATTTTTCGAACGTTATGATGCAGGTGCGGAAAATACTTCATACGCATCAAGTTATGTAGATGTAAACGCGAGCGCGAAATTTTTCGAACACTGATTCAAATGCGGCAAATACTTCATACGCATCAAGTCATAACAAATCTCGTTGAAAACGCGAGCGTAGCGAGCGCGAAATTTTGCGAATATTATTATGCAGGTCTGGAAAATACTTCATACGCATCAAGTCATGTAGACGCAAACGCGAGCGCAGCGAGCGCGAAATTTTTTGAACATTAAGATGCAGGTGTGGAAAATACTTCATACTGTCTAACGCAAACGCGGCGAGCGCAAAATTTTTGAAAAAAAAAATTTAGATAGATTTAATTGTAAAATATACTTACAAACACATATCTCGTCCTGACCAACTGTGAAAATATTCGTGGTTGGCGATACAGACGCTTTCACGATGTTGAGAATTTCAAATTTTACCTTTACAAACAATAAAGCCAGGGAGGCTCGCGGGCCGCACGGAAGGGGCTCGCGGGCCGCCTGTTGCCGACCGCTGCTGTAGAGGAGGACAAACCATAGATTTTTTTTTAGATTACTCGACAAAAATATTCGATGTAATCAAAGAACGTGCTCACAATACTTAACGAGAATCTGTTGTGAAATGCGACCCTTAGAGGTGAACAAATCGAAATTCGGCCGCAGAAACACAAAAAAATTGATAAAAAAATTGTTTTTTTAAATTTTGAAAAAGTGACTCGATAAAAAAATTCTATAGAATTACCGCACCTGCTCACAAAATTTCACGAACATCGGTTGATAAATGCGACCTGTAGAGGAGAACAAACCAATGAATAAAATAAAAAAAAAATTAATTTACAAAAATTTACTTGCCTAAAAAATTCTATGTAATCATAAAACCTGCTCACAAAACTTCACGAGAATCGGTTGAGAAATGCGACCCGTAGAGGAAAAAACGGCCGCAGAAAAATACAAAATCATTGATACAAAGTTTGTTTTTTCGAATTTCTAAAAAGTGACTCGACAAAAAAATTCTATATAGTTACCAAACCTGCTCGCAAAATTTCACGAAAATCGGTTGATAAATGCGACCTGTAGAGGAGATCAGCCAACGACGTAAAAATTTTTTTTTTAAATTTACAAAAATTTACTCTACAAATAAATTATATGTAGTCATGGAACCTGCTCACAAAATTTCACGAGAATCGGTTGAGAAATGCGACCTGTAGAGGAAAAAACGGCCGCAGAAAAACACGAAATCATTGATACAATGTTTGTTTTTTTGAATTTCCAAAAAGTGACTCGACAAAAAAATTCTATATAGTTACCGAACCTGCTCACAAAATTTCACGAAAATCGGTTGATAAATGCGACCTGTAGAGGAGGACATACAAAAATCCGGCCGGACATACGAAAGCATTTTTGTCGAAGCTAAAACAGAGACCTCGTTTTACTCGGTCAATTAGATTTGCTAGACGACGTTTGGTCGTTTTCGACAGAAACATAGAATTTCTTGTTAACGTGAATTTTATAACAAATTTGTTGATGTCAAATAATAATATCGTATCACTATATTGATATGTCGCATTGTGCATGAATAAATTAATTTTATAAATACATTGATTGTGTTTTTCACTCATATTTGAACAATATGGGAAGTACATAATATAATTTTACATTTGTATTGATTTTGTATGTCAATTAGGGATTGAATATTGTCGTCTAGTGATTTCTTCGTGACATTTGCGTGATTGCCGGCCATAATTACGATAGTGGTGAGCTCATCATGGTTAGCCGATTTAATTTTTTCAATAAGCCCACCAAAGTCCTTCCCTGCCCAAAGCCTTTAAAGTCTAATTTCGTGAGGTCATCAAATTACTTTGCATTTATTAAAAACACTACTTATATACAATATCACAAATCTACCTAGACGTAGTAGTCGTGACTGGTGATGATACTAACGATATACCTACCATAAGTATATATAGGTAGATGAATACATAGAAAACAACAATACATGTATAGACATGCATAGATACTTAAATACATAGAAAACATCCAAGACTCAGGAACAAATATTCGTGCTCATCACACAAATAAATGCTCTGACCGGGATTCGAACCCGGGACCTCCTACTTTCTTCTAAAATGTCAATTCACGAAAGTGATTTCGCTTCTGAATTGATTTGATTCTGTTTCTGGTCATAGTCTAGGCTAGTACCTAGTCTTAGTTTTTTATTTATTGTCTCGCAAGATGTGAGAATAGTAGAGTATGCTCCTCGGGTACCTATAAAGCTGTTTTTGCCTTGGGCGCGCATTTAACCCTCACTACACTCAGGGCTAAGCCTTAATTCCCGAGCGAAGCGAGGAGAACTCATAACACCCCCGCTACGCTCAGGTATAAAATCTGGAGTCCTTCGTTACGTTCAGGATTCAATATCGCGCCTGTCATAAAACAGTGCTTGATCCCCTTGGTGTATGTATAATCTAGTATTACGTATAGATAGATACATGTTGTTCATGACATGAATGTCAAGTTGGCTTGCTGCTCCTTTGTGACAGGTTTTAGTTAAAATACAAACTTCTTTTTTATACAGCGACGGTGGCAAACAAGCGTACGGTCCACCTGATGGTAAGCGGACACTGCAACTCCAAGGGAGCCATGTGCGCGTTGCCAACCCTTTACAAAATTTGAGGATTCACTGTGTTTACAGAAGAAGGGACAAGTTTAGGTATTTAAATTTAAACGTGGCATTAACAAGCAATGGTTATATTTGGAGTCGTGAGAGTGAACTAAATATACTCGTACTCATGTTATGAAACAGGTCATAACATAAATCATGACAATATTTTATATGATTAGTATAACAGAGTGTTGGCATCCGCTCCGCAATAAAATGTTGTCACTTTCTGACATTTACGGGCCGCGGCTCTTTGACGAGGCAGGGCGACAACGGTAACAATACGTGTTTGTCACGTGACACAACAAACTATTATTACAATATTGGACATTGCGACTCAGCTCAGGGAGGGTTCCGTATTACAAACGCAAATAAACAACATTTCTTGTATCATTATTACGACGGTGGTACACAAGCATATATCCCGGCCCACCTGCTAGTTTTTGGTTGCTTGCGACTCCAGATGGAGTTACCGATCCTTCATTGATTTGAGTATTCGTTGGGTAGCAGAGACGGATGCAGGTTCCTCAATTTTAACAAGACGCATCCTCAAAAGCTCGGTCATTCTCCACTAGCTGTAGTAGAGCAAACAGCATGGCCGGGGTATCTACTTCCGTTCTGTGCCCCTAGGTACCTCTAAAAACTCTGGAATATTTATCCCTACTCCAGTTCAACAGATACAGCTAGACTTCCGATTGATTTTACATTTACACAAACGATTCAGATACAGTTTTAGTTAATTTTATTTTTACTTATGGGTTTGACATTTCGGCTAAATTTTAATCGGAAGTTACACCGGAGCCGAAGGAAAGGCCCAGGAATCACCCTATCAATATCATTAAACTAGCCCTTCTGGGTAAAACTGTGATCCTGGTAAACTCCGATACGAACCCCTACTTCGGTTCCGGTTTCCGTTCCGGTTCTTCCGGCTCCGACTGAAAACTCCGGATCCGGCTTTACCAGTGGTATGTATCTGCACCGTGGGAACCGAGAATTATACCTACACCTCGCCAGCCGCGCGCGGTAGGCTCAGTCAGTTGGCTGGCACACGCGCTCACGACCGGACGCTGCCACGCGTAATAAAGTTGTACCGAATCAAAAATTACGTCGATGCAAAAGATATAGCAAGTTTACTCCGCAACTGCCATTATATCCAAATTATTTAGTTGTTTGTATTGGTTTTTATGTTTATATTTATCCTTGGGTAGTAAGTGGTATTAAATATAGTTTATTTACTATGATTTCCGAGTCAAGTTTTGCGGTGGCATTGTACGGACTAAGAAAGGGCGTAAACATCGCCGTTACTATAGGGACTTGTGACCTTTTGGAAGGGCTTGAATTCACCCTCAAAAGTGAGACACGTAATCAGAATACTTATATTAAAATATTTTTTGCTTAGTGACTAATTCAAGTTTGGAGTGCTACTTTTACACTATTATTACGTTAAACACGTTATTACGTTATACACGTTATAAATAAATAACGAAGACAGGTGACTACTTTAGTGCTTTCGTCGGAATATAGGTAGTTAGTACTTATCTAAACAAAGTGTTTTGTTTTGTAATATGTTTGTGGTAGATTAAATTCATTAAGTACTTTCTGTCGTATGTTGTAACGTAACCATAGACAGGGTGAGAGATATACTTGGCATTGAATTTTAGAAAAGCTCTTATAGAGAACCAACACTAAAGTTTATTTTTAAGTGGTGACAACCCTAGCGTCGCTCGCTCGGCGCGTGCAGTCAATGACCGGAGCGTTGAAGGTCGCTCCATTGTTAAATTTAGTAGGCATTTAAAACGGTAGGTATGAGTTTTTTTATTAGAACATACGTATCTGTTCGAAGAACTATTATATAATCTGTGGCTTTACTTTCGATAAAGTCGCTTCCCACACATCCTTAATACCTTTTGGGTACGGAACGCCAAAAGTGTACCAGACATGAGTGACAGTGAGTAAATGACGGTGTGGAGTGCGGACAAATTACGTAAAGATAACCAAATAACAGATCAAGAAACGAACTAAGTAGTCAACAGGTCGAGTCGAGACAGCACAGCGCAACAAAATAAACTCTAATTTAGAACAACATTATTTATCAAGTCGAATGTTGAAGTGAGTACATACCTACTACCGAACCAATGCTGTTTGCTACGTTGGAGAAAGTAGGTCCCAAAAGTTTCATAAAATAACTTAACTACCTAGATACAAATTTCATGGCTAAGTCGAGGTCTTCCCGCTTTAAATGTAAATACCTAAGTCAGTGTGGCATAAAGCAGGGGTTGGCATTGGCACTGACCTCGGGCTTGACCTTGTACCAGCCGGCGTTGCGGCGGTTGGCGAGGTAGGCGGAGTCCAGGTCCTTCACCACCACGCCCTCCTCCTCCTCCTCGATGGCCTGGTTCAGCGCCTCCAACATCTCCGCGCTGTCGGCCAACCAAACATTCGTTAGGTACGCCATATTGTACCTACTAAGTGATTGAGGAGTTATTGCGTGTCCCTGATAAAGTTGCCACATAGTTCTTGGCTGCTGTGCGGTTTTAGCATCAAATCACGATAGCGAAACATTGTAACAAATCAATCAATCAATATTAGTTAAGTAACTGGTATGAAACTGGGCCCGCCAGGCTGCGCCACACTGTTGTACTCACGGGTCGGTGACTCGCCGGCGCCGGCTGACGAGCAGCGCGCCGGGCACGTCCCGCACGGCGGCGTCCAGCACGGCCAGCCGCTCCCGCAGCGGCGCCCCGCCCGCCTCCGCGGGACCCGCCACACTGTTGTACTCACGGGTCGGTGACTCGCCGGCGCCGGCTGACGAGCAGCGCGCCGGGCACGTCCCGCACGGCGGCGTCCAGCACGGCCAGCCGCTCCCGCAGCGGCGCCCCGCCCGCCTCCGCGGGACCCGCCACACTGTTGTACTCACGGGTCGGTGACTCGCCGGCGCCGGCTGACGAGCAGCGCGCCGGGCACGTCCCGCACGGCGGCGTCCAGCACGGCCAGCCGCTCCCGCAGCGGCGCCCCGCCCGCCTCCGCGGGACCCGCCACACTGTTGTACTCACGGGTCGGTGACTCGCCGGCGCCGGCTGACGAGCAGCGCGCCGGGCACGTCCCGCACGGCGGCGTCCAGCACGGCCAGCCGCTCCCGCAGCGGCGCCCCGCCCGCCTCCGCGGGACCCGCCACACTGTTGTACTCACGGGTCGGTGACTCGCCGGCGCCGGCTGACGAGCAGCGCGCCGGGCACGTCCCGCACGGCGGCGTCCAGCACGGCCAGCCGCTCCCGCAGCGGCGCCCCGCCCGCCTCCGCGGGACCCGCCACACTGTTGTACTCACGGGTCGGTGACTCGCCGGCGCCGGCTGACGAGCAGCGCGCCGGGCACGTCCCGCACGGCGGCGTCCAGCACGGCCAGCCGCTCCCGCAGCGGCGCCCCGCCCGCCTCCGCGGGACCCGCCACACTGTTGTACTCACGGGTCGGTGACTCGCCGGCGCCGGCTGACGAGCAGCGCGCCGGGCACGTCCCGCACGGCGGCGTCCAGCACGGCCAGCCGCTCCCGCAGCGGCGCCCCGCCCGCCTCCGCGGGACCCGCCACACTGTTGTACTCACGGGTCGGTGACTCGCCGGCGCCGGCTGACGAGCAGCGCGCCGGGCACGTCCCGCACGGCGGCGTCCAGCACGGCCAGCCGCTCCCGCAGCGGCGCCCCGCCCGCCTCCGCGGGACCCGCCACACTGTTGTACTCACGGGTCGGTGACTCGCCGGCGCCGGCTGACGAGCAGCGTGCCGGGCACGTCCCGCACGGCGGCGTCCAGCACGGCCAGCCGCTCCCGCAGCGGCGCCCCGCCCGCCTCCGCGGGACCCGCCACACTGTTGTACTCACGGGTCGGTGACTCGCCGGCGCCGGCTGACGAGCAGCGCGCCGGGCACGTCCCGCACGGCGGCGTCCAGCACGGCCAGCCGCTCCCGCAGCGGCGCCCCGCCCGCCTCCGCGGGACCCGCCACACTGTTGTACTCACGGGTCGGTGACTCGCCGGCGCCGGCTGACGAGCAGCGCGCCGGGCACGTCCCGCACGGCGGCGTCCAGCACGGCCAGCCGCTCCCGCAGCGGCGCCCCGCCCGCCTCCGCGGGACCCGCCACACTGTTGTACTCACGGGTCGGTGACTCGCCGGCGCCGGCTGACGAGCAGCGCGCCGGGCACGTCCCGCACGGCGGCGTCCAGCACGGCCAGCCGCTCCCGCAGCGGCGCCCCGCCCGCCTCCGCGGGACCCGCCACACTGTTGTACTCACGGGTCGGTGACTCGCCGGCGCCGGCTGACGAGCAGCGCGCCGGGCACGTCCCGCACGGCGGCGTCCAGCACGGCCAGCCGCTCCCGCAGCGGCGCCCCGCCCGCCTCCGCGGGACCCGCCACACTGTTGTACTCACGGGTCGGTGACTCGCCGGCGCCGGCTGACGAGCAGCGCGCCGGGCACGTCCCGCACGGCGGCGTCCAGCACGGCCAGCCGCTCCCGCAGCGGCGCCCCGCCCGCCTCCGCGGGACCCGCCACACTGTTGTACTCACGGGTCGGTGACTCGCCGGCGCCGGCTGACGAGCAGCGCGCCGGGCACGTCCCGCACGGCGGCGTCCAGCACGGCCAGCCGCTCCCGCAGCGGCGCCCCGCCCGCCTCCGCGGGACCCGCCACACTGTTGTACTCACGGGTCGGTGACTCGCCGGCGCCGGCTGACGAGCAGCGCGCCGGGCACGTCCCGCACGGCGGCGTCCAGCACGGCCAGCCGCTCCCGCAGCGGCGCCCCGCCCGCCTCCGCGGGACCCGCCACACTGTTGTACTCACGGGTCGGTGACTCGCCGGCGCCGGCTGACGAGCAGCGCGCCGGGCACGTCCCGCACGGCGGCGTCCAGCACGGCCAGCCGCTCCCGCAGCGGCGCCCCGCCCGCCTCCGCGGGACCCGCCACACTGTTGTACTCACGGGTCGGTGACTCGCCGGCGCCGGCTGACGAGCAGCGCGCCGGGCACGTCCCGCACGGCGGCGTCCAGCACGGCCAGCCGCTCCCGCAGCGGCGCCCCGCCCGCCTCCGCGGGACCCGCCACACTGTTGTACTCACGGGTCGGTGACTCGCCGGCGCCGGCTGACGAGCAGCGCGCCGGGCACGTCCCGCACGGCGGCGTCCAGCACGGCCAGCCGCTCCCGCAGCGGCGCCCCGCCCGCCTCCGCGGGACCCGCCACACTGTTGTACTCACGGGTCGGTGACTCGCCGGCGCCGGCTGACGAGCAGCGCGCCGGGCACGTCCCGCACGGCGGCGTCCAGCACGGCCAGCCGCTCCCGCAGCGGCGCCCCGCCCGCCTCCGCGGGACCCGCCACACTGTTGTACTCACGGGTCGGTGACTCGCCGGCGCCGGCTGACGAGCAGCGCGCCGGGCACGTCCCGCACGGCGGCGTCCAGCACGGCCAGCCGCTCCCGCAGCGGCGCCCCGCCCGCCTCCGCGGGACCCGCCACACTGTTGTACTCACGGGTCGGTGACTCGCCGGCGCCAGCTGACGAGCAGCGCGCCGGGCACGTCCCGCACGGCGGCGTCCAGCACGGCCAGCCGCTCCCGCAGCGGCGCCCCGCCCGCCTCCGCGGGACCCGCCACACTGTTGTACTCACGGGTCGGTGACTCGCCGGCGCCGGCTGACGAGCAGCGCGCCGGGCACGTCCCGCACGGCGGCGTCCAGCACGGCCAGCCGCTCCCGCAGCGGCGCCCCGCCCGCCTCCGCGGGACCCGCCACACTGTTGTACTCACGGGTCGGTGACTCGCCGGCGCCGGCTGACGAGCAGCGCGCCGGGCACGTCCCGCACGGCGGCGTCCAGCACGGCCAGCCGCTCCCGCAGCGGCGCCCCGCCCGCCTCCGCGGGACCCGCCACACTGTTGTACTCACGGGTCGGTGACTCGCCGGCGCCGGCTGACGAGCAGCGCGCCGGGCACGTCCCGCACGGCGGCGTCCAGCACGGCCAGCCGCTCCCGCAGCGGCGCCCCGCCCGCCTCCGCGGGACCCGCCACACTGTTGTACTCACGGGTCGGTGACTCGCCGGCGCCGGCTGACGAGCAGCGCGCCGGGCACGTCCCGCACGGCGGCGTCCAGCACGGCCAGCCGCTCCCGCAGCGGCGCCCCGCCCGCCTCCGCGGGACCCGCCACACTGTTGTACTCACGGGTCGGTGACTCGCCGGCGCCGGCTGACGAGCAGCGCGCCGGGCACGTCCCGCACGGCGGCGTCCAGCACGGCCAGCCGCTCCCGCAGCGGCGCCCCGCCCGCCTCCGCGGGACCCGCCACACTGTTGTACTCACGGGTCGGTGACTCGCCGGCGCCGGCTGACGAGCAGCGCGCCGGGCACGTCCCGCACGGCGGCGTCCAGCACGGCCAGCCGCTCCCGCAGCGGCGCCCCGCCCGCCTCCGCGGGACCCGCCACACTGTTGTACTCACGGGTCGGTGACTCGCCGGCGCCGGCTGACGAGCAGCGCGCCGGGCACGTCCCGCACGGCGGCGTCCAGCACGGCCAGCCGCTCCCGCAGCGGCGCCCCGCCCGCCTCCGCGGGACCCGCCACACTGTTGTACTCACGGGTCGGTGACTCGCCGGCGCCGGCTGACGAGCAGCGCGCCGGGCACGTCCCGCACGGTGGCGTCCAGCACGGCCAGCCGCTCCCGCAGCGGCGCCCCGCCCGCCTCCGCGGGACCCGCCACACTGTTGTACTCACGGGTCGGTGACTCGCCGGCGCCGGCTGACGAGCAGCGCGCCGGGCACGTCCCGCACGGTGGCGTCCAGCACGGCCAGCCGCTCCCGCAGCGGCGCCCCGCCCGCCTCCGCGGGACCCGCCAGGCTGCGCCCGTCGTGCAGCAACACGTCGAACACGCAGTAGCACGGCTGGTACGACGACCGCTCCGTCATCTTCTTCACGTCGAACGACATGCCTGCGTCCGAGCGAATACTGATTACCGTTCAAAATTTCATTGATTATCGGAAACAAAAAACATTTAAAACCCGGGGGTTTTCGCGTCCGCCCCGGCTCCTGGTGGAAAATTTAACTAGGACCGAGCCCGGGAAAGGGTCAAAGCTAAACCGCCGGGATCGGAGACATCTCGCGCGGCGCGGCGGACACCCCGGGCCGCCGCCGGCTGTACCTTTGCTGCCGAAGACTTGGCGCCGCTTGTGCCAGCCCATCATCTCGCCGTCGAGCACGAGGCTCGTGAGCCCCGGCGCCAGGCCGGCGCGCAGGCGCGGCGTGAGCAGCCCGCGCCCGTCGCCCGCGCCGAACTGCCGCCCGTACGAGTGCCCGCGCCGGGAGAAGTACTCGAACACGCCGTCTTGCATGTGGAGCTGCAAATGTTTATACGGAGATTGCAAAAAGACTCCGCGACCACGAAAATGAGGCGAACATCGGAAGCGTCTCTCGGCCGCACCTGGAAGCGCTCGCCGTCGAACTTGTTCTCGACGATGTAGTCGGCGCGCGGCAGGCGCGCCACGCGCGTCACGTCGAGCCGCTCGGCGAGCATGGGGCTCACCGCGCACCCCACGCGGACGCCCAGCTCCACCGGCCGGGTCGAGCCCGGCTCCAGCTCCGAGCAAGTCTGACGAGCACACAATAAACCGCATGTTCAAACTGTTATTGTCAAGTAGGCAATAGAGAGAGGAGGCGATGTCGGTAGTCCCTGACGCCGACCTTGAGCAGGCTGCCGCAGGCCCGGAACAGGTCGGGCGCGTCGGGGTGCATGGTGGCGAGCAGGCGCGCGGCGCCCACGCGCACGCGCAGGTCCTTGAGCAGCACGCGCAGGAACCACTTGAGCTGCTCCGCGCTCAGCTGGCGCAGCACTGCGCCGAACGCAGAGTCCAGCGCCCCTGCGGACCACACCACCCTCTACACTACACTACACTATACTACCTACACTACCACACTCTTCCTACCTATACAGAGGTACTTACAGTCTGCGAGCTCAACTCTCTTTGGGTCATGGGGTGAGGGGTACTCGGGGACGCGGGTGGCGTCTAAATTTCCTTTATTTTTTTCCACACCACATACGCATACAACAAAATTAACAAAGCCTATAATCACTCCCCCCACCGCCGACCCCTCCAATCATATTGGACTTGAATACTAACAAAACAACATTTGAGTCGTGTTATGGTTTATGTTTTATATACATTATACGTAATTAAACACAATTTTCCGTATGAGACCTTGGATCTATCTAGGATTTTGTGTATCTCTGGAAGACAGCCGGGGCATTAGTTGATCCAAAAGGCATACAGTTTTATTTTTTCAGTTTTATTCGTAGTGTCAATCGGGCGTAACAAAGGCTGTATTTTCTTTAGACTTTTCCGCTACGGCAATTTGGTAGTACCTAACCTGTTGCTAAGTCTAAAGTAGTGAATAGACAATTTCCTTATAAATTATAATTGGTCTAGAAGATCTTCTATTCTGGGCAGATAGGTATAGGTAGTGAGCCCTGTTTGTCCGACTGTTGAGAAACGAGACCAGAGCAGACTTTTTGCGAAGTATGTGTTCTTACGGGCCTTGCCGCCGACCTCGGCGCCGGCGATGCGGTCCAGCACGTCGTTGACGGCGCGCACCGACATGCCCGAGCCCGCGCCCGCGCCCGCGCTCGGCGCCAGGCGGCCCTTCAGCGCGAAGTACGCCACGCCCGCCAGGTCGCTGTCCTGCCGACACCCCGGACCCACACGTATTACACTGCCGGCACTTCATAACGAGGTAATACTTATATTCCAAACAAATGCAGCAGTCACTTCGTTTTTGGCAAACTTTTATAATAAGGTTAAGTACCTACTTATGTTAACTCATGTTACTATACTATGTATAAACATAGTGTGGCTATGATGCGAGAAAATCATTTATCTATCACAATGTTTTTTTTAGGGTCAAAATTTTAGACCCTTCTTAAACCAAATTCAAAACAACCAACAGAAATCTCAAAACGGTAACGTCATCACAAAGTTCGAGTGGCAATTCGTATGTAGAGAGCCCTCAGTTCAGGTTCAGTGCTCGGCAGCTTGTACTTGACTCGCCGAGTCATCTAGCCTGTTACGACTGCCACAGACGCTCCTAGAAATCGTTACAATCCGACTGTACCGTTTAAACTGCACCGATAAATCAGCCTTTTTACGTGTTGGAGTTAGCTCACTCGAGCAGCGCCCTAGGAAGCCCCACACGAGTGGTAGTTAGGTACCTGCGCGTTGCCGACGGCGCGGTAGTTGGCGAGGCGCTTGGCCTCGGGCGAGGTTGGCGCCAGCGCTAGCACGCGCGCCAGCAGCGGCCCCAGCGACGCCTCCTTGAGGTGGTAGTTAGGTACCTGCGCGTTGCCGACGGCGCGGTAGTTGGCGAGGCGCTTGGCCTCGGGCGAGGTTGGCGCCAGCGCTAGCACGCGCGCCAGCAGCGGCCCCAGCGACGCCTCCTTGAGGTGGTAGTTAGGTACCTGCGCGTTGCCGACGGCGCGGTAGTTGGCGAGGCGCTTGGCCTCGGGCGAGGTTGGCGCCAGCGCTAGCACGCGCGCCAGCAGCGGCCCCAGCGACGCCTCCTTGAGGTGGTAGTTAGGTACCTGCGCGTTGCCGACGGCGCGGTAGTTGGCGAGGCGCTTGGCCTCGGGCGAGGTTGGCGCCAGCGCTAGCACGCGCGCCAGCAGCGGCCCCAGCGACGCCTCCTTGAGGTGGTAGTTAGGTACCTGCGCGTTGCCGACGGCGCGGTAGTTGGCGAGGCGCTTGGCCTCGGGCGAAGTTGGCGCCAGCGCTAGCACACGCGCCAGCAGCGGCCCCAGCGACGCCTCCTTGAGGTGGTAGTTAGGTACCTGCGCGTTGCCGACGGCGCGGTAGTTGGCGAGGCGCTTGGCCTCGGGCGAGGTTGGCGCCAGCGCTAGCACACGCGCCAGCAGCGGCCCCAGCGACGCCTCCTTGAGGTGGTAGTTAGGTACCTGCGCGTTGCCGACGGCGCGGTAGTTGGCGAGGCGCTTGGCCTCGGGCGAGGTTGGCGCCAGCGCTAGCACACGCGCCAGCAGCGGCCCCAGCGACGCCTCCTTGAGGTGGTAGTTAGGTACCTGCGCGTTGCCGACGGCGCGGTAGTTGGCGAGGCGCTTGGCCTCGGGCGAGGTTGGCGCCAGCGCTAGCACACGCGCCAGCAGCGGCCCCAGCGACGCCTCCTTGAGGTGGTAGTTAGGTACCTGCGCGTTGCCGACGGCGCGGTAGTTGGCGAGGCGCTTGGCCTCGGGCGAGGTTGGCGCCAGCGCTAGCACACGCGCCAGCAGCGGCCCCAGCGACGCCTCCTTGAGGTGGTAGTTAGGTACCTGCGCGTTGCCGACGGCGCGGTAGTTGGCGAGGCGCTTGGCCTCGGGCGAGGTTGGCGCCAGCGCTAGCACACGCGCCAGCAGCGGCCCCAGCGACGCCTCCTTGAGGTGGTAGTTAGGTACCTGCGCGTTGCCGACGGCGCGGTAGTTGGCGAGGCGCTTGGCCTCGGGCGAGGTTGGCGCCAGCGCTAGCACACGCGCCAGCAGCGGCCCCAGCGACGCCTCCTTGAGGTGGTAGTTAGGTACCTGCGCGTTGCCGACGGCGCGGTAGTTGGCGAGGCGCTTGGCCTCGGGCGAGGTTGGCGCCAGCGCTAGCACACGCGCCAGCAGCGGCCCCAGCGACGCCTCCTTGAGGTGGTAGTTAGGTACCTGCGCGTTGCCGACGGCGCGGTAGTTGGCGAGGCGCTTGGCCTCGGGCGAGGTTGGCGCCAGCGCTAGCACACGCGCCAGCAGCGGCCCCAGCGACGCCTCCTTGAGGTGGTAGTTAGGTACCTGCGCGTTGCCGACGGCGCGGTAGTTGGCGAGGCGCTTGGCCTCGGGCGAGGTTGGCGCCAGCGCTAGCACACGCGCCAGCAGCGGCCCCAGCGACGCCTCCTTGAGGTGGTAGTTAGGTACCTGCGCGTTGCCGACGGCGCGGTAGTTGGCGAGGCGCTTGGCCTCGGGCGAGGTTGGCGCCAGCGCTAGCACACGCGCCAGCAGCGGCCCCAGCGACGCCTCCTTGAGGTGGTAGTTAGGTACCTGCGCGTTGCCGACGGCGCGGTAGTTGGCGAGGCGCTTGGCCTCGGGCGAGGTTGGCGCCAGCGCTAGCACACGCGCCAGCAGCGGCCCCAGCGACGCCTCCTTGAGGTGGTAGTTAGGTACCTGCGCGTTGCCGACGGCGCGGTAGTTGGCGAGGCGCTTGGCCTCGGGCGAGGTTGGCGCCAGCGCTAGCACACGCGCCAGCAGCGGCCCCAGCGACGCCTCCTTGAGGTGGTAGTTAGGTACCTGCGCGTTGCCGACGGCGCGGTAGTTGGCGAGGCGCTTGGCCTCGGGCGAGGTTGGCGCCAGCGCTAGCACACGCGCCAGCAGCGGCCCCAGCGACGCCTCCTTGAGGTGGTAGTTAGGTACCTGCGCGTTGCCGACGGCGCGGTAGTTGGCGAGGCGCTTGGCCTCGGGCGAGGTTGGCGCCAGCGCTAGCACACGCGCCAGCAGCGGCCCCAGCGACGCCTCCTTGAGGTGGTAGTTAGGTACCTGCGCGTTGCCGACGGCGCGGTAGTTGGCGAGGCGCTTGGCCTCGGGCGAGGTTGGCGCCAGCGCTAGCACACGCGCCAGCAGCGGCCCCAGCGACGCCTCCTTGAGGTGGTAGTTAGGTACCTGCGCGTTGCCGACGGCGCGGTAGTTGGCGAGGCGCTTGGCCTCGGGCGAGGTTGGCGCCAGCGCTAGCACACGCGCCAGCAGCGGCCCCAGCGACGCCTCCTTGAGGTGGTAGTTAGGTACCTGCGCGTTGCCGACGGCGCGGTAGTTGGCGAGGCGCTTGGCCTCGGGCGAGGTTGGCGCCAGCGCTAGCACACGCGCCAGCAGCGGCCCCAGCGACGCCTCCTTGAGGTGGTAGTTAGGTACCTGCGCGTTGCCGACGGCGCGGTAGTTGGCGAGGCGCTTGGCCTCGGGCGAGGTTGGCGCCAGCGCTAGCACACGCGCCAGCAGCGGCCCCAGCGACGCCTCCTTGAGGTGGTAGTTAGGTACCTGCGCGTTGCCGACGGCGCGGTAGTTGGCGAGGCGCTTGGCCTCGGGCGAGGTTGGCGCCAGCGCTAGCACACGCGCCAGCAGCGGCCCCAGCGACGCCTCCTTGAGGTGGTAGTTAGGTACCTGCGCGTTGCCGACGGCGCGGTAGTTGGCGAGGCGCTTGGCCTCGGGCGAGGTTGGCGCCAGCGCTAGCACACGCGCCAGCAGCGGCCCCAGCGACGCCTCCTTGAGGTGGTAGTTAGGTACCTGCGCGTTGCCGACGGCGCGGTAGTTGGCGAGGCGCTTGGCCTCGGGCGAGGTTGGCGCCAGCGCTAGCACACGCGCCAGCAGCGGCCCCAGCGACGCCTCCTTGAGGTGGTAGGGGCCGCGCTCGCGGTCCTCCGCCGGCAGCAGCAGACGCATCACCGGGTACAGGCTGCAGTTCTGGACACAAACAACTATTACAACATTTACGACATAGAGCGCAATACTCAAACCAAGAAAAAAAACCATTACGCGGAGAGACAGAAAAACGGACCGGAGACTAATTATGAAACGTTTTACTTTACTGACATCAGTTAGCAATTCGTCGACAACGAATGGAATGTTCCGCAAAACTGCAATTACTTGTAATAAGTAAAGGCGCTGACAATTATCTAGCTTTCTGTTACCTTTCTCCCAGTGATCTGAGCAGCGTGCACCCGGAACTCGTCGAAGAAGCTCGTCAGTATTCTGTCCTGCTCCTGTCTGTCCGTCTTCTTCTTGTGCAGCCGCTCGAGCAGCTCGCAGACTCGCGCGAACGGCATCTCCTCCGCGGGGACCGCCTCGGGGGCCTCGCCCGCCTCGGGGGCCTCGCCAGCCTCGCCGGGGGCCGCCTCAGGGGCCTCCACGGGCTCCGATGCCGACATCGTGCCACCTCACTAGACTTGTTCTACAAGCGGTTTAACGATACTTAATTGACCATCGAACTGCACCATATTCAAAACAAAAGTAAAATTAATTAATTATTCAAGCTTGGCTTACAGTTAAGACAACACGCGTTGTGTGAACTGTTAAAAATTAGACTGATGTACCAAATACGACGTCAGTGTACTATTTGTCTAACGTGTTAGTACTATGATCATTGCTGATAAGTCAACACGTTATTATAATACTTTGTACCTATGTACCGTCCGTCTGTAGTAAAACGGTTATGTATTTTTTAGTTTTTTACCACAAATTGTCAGGAGCCAAGACAATAGCCACCTACATAGTTATTCTATTCTGTCGCCCGACAAACATCTAAGTATTTACGAGTTGCGTTACGGAGTTAACGGATTAAGCTTGGGGCAGGTGAAGGTGAGAGGAAGAATAAACATCATAAGGTCTGACGACATTTAATTTATTCAATAACAAGATATTTAAATAAGTAATTTCTGGCGACATGCGGCGCATGGTCCTTGTAGAGCAGGTGCAGGTTGTAGGCGGCCTCCCGGCGGAGCCCCACGGAGCCGTGCGCGGCGCAGCGCGCGGCCGGCGGCGCCGCCAGCGCGCGCTCGTACATCTCCGTCGCCAGGTTGTTGATGCTCAGCATGTGATACGCGCGCCCCAGGTTGTAGTACACCTCCTGCTCACACTTGCGCGTGTGCTGGTACGTCACCAGGTAGGACATGCCCTGCAGGATCAGGTTGTGGTGCTTGTCCATGGTGCGCTGCGCCGCCATGATCAGCATCGTGATGCCGATGAGGAAGGCGGACAGCGGCTCGCGCTTCTGGTCGTGGTAGTCCAGGAAGTACTTGAGCGCCACTATGTAGCGCCCCGAAGTCAGGAAGTTGTTGCCCAGGAACAGATTCTTCACGATATTAGGGTCTTTTTGAAACAGTCTCGCTAAAAACTTCATGTGCGTGTTCTCATCTACGGAGTTGATGACCAGGTTGAGGATGTTCCAGCACCTCGTGCTGGGGTACTTGATGCAGAAGTCGCGGATGAAGCTGAAGGCGTTGTGGTGGTCGTTGTTGAGCAGGCAGGCCTGCAGGCAGTAGAACTCGACCTGCAGACGCTGCGGCGCCAGCGCGCGCGACACGAGCGAGCCGAACGCCAGCCGCTGCATGGCGCAGTACTGCCGGTGGCCGCGCGCCAGCTCCAGCAGCTCCACGAACAGGCTCCACTCCTCCTGCGGCGTCAACTTAAACGTCTCGTCCTCATCAAAGTGTATGTCGTTATCGTTGTAAGGGTTCTCCCCGCGCACGGTCCTGAATTCGTGAATGAGATCGACGCCTCCTCTCATTTTGCGTGCGATTTTTAATTCCTCTTCATGTCTAAATCTCACAAAGGTTTTTGAGAGCAGAGCTTCTCCGACTTCCAAGTACTTGAGCATTCTCCCGTACTTTTTGAGAGTGCAGCACTGCTCGTACAGCAGGCTGGCGCTGACCACGTACTTGTAGTCCTGCTGCAGGATGTCGAGCGCCTCGTCCACGCGGCCGCGGCTCTCGAGGATCTTGAACATCTTCCTGCGCGCCTCCGCGTGCTGCGGCGCGTGTTTCAGCACCTTGTAGTATGAATCGATAGCCTCATTTTTCCTGTCCAAATGGTACAAACACTCTGCATGCTTGAGCCAAACTGCCCCGAGGTCGAAGCTAGAGTTTCGGACGAGAGGTTCCAGAAGTTTCAGAGCTAACTCATGATGCCCGACAGAGGCCAGAGCCTCCTCTATGTCCATGTATAAGTCTCCAGCTTTCTCCACATCATTGGTTAGGAAGTCTGCGAGAAGATTTTCAACAAGACTAGTGGCTCCCAAATGAGTAAAGCATATCAGTAACTTGCTTTTCAAATCTATAGGCAAACTATTCGGCAATGTGCAATTCAAATAATTAGTTTGCTCTTCGAGCATATTACTGGAATTTTCTATAGTTTGTATTTCTGCTTCTATCTCAACTCCTGCATTTGCAACAAACACTTCTATGCAGGTTTGATATTGCTTTTGTGAGATAAGGAGTTCTAAGAAAATATTAGTGTCTTCCATAGTGAAGAGGGAGGCGCACTTGTTGTAAGCGGCCGTCATGACGGCCAGGGCGCTCTCCAGCTCATTGTTGTTGTGGTACAACGTGGCAGCCATCTTGGCGTACTTCATGATAGTTTCCCCTTCAGTAGGAGGCAATTTCGCTGCTATCTTGTGGTAGCATTTGACTCGACTCAAGCTTAGGGTATGTAATGGATATTTAATTTCTTCAAGATATGTAAGCAAATCTAGTCTTTTCATGTGAGTAGCCAGATTGTGGGGCTCAGCTTTGATGGCCTGAGTGTAGCAGATCATTTCTTGCCTCACATCTTTCCTCTGTTTGGAGAGTGCCGCCAGCCGAAGCCACTCGGTGGCGTCGGATGGGCTCAAGTGTGCCGCCAGCAACGAGAACTGCATGGACTTCTCCGGATCATGCTCGTAGATCTGGGCGAGGGTCTGGTAGGGCTCGGGCGCGTTGGGCACCTGTTTGATGATCTCGTGGCACATCTTCTCGGCGGTGTCGCGGTCGCCGCGCACGAAGCGCAGGTTGGCCTCGCCCATGAGCCCGAGCAGCGCGGCCGACAGCTTGGTGCACTTGCGGCGCCGGCCGAGCCGCCCCGCCCCCGCCCCCGCGCCCGCGCCCGCCCCCGCCGGCGCCGGCGCGGCCCGGTCCTCGTCCTCGTCCTCCTGCTCATACCACTCGCTCGAGTACTCCGCGAACGACATCTCGCCGCTAAGAAACTTATTTGTCAATTCGTTCTCTAAATCCATCTTTTCAGTAGAAGCTCCAGGTCTTGGATCCATTTCGAGTACGAGCTGGGCTTCCTAGGTCAAATGCCTATCAATGTGCTTAAGTTTTATAACAATATAAGCCACTTACTTCGATAGTGATTTGCTATTCGCTTTATTGCGATCCACCATCGCATGTGAAGGCTAACATAAGTATAATGTCAATATTTTTCTCCAAAACTCCTAAGAAATAAAGCAAAATAGAATTCTTTAAAAATATTCATGTATTTCGCCGCACTTATATTGTTGACAAATGCACTGCAAAGTCTGCAACAGTGTTGCCAGAGCACTTCCGTCAAAAAGCACGGTCGGGTGTCTAAAAAAGCACGTTTTTGGAATAAAAAGCACGTTTTTAGGGTTCCGTACCCGAAGGGTCGAAAATCACTCCTATTGCTGTCACTCACGCGTCCGTCCGTCCGTCAGTCGTCTGTCAGAAAATTTTGTTCATAAGATTATTTTTTCTTCCCATTGACCCATAAACTTGAAATATGGTGATACTTATTTTTTGGTTATTACCGGTATTTTGCCAAGAAATACTTATATTTCGATAAAACAGGTTTTTTTGATTGGAAATTTCCTTATTTTTCCTGTTAAAACCAACATACTTTTGCGGTTGGTTCGGAAACCTAAATCTGCTAAGTCCGATACGCACTTGGCCGGTTTTCGTCATAGACAGAGTATTGAGCCTTTACTACATCGTGTACACATTGCACGACACGAACGATAGAGCTTGCAGTTGCAGGACAAGTTCTTTCCTGCAACTGCAACCACAGGTAAAACGTAACTTTTAACTTTAGGATATCAAAGCGTAGGGTAGGAGAGAAAGATTGTTTAACACAATGATTGTTAGAAAAAAAATTACAGTTTTTAGAAAGTACCAAACCAACATTACCTCGCCATTTTTAGTAATAAAATCATAAAGCACCATAACACTTAAAAAAGCACGGTTTTAGCACGTTTTTAGGGAGCGCACGTAAAAAGCACGGTCGTATCCAAAAAAGCACGTAAAACCGTGCTAAAAAGCACGTTCTGGCAACACTGGTCTGCAAACACGAGCATATGCTGCATATGACATTGACGTATTTGAATTTTGACATTTACACAACACAGCCGTATTTTCGGAAAGTTTTTTTTTATATTTAGCAGATTATAGCTAACCAGTCGAAGTGTTTGGGTGTAACTTAAAAAAGATGGGGTGTTCAGTGTTGGGCTGCAAAAGCAACAATAAAAGAAAAGAAGCGGATGTTACATTTCATACGTAAGTACAATTTATGTCTTGAACACGTATTTCTGTATATAATTTTTATCGGTGTCGGATCGTACGCCGACATCGCATCGGGTGATGTGAACACGCCCTGCATGTAGTAGTGAAGGTTCTGTCCAGGGTTGCCAACTTCATATTTTTTGGCTAAATTTAGTGTTTTTTCGACTTATTTAGCAGTTAAATTTGACATAAAGCGTATTTTTAGCACATTTTTAATAAAAAAATATATATATCCTACCTTTAAAAATCTAAAGCACACGCTGAGACTGAGACCCATTGCCTCCAGTTTTTAGTTTTAATTTTCATTATGTTGTTTTGTTTTCAGCAAACTAGACGACATCCTAAAATCTGCTAACGTTCCACAATGCCTGAAGACTCGTCTTTATAACTAGTGTGTCCTGCCCACCATGACGTATGGTGCCGAAACATGGACGCTCACAAATGAGGCTGTGCACAAAGTACGGGTAGCACAGAGAGCCATGGAGCGCGCCATGCTCGGCATCAGCCTACAAGACCGAGGGAGAAATGTCGAGATCCGACGTCGCACTAAGGTGCGTGACGTCGGAGAGGTCATTTCAAAACTCAAATGGAGTTGGGCACATATTGCCATACAGAGTGATGGCAGGTGGACGAGAACGTTGACAGATTGGTGGCCACTTACAGGAAAAAGAAGCGTCGGTCGTCCGCCGGCACGATGGGTTGACGATATTAAAAAGATCGCGGGTCACTCCTGGATGAGATTGATAAGGGGCCGGGACGGGTGGCGTACAAGAAGAGAGGCCTATGCTCAGCACTGGGCGATTACGGGCTGAAGATGATGATGATGAGATGATGTTTTCTTTAGTTTGTAATTAGTAGTAGATATTTATGATGTTTTTTTTTATTATTTTTTAGTTTTATTAATGTATTGATGTAACTACACTGTTTTTTTTGTTTCTTTAAACTGTGGCAATAAATTATTTCTGATTCAATGCAGTTCCGATTTTTAGTTTTTTTTAATGTAATATTTATAAGCGGAGTTGCCGCTTACAGTTACATTACACCACTGCCAGACTAGACAGCTAATTTTTATTGAAATTAACTAATTTTAATTCAAGACAATATTGATGAGTAGTACAATTTCTAATCAGCATAAAAAAATTATTCTTCAATTCAACAGGCATATCACAATTCACATCACATACACCTATGAATGTGCAATATTATTGTTAGCATTAGGTCATATAACGGTTATTAATGGTCATGGCGCTACTACACTTCGCTATGCGCTATACGTTATGTGACTGCGCAGTATTTGCGTAAATATTTGTTATGTGCGCGAATAACAAACATCCCCATCCACATTTCGTGCTGGTTAGCCGAATATGCTAAATATGTGTGTTATTTGTGTAATCACAAGTCATATTAATTTTAACATTTTTATTTAAAAGAATCTAAATGCAACTCACTAATACCGGTTTTATAAGTACAAAGTTACTAAAAGACCGAAAAATAGGCGCTGTCGAGTAAGTGAACGAAGTGTGGGCAGTTGATGCGCTATTTGACTTATGCGTGGCCTTTGATGTGTACCAAAAAAACCGACAAATTGACGGATACGCGTATTCGCTATTCGCGCTTATGCGTTATGCATGCGAATAAAGCAAACATAAACGAATAAACCCTCCACACTTCGTCGAATACAGGCACATAAGCCGAATAACGCATAGCGCATAGCGAAGTGTGGTGGCGGCATCACAACGGAAGACCAGCGCTGGCTCTGCCAGCATAATGCTGAGTTGTGACCATTCCGTGGCAAAATTCTGTTTTGTAATGTCCTATTTGTAAGTGTTTTGTTTGTCACGAATAAATGTTTCTTTTCTTTTTCTTTTCATATATTATAAAGAAAAATTGCAGATTTTCGTCTATAGTTCTAGCACTAAATGAAATTTCGAGTTGGCAACACTGGTTCTGTTCTGTCAGTGTGTCAGTGGGTGGGCAGTTAAGGAGTTCAGTGACGCTGAATTTATTTTCTTCATTTTGTTTATTTACTTATGAAGTCGACATAATAAAAATATAACCTTTTGATGTCATTAGGTAATCATCTTGCAAAAGTTCATAAATTATATTTTTTTTTAATAATTCTCACGAAAACGCCACGCTCGGAACTGTCGGGAACAGCTGCAAGCTGTGTGAAACAAGTAAACAACATTCTGTCTGTATAAATTATTGACATCTAGTTTCACTAGTTAAGGTGTCTTTGTTTTCTGTAACATCAAAATTGATAGGGCGATCTCGAAGAAGAACGTCACCGAGCCAAATGCAGACGTAATCCTTGAGTGTGACGAAGTTAATGTCGGTCGAACGGAACCACTTCCATAAAAAGACATTCACCTAGAAAGTTAAACGCCAGTCATCAGGGGCAGGTTTACGGCGCGGATGAGCGGAACGTTCGTACTGTAGAGTGGTGGCGCCGGTAACAGGAGTGCGGACCGGAGACGATGTGCGACCGGGAGCAGCGCCAGCTACGGCAGCGCCTCGCACAGCTCGAGCTCGACACCGAGTGTGGCGCCAGTCGCGAGGGCAGCGCCCTGCTCGCGCCCGCCACGCCCTGCCTCTACGACATGCCCGTCGAGGTGAGCCAGCTTTGTCAACAGGAGTGCGGACCGGAGACGATGTGCGACCGGGAGCAGCGCCTCGCACAGCTCGAGCTCGACACCGAGTGTGGCGCCAGTCGCGAGGGCAGCGCCCTGCTCGCGCCCGCCACGCCCTGCCTCTACGACATGCCCGTCGAGGTGAGCCAGCTTTGTCAACAGGAGTGCGGACCGGAGACGATGTGCGACCGGGAGCAGCGCCTCGCACAGCTCGAGCTCGACACCGAGTGTGGCGCCAGTCGCGAGGGCAGCGCCCTGCTCGCGCCCGCCACGCCCTGCCTCTACGACATGCCCGTCGAGGTGAGCCAGCTTTGTCAACAGGAGTGCGGACCGGAGACGATGTGCGACCGGGAGCAGCGCCTCGCACAGCTCGAGCTCGACACCGAGTGCGGCGCCAGTCGCGAGGGCAGCGCCCTGCTCGCGCCCGCCACGCCCTGCCTCTACGACATGCCCGTCGAGGTGAGCCAGCTTTGTCAACAGGAGTGCGGACCGGAGACGATGTGCGACCGGGAGCAGCGCCTCGCACAGCTCGAGCTCGACACCGAGTGCGGCGCCAGTCGCGAGGGCAGCGCCCTGCTCGCGCCCGCCACGCCCTGCCTCTACGACATGCCCGTCGAGGTGAGCCAGCTTTGTCAACAGGAGTGCGGACCGGAGACGATGTGCGACCGGGAGCAGCGCCTCGCACAGCTCGAGCTCGACACCGAGTGTGGCGCCAGTCGCGAGGGCAGCGCCCTGCTCGCGCCCGCCACGCCCTGCCTCTACGACATGCCCGTCGAGGTGAGCCAGCTTTGTCAACAGGAGTGCGGACCGGAGACGATGTGCGACCGGGAGCAGCGCCTCGCACAGCTCGAGCTCGACACCGAGTGCGGCGCCAGTCGCGAGGGCAGCGCCCTGCTCGCGCCCGCCACGCCCTGCCTCTACGACATGCCCGTCGAGGTGAGCCAGCTTTGTCAACAGGAGTGCGGACCGGAGACGATGTGCGACCGGGAGCAGCGCCTCGCACAGCTCGAGCTCGACACCGAGTGCGGCGCCAGTCGCGAGGGCAGCGCCCTGCTCGCGCCCGCCACGCCCTGCCTCTACGACATGCCCGTCGAGGTGAGCCAGCTTTGTCAACAGGAGTGCGGACCGGAGACGATGTGCGACCGGGAGCAGCGCCTCGCACAGCTCGAGCTCGACACCGAGTGCGGCGCCAGTCGCGAGGGCAGCGCCCTGCTCGCGCCCGCCACGCCCTGCCTCTACGACATGCCCGTCGAGGTGAGCCAGCTTTGTCAACAGGAGTGCGGACCGGAGACGATGTGCGACCGGGAGCAGCGCCTCGCACAGCTCGAGCTCGACACCGAGTGTGGCGCCAGTCGCGAGGGCAGCGCCCTGCTCGCGCCCGCCACGCCCTGCCTCTACGACATGCCCGTCGAGGTGAGCCAGCTTTGTCAACAGGAGTGCGGACCGGAGACGATGTGCGACCGGGAGCAGCGCCTCGCACAGCTCGAGCTCGACACCGAGTGTGGCGCCAGTCGCGAGGGCAGCGCCCTGCTCGCGCCCGCCACGCCCTGCCTCTACGACATGCCCGTCGAGGTGAGCCAGCTTTGTCAACAGGAGTGCGGACCGGAGACGATGTGCGACCGGGAGCAGCGCCTCGCACAGCTCGAGCTCGACACCGAGTGTGGCGCCAGTCGCGAGGGCAGCGCCCTGCTCGCGCCCGCCACGCCCTGCCTCTACGACATGCCCGTCGAGGTGAGCCAGCTTTGTCAACAGGAGTGCGGACCGGAGACGATGTGCGACCGGGAGCAGCGCCTCGCACAGCTCGAGCTCGACACCGAGTGTGGCGCCAGTCGCGAGGGCAGCGCCCTGCTCGCGCCCGCCACGCCCTGCCTCTACGACATGCCCGTCGAGGTGAGCCAGCTTTGTCAACAGGAGTGCGGACCGGAGACGATGTGCGACCGGGAGCAGCGCCTCGCACAGCTCGAGCTCGACACCGAGTGCGGCGCCAGTCGCGAGGGCAGCGCCCTGCTCGCGCCCGCCACGCCCTGCCTCTACGACATGCCCGTCGAGGTGAGCCAGCTTTGTCAACAGGAGTGCGGACCGGAGACGATGTGCGACCGGGAGCAGCGCCTCGCACAGCTCGAGCTCGACACCGAGTGCGGCGCCAGTCGCGAGGGCAGCGCCCTGCTCGCGCCCGCCACGCCCTGCCTCTACGACATGCCCGTCGAGGTGAGCCAGCTTTGTCAACAGGAGTGCGGACCGGAGACGATGTGCGACCGGGAGCAGCGCCTCGCACAGCTCGAGCTCGACACCGAGTGCGGCGCCAGTCGCGAGGGCAGCGCCCTGCTCGCGCCCGCCACGCCCTGCCTCTACGACATGCCCGTCGAGGTGAGCCAGCTTCATCAACCATGCTCATCACCAAGCTATAAGGTCATTAAACCACCTCCTCCACCACCTCCTGTGTCGCACGGCCGAGCTCACGTGGGATTATATTTGCCCCATTTCAAGTTGCTATTTTACAATCATGAATTGAATGATGGGCCCTCCCGGCTTACATGTACTTCAGTAGACTTGTCTGATCTTAAAATTGGTCACAAGACCTTTTGCTTCACAACAAATTATTTTCTGTAATCATGCTCAATTACTTGCCAAGCCAATACAAAAGGTCAAAATACATCTTAAATATACTTTTATCGACGAGCAATTGCAATCTTTGTTTGTAATTCTCAACATGTTGTTTCCAGATAATTTTGAGGATTTGCTCCTTTCTGGATGCAGATTACTTGAAGCTCACTTTCATGAAAGTATGCCAAAGGTTTGAAACGATTCTGCACGACAACCACGTGTGGAAGTTCTGGCTCCTCAGCAAGCTGAACGAGGGCGTGTACCCGGCGCTGCCGCAGCTCGGCTTCTGGCGGGACGAGCCCGTGGACTGGGAGCGCACCTGCGTCGACGCGGCCAGCGAGAAGAGGAAGTGGGACAATGTCCACAACACCATGCGTCACATTGTGGTGAAGGACATTCATTTCGCCTCCGTCGACACCGTGTTACTAGTCAATGTGAGTCATCTTACCAAGTTCCATTGTATCATTACGAAAATTAACTTTACTGCTGACATGGTGAAGTTAATTGTATTCCAGGTTTTCATAACTCTTTAACCGCCACGCCCCCGTCTGATATACGAGACGAGGTGACAGTGTAAATGACAACTTCCTGATTTATGACAGAGTTTAAAATTGAGAGTAATGTTTTTAATCTTGGGCGGTGAAAGGGTTAAGCTAATTGCATTAATTAAACTAAACTTACAAATGAACTTATAAATAAACTGTTGCTAGTGTCCAACCGAAGTTTCGGTTTTGACTAAAAACCATGTTTCGGTCGGACACTAACTGTCGCCTCCTATACAATATGTGGGGGCACAGGGCACACAAAATATTTTGTATTTTAAACATAATATTAAATAGTAGATTGTTTGACAAGGGTCTAAAGTAAGCACTCGCGTTCCTTTCTTTTGCTATATTAAAGCAGGAGATGCAACATGCGCTTTTTTTTCTTTTAAGAGGCGTAATTGCTTTGACCATAGACACCGCTTAATCTTTAGAGAACTGAAAAACGTCTTTCTTGATTGGTCGATTTTAGTACAGCTGTGTTCTGGTTGGTTGATATTTTTACCAAATATTTTTTATCTGTCCAATTACTGTTCTGTGATTGGTGGATTTAATAGGTGAAGTATTTTGATTGGTCAAATTAAAATGTTTTGTAAATCATAAATATGTATACATATTTTCTCTAGGGCTTAAATGACACACTTTTCGAGCATGAGAAGTGAAAAATACATTTGTAGTATGTATTTGAAATCCTAGCACCGTTAACACATCAGCAACAATTCAACAAGCACCTTATAGAGACTACGGGAGCCAAAGGACCCAATTTTATTAAGGTATATTTTAGTTAAAATCTAATTTTTCGTTACTTTATGTTATATTCAAATAAAGAAAGAATTTTCCAAATCAGTTCATAAACGAAGGAATTAGTTCTGAGGAGGACATATAAAAAAAATAGAGAACTTTGAAGTCGGTTAAAAATACTATTTCGTGTGGTATTTGAAACGCGAATGCAAACAAAATACATGTTTGTAGACGGGTCCGGTAAATAGGTCGGGGACAGTGCAAACCGTAATTGAGACTGAGGGCGCCCGGACCCGGAGAGGGGGCGCTGGCGTGGCGGTGTGCTGAGCCTGAGCGGTGCGTGTGCGTCGTTGCAGGACGGCGAGTTCTGCATCAGCGGCGGCCGCGACCGCGGCATGGCCATGTGGCGCGTGCTGGACGTGGGCGCGGGTGATGCGGGCGGGAGTGCGGGGGCGAGCGGGTGTGCGGGGGCGAGCGGGAGTGCCGGGGCGAGCGGGAGTGCCGGGGCGGGCGGGAGCGCGTGCAGGGCTGCCGGCCCGGGCAGACGCGCCGCGGACGCCTACACCACGTTCGCGGACGCCAAGCCGCGGCACTTCCGCACGGGCGCGCACGAGGGCTGGGTGTGGGACCTGGCGCCCGACACCGTGCACAACACGCGCCTCGTCTACTCCGCCTCCTGGGACAACACCGTCAAGGCCTGGGACCTGAACGCCGGCTTCACCTGCATCGAGACCTTCCAGTGAGTCGATCGACTTGTCTTCCCCCTGGTTTTTAGGGATCCGTACCAATTACCAAAAGGTTAAAAAAATATCTTAGCAAAATCATTTTTTTTTTGTTAATCAAAAACTATAAAGTTTATTGTGCTCAAATTTTGCACATTAATTACTAATGTAGAGCCACACCGTCCATAAAAATTACAAGCCCAATCTCGAGGGGGACAGATACAGAATCAGGGATCGGATACCGGTATTATTTTCAAACCGGTTTCGGCCATTGACCCCAAACCGAAATGAATAGCGTTTGTGGTTTCGTTCTTGTTTCTGGTTTTCGGCACTCAAAACCGGTTAGTGAAGGAACTGTTCTGGGCCCAATTTCGTTTCCGTGGAACGAAATTAACCGGTTTTCGACGGAGACAACCAGTCTTAACTCGAATTTTTGACAGAGGCCGCCAAGGGTTACTATTATCCGCAGCGGGAGTGCGCTTACAATTTATTTAAAAGCTAATTTATAATTTGATATTAAATTTTACCACTAGACCTGATGTCGAGGGTCTGATCATGCAGCCGGAAGAGAGGCACTGGAACTGCCTAACGGAAAGTGATAAAGTAGTCGAGTTTGGGCTTGTTTGTTTTGTTGTCTTGAGTACTTACCAATGGACCTGATGTCGAGGGTCTGATGATGCAGTCGGAAGAGAGGTACTGGAACTGCCTAACGGAAAGTGCTACGATAGTCGAGTTCGGGCTTGTTTGTTTTGTTGTCTTGAGTACTTACCACTAGACCTGATATCGAGGGTCTGATGATGCAGCCGGAAGAGAGGCACTGGAACTGTCTAACGGAAAGTGACAAAGTAGTCGAGTTAGGGCTTGTTTGTTTTGTTGACTTGAGTACTTACCACTGGACCTGATGTCGAGGGTCTGATGATGCAGCCGGAAGAGAGGCACTGGAACTGCCTAACGGAAAGTGATAAAGTTGTCAAGTTTGGGCTTGTTTGTTTTGTTGTCTTGAGTACTTACCAATGGACCTGATGTCGAGGGTCTGATGATGCAGCCAGAAGAGAGCCACTGGAACTGCGTAACGGAAAGTGATAAAGTAGTCGAGTTTGGGCTTGTTTGTTTTGTTGTCTTGAGTACTTAGCACTGGACCTGATGTCGAGGGTCTGATGATGCAGCCGGAAGAGAGGCACTGGAACTGCCTAACGGAAAGTGATAAAGTAGTCGAGTTTGGGCTTATTTGTTTTGTTGTTTTGAGTACTTAACCAATAGACCTGATGTCGAGGGTCTGATGATGCAGCCAGAAGAGAGCCACTGGAACTGCCTAACGGAAAGTGATAAAGTAGTCTAGTTTGGGCTTGTTTGTTTTGTTGTCTTGAGTACTTACCACTGGACCTGATGACGAAGGTCTGGTGATGCAGCCGGAAGAGAGGCACTGGAACTGCCTAACGGAAAGTGATAAAGTAATCGAGTTTGGGCTTGTTTGTTTTGATCTCTTGGGTACATACCACTGGACCTAATGTCGAGGGTCTGATGATGCTGCCGGAAGAGAGGTACTGGAACTGCCTAACGGAAAGTGCTACGATAGTCGAGTTTGCGCTTGTTTGTTTTGTTGTCTGGAGTACTTACCACTAGACCTGATATCGAGGGTCTGATGATGCAGCCGGAAGAGAGGCACTGGAACTGTCTAACGGAAAGTGATAAAGTAGTCGAGTTTGGGCTTGTTTGTTTTGTTGTCTTGAGTACTTAGCACTAGACCTGATGTCGAGGGTCTGATGATGCAGCCGGAAGAGAGGCACTGGAACTGCCTAACGGAAAGTGATAAAGTTGTCAAGTTTGGGCTTGTTTGTTTTGTTGTCTTGAGTACTTACCAATGGACCTGATGTCGAGGGTCTGATGATGCAGCCAGAAGAGAGCCACTGGAACTGCCTAACGGAAAGTGATAAAGTAGTCGAATTTGGGCTTGTTTGTTTTGTTGTCTTGAGTACTTACCCCTGGACCTGATGTCGAGGGTCTGATGATGCAGCCGGAAGAGAGGCACTGGAACTGCCTAACGGAAAGTGATAAAGTAGTCGAGTTTGGGCTTGTTTGTTTTGTTGTCTTGAGTACTTACCCCTGGACCTGATGTCGAGGGTCTGATGATGCTGCCGGAAGAGAGGTACTGGAACTGCCTAACGGAAAGTGCTACGATAGTCGAGTTTGCGCTTGTTTGTTTTGTTGTCTGGAGTACTTACCACTAGACCTGATATCGAGGGTCTGATGATGCAGCCGGAAGAGAGGCACTGGAACTGTCTAACGGAAAGTGATAAAGTATTCGAGTTTGGGCTTGTTTGTTTTGTTGTTTTGAGTACTTACCAATGGACCTGATGTCGAGGGCCTGATGATGCAGCCAGAAGAGAGCCACTGGAACTGCCTAACGGAAAGTGATAAAGTAGTCGAGTTTGGGCTTGTTTGTTTTGTTGTCTTTAGTCTTTACTAATGGCCCTGATGTCGAGGGTCTGATGATGCAGCCAGAAGAGAGCCACTGGAAAGTGATAAAGTAGTCGAGTTTGGGCTTGTTTGTTTTGTTGTCTTGAGTACTTACCCCTGGACCTGATGTCGAGGGTCTGATGATGCAGCCGGAAGAGAGGCACTGGAACTGCCTAACGGAAAGTGATAAAGTAGTCGAGTTTGGGCTTGTTTGTTTTGTTGTTTTGAGTACTTACCAATGGACCTGATGTCGAGGGTCTGATGATGCAGCCAGAAGAGAGCCACTGGAACTGCCTAACGGAAAGTGATAAAGTAGTCTAGTTTGGGCTTGTTTGTTTTGTTGTCTTGAGTACTTACCCCTGGACCTGATGTCGAGGGTCTGATGATGCAGCCGGAAGAGAGGCACTGGAACTGCCTAACGGAAAGTGATAAAGTAATCGAGTTTGGGCTTGTTTGTTTTGTTCTCTTGGGTACATACCACTGGACCTAATGTCGAGGGTCTGATGATGCTGCCGGAAGAGAGCCACTGGAACTGCGTAAAGGACAGTGCTACGGTAGTCGAGTTTGGGCTTGTTTGTTTTGTTATCTTGAGTACTTACCACTGGACCAGCCGGAAGAGAGGCACTGGAACTTCCTAACGGAAAGTGACAAAGTATTCAAGTTTGGGCTTGTTTGTTTTGTGGTCTTGGGTACTCACCACTAGATCTGATGTCGAGGGTCTGATGATGCAGCCGGAGAAAGGCACTGGAACTGCCTAACGGAAAGTGATAAAGTAGTCGAGTTTGGGCTTGTTTGTTTTGTTGTCTTGAGTACTTAGCACTAGACCTGATGTCGAGCGTCTGATGATGCAGCCGGAAGAGAGCCACCGGAACTGCCAAACGGACGGAACGGACTACTTTATTCCTTACCGTTAGGCAGTTCCAGTGGCTCTCTTCCGGCTGCATGATCAGACCCTGAACATCAGGTCCAGTGGTAAGTGCTCAAGATAACAAAACAAACAAGCCTAAACTCGACTACCGTAGCACTTTCCGTTTGGCAGTTCCGGTGGCTCTCTTCCTGCTGCATCATCAGACCCTCGACATCAGGTCTAGTGCTAAGTACTCAAGACAACAAAACAAACAAGCCCATACTCGACTACTTTATCACTTTCCGTTAGGCAGTTCCAGTGGCTCACTTCCGGCTGCATCATCAGACCCTCAACATCAGGTCCAGTGATAAGTACTCAAGATAACAAATCAAACAAGCCCAAACTCGACTACTTTATCACATTCCGTTAGGCAGTTCGAGTGGCTGTCTTCCGGCTGCAACAGAAGGCCCTCGAAATCAGGTCTAGTGGTAAGTACTCAAGACAACAAAACAAACAAGCCCAAACTCGACCCCTTTATCACTTTCCGTTAGGCAGTTCCAGTGCCTCTCTTCCGGTTGCATCATCAGACCCTCAACATCGGTCCATTGGTAAGTACTCAAGACAACAAAACAAACAAGCCCAAACTCGACTACTTTATTACTTTCCGTTAGGCAATTCCAGTGGCTCTTTTCCGGCTGCATCATCAGACCCTCGACATCAGGTCCAGTGGTAAGTACTCAAGACAACAAAACAAACAAGCCCAAACTCGACTATTTTATTACTTTCCGTTAGGCAGTTCCAGTGCCTCTCTTCCGGCTGCATCATCAGACCCTCGACACCGATCCAGTGGTAAGTACTCAAGAGAACAAAACAAACAAGCCCAAACTCGACTACTTTATTACTTTCCGTTAGGCAGTTCCAGTGCCTCTCTTCCGGCTGCATCATCAGACCCTCGACATCAGGTCCAGTGGTAAGTACTCAAGACAACAAAACAAACAAGTCCAAACTCGACTACTTTATCACTTTCCGTTTGGCAGTTCCAGTGGCTCTCTTCCGGCTGCATCATCAGACCCTCGACATCAGGTCCAGTGGTAAGTCCTCAAGACAACGAAACAAACAAGCCCAAACTCGATTACTTTATCACTTTCCGTTTGGCAGTTCCATTGGCTCTCTTCCGGCTGCATCATCAGACCCTCGACATCGGTCCAGTGGTAAGTACTCAAGAGAACAAAACAAACAAGCCCAAACTCGACTACTTTATTACTTTCCGTTAGGCAGTTCCAGTGCCTCTCTTCCGGCTGCATCATCAGACCCTCGACATCAGGTCCAGTGGTAAGTACTCAAGACAACAAAACAAACAAGCCCAAACTCGACTACTTTATCACTTTCCGTTAGGCAGTTCCAGTGACTCTCTTCCGGCTGCATCATCAGACCCTCGAAATCAGGTCCAGTGGTAAGTACTCGAGACAACAAAACAAACAAGCCCAAACTCGACTACTTTATCACTTTCCGTTAGGCAGTTCCAGTGACTCTCTTCTGGCTGCATCATCAGACCCTCGACATCAGGTCCAGTGGTAAGTACTCAAGACAACACAACAAACGAACCCCATCTCGACTACCGTAGCACTTTCCGTTAGGAAGTTCCAGTGGCTGTCTTCCGTTCCGGCGGCATCATATAAATTAGCTTTTAATCTAAATATTATAAGCGCCCACGCGCCGCGGGGCCCGCGGGTGATGGTATTACCTGACGACAAAGCCTTCAAAAGTGAGAAAGTGACAGTCGTGACATTTTAAACCGGTTTAATAAAGTTCCACGGAACGTTAAAATTCCGTTCTCCTAGAATACTGGTAACCGAAATAATTCGTTCTTTCACTAACAGGTATTTTGATAAACCGGTATTATGTAAGAACGAAATCAAACCGGTTTAGGAACAAAATAATACCGGTATTTGGAAACCGGTTCCGATCCCTGTACAGAATCACTTACCTTATCCTGGCACGGCCTTTGATAAATATTAAATTTAACGTAGAAATATACTTAAATATTCTGATTTTGAGTCTTAAAAGCACGTCATTGTTTTATTATATTGAAATTAAAAGTCACGTGACCTAAAACACGAACCCCACGGTGTGATGTCATGTAGGCAATAACTGTCAGTTCCGCAGAAAGAGGAATGTTGTTTCTCGCTCCCACGTGTATCATTGTCTACGCTTGCATCTCTTTCACACCGCTATTTGTATGTGTGTAATGTGTATCACCAGCTCCATCTAATACTTTCCTCATGTTTTTGCCAATATTACGTCACCAAAATGGCTGACAGCGTTTTAGCGGGAATAAAAAAGGTTAGAAATTTAATTTAATGTTATGGCAAGAAGGCGTGTTTATATTGCCGAAATATATTTTTTGTGTTTTTTTTTTAAAGGAAAATCTATATTTTAAAGTACTTTTTCAAACATAGTAGAATACCCTATTGTGTTCCAAGCATTTCCCTCTTCAAAATGACAGTACTAATAATGATACGAAACCCTTCGTGCGCGAGTCCGACTCGCCCTTGGCCGGATTTTTAAATATTTGTAACTTATTTTAATGTTGTCGGAACCTCTAATGCAGGGGTCGGCAATTAAGTTTAAGTGGGGTCCGGATATGATAGGAAAAAAAAATTCGAGGTCCAGAAAATATCTTTTAATGTAATCATTGTAGTAGTCAATATGCATGCAGCATACATTTAACATTATTTTGGGGCCCGCGGTTGGACCTTCCGCGGTCCGGATACGGACCGCGGTCCGCTTATTGCCGACCCTTGCTCTAATGGCTATGGTTAATGGCCATGTAATTGTATTTTTTTCATGAGACTACTCACAATAGATTTGTCTTGTCGAAATAGAGTCTGGCCCCTAATTTCACCACGTCGACAATTGTCAGTGACATAATATATGTAGAGTGACTATTGTCAAGCGACAAGCGACAGAAGAAATGTTTAAGATCTGTATGTGGAATTAAACCCATCGATTCATGCAAGCCATATTTCATAAAACATAAAATATTGACTCTACCTTGTCTGTACGTGTACGAAATATCAATGAATGTCAAATATAACAACGGCATCAGGCGAGAATTAACTATATGTCTTCAAAAACCGCTTTTCTATCAAAAAGTGTGTTTGGCATGGCACCCCGAATTTTTAATAAACTACCAGCAAAGATTTTAAAATTAGAAAGCGATAAAGAATTTAAAACTGCATTATATAATTTTTTAGCATCTAAGGCCTATTATTCCATTCAAGAATATTTAAAAGACATAGTTTCTTAGTATATAAGTAAATTAATAATGGGATACACATGACATTCCTTAAATATTTGCATGTCCTTGTGACCAAACATGTAGTTCTTTATATTGTTCGATAATTACCTATTTTGTACCATGTTTTAGCAAATAAATGACTGATTACAGGTGACATGTAATAACTTTGAAAATAATTTTGTATGCATATAAACATGACATGCATTTTGTTACAATTGTTTGTATGACAATTAAGTTGTAAAACAAAAATGATTCTTCATAGTCGACATATTTGTAGATTTGTCAGTAAATCTTGACATGAGATTGAAGCTGTGTCAAGCTTTGTAGCTTTTCAATCGAATAATCAATTTTGGTTTCACAGCATAATTGTCATACAGACAATTGTAACAAAATGCCTGTCATGTTTATTTATGTATTTCTATACAAAATAATTTTCAAAAATGTCACTGACAATTGTCGACGTGGTGAAATAGGGGCCTGGTGTTTTTCATCACCGCATAGAGATGCGCATTGTGCGGGCCACTTGAAGGCCAGATAAGAGTATTACCTATAGTATAGATATAACGTGGTCGGGGGGCTCGGGGCGCTCGCAGGTGCGGCATGTCGGCGCTGTCGGTGGAGACGTGCGGGGACGTGGTGCTGGCGGGGCTCTACTCCAAGCGCGTGCTGTCGTTCGACGTGCGCGTGGGCTCGCGCGCCGTGGGCACGTACAAGCCGCACCGCGGGCCCGTGCTCGCGCTCACGGCGCACCGCGACCAGGTGGCGTCCATCAGCGAGGACCGGACGCTGGCCGTGTGGGACCGGCGCGCGGGCCGCACCTTCGTGGCGGACGTGCGCCTGCCCACGGACAAGGCGTACCCGGTGTGCGTGTCGTGGAGCCGCGCGGCGCTCTACGTGGGCGACTCCAAGGGCGGCCTGCACCTGCTCCACCCGGAGACCTGCCGCCTGCTGCGCTCCTACGAGGTGTGGGCCGAGCCGCCGTACACGCAGCCCGCCTGCAAGGTACGGGACCCACGAGCCCCGACTCTCAACTCCCTACTTCAATAGAAACACTTCAAAAAACACGACAAAAGTACTGCCATCCAACGGCAGCTCCGCGATCCGACTCCGACCCGAACCTAGTTAGAAATCTCGATCACAATTACGATGTGACAATCGGCCGCCTGCACCTTCTGCACTCGGATCGCGGCGTCGGGTAACATAACGCTTTTCGCAAGCCATAAGCAAGTTAATTCGGATACAGAAATAAAATCTTCGAAAGATGATCTCTAATTCCAGATGAAGAGAACCGAAACGATGGCATGTAATATGTGTGTGTGTGTGTGTGTGTGCAGATCACGGGGTGCCTGCAGGCGCCGGCGGGGCTGATGCTGTGCTCCGACCGCGGCGAGATCAAGTTCCTGTACAACAGCAGCCCGCCCGTCGAGTACACCCGCATCGAATCCACCACGCTCGACATCACGCAGGTGAGCACGTCACCTCCGCTCCGACCGCGGTGATACGTACACTGGTAGTACTGGTTGTTAACGACGGACATGTTCCAGATGCGGTACCTGAACGGCATCCTGGCGATCGGCACGTGCGACTCGGCCCTGGAGTTCTGGGTGCCGGCGCACATGTACCCCGACCCGACCCTGAGTGACGAGTGACGAGTGACGAGGGACGAGGGACGAGGGACGAGTGACGCCGCCTCCGCACACGAGCCGGCATCGGCAGCCGCACCAGGAAACCGCGACTCCCTCCACAAGCAGATCATCATACGAGTCAAATACTTTGTTAATTTCTGAATTAGAGATCGAAACTCGATTTTGATTTGCACTTTCTGAAGGACACGGGACCTTCGGAGGATAAATAATACTTTTAAATTATATCTTGACTAACTCGACGTCGGAACAAAGTATTTACTGCACATTACAGGCTGACTGCCCACGCGTTGATTCCGGGCGGGTGTCATGCTAATTATATATTTGCACCGCGGGTGCGGCACTTAACAACTCTAATTTCTTTCTTCATATAATAATTACTGTAACGTTCCTAACCTAACATATTAAAAAGTATAGTTGTCTCTGGGCTTCCACAAAAATGGGGGCCGCCGCCCCCAAGGCGGGTGTAAGGCTGCGTTTCCACCAGAGATGTGCGAGGATGTGTTTTCACATATTTGACACCTCGCTCGGCGCGTTGCGAAACGCAGCCTAAGAATAGGCAACTTCGATTGCGGACGAGATAAGGCTAGAAGGATGACTTTGTATAGAAATATTTGATTTTACCTTTCGGTGCAGAGATTTATAAGAGTAATAAATGAATAATAGCGTGTTGGTCCGTCGACCCGACGACCCTCCGCCCTCCGGCCCGCGCGGCGCCGCGTGGACGGCGCCCGCTCACTTACAATTAATAGTCTGTGATAACGATCTAAAGACTGGAAATAATGAGAAAGTGTCTACAAGGTAGTAGTGACTGATAATCCTGATAGTAAGCCGACTGTGTGACATTGTTTGTATTTTAAATTTTGAAATATTAAAGGAAATTCAAAACCAAAATTAAATAATGTAATAATTATGATCTCGAGGTCGAGTCTCCGTCATTTTAAAATGCACAAATTTTAAATTAGTTACTTCTCTAAATTCCGAATACTATTGTTGGTTGATTTGTTCGGGATGTAACTCGAGAGTCGAGTGCCGACCGAATTTGCTCGTCTGTTCTGGCTTTATGAGTGTTTTTTGTACAGTGATTAGCCGCTTTCATACTTTACCGTGGACGTGCACGTCCACGATAAACTCTATGGTTTCATTCATAAATAGACCATAGACTTAAGACTAATTATGAATGAAACCATAGAGTTTATCGTGGACGTGCACGTCCATGGTAAAGTATAAAAGCGACCATTGTGTTGGAAGAACGCGTCCAAGACCGGACGGAAAACGTACGTGTAAATCGAAATAAAATTAGCAATGAAATGAGACATTAAGTGCAATGTGCGTTTGTGCATCTGAGTTTAAGATGGAACCCCGGAAGTGGAAGATGTGCCCGGCCCGCCGCGGCGCCGCTAGAGCGGGGCTGTTTGTAGATTCCAAAACGGGTAAATATTATGTAATGTTGTGTTGTGAGTTATGAGATTTTTTTCTGATATTGCACTAACGTCTCATCTCAACGATGTACAATTATACAGCGGCCAATAAAGAGGTGTTCCACTTTTCGGCTGTTATTTGTACATTAAGTTTCTAAAGTGGTAGACCACTTTGTTACGTGTAATACACGTTTTTATAGTGAAGCAAATAGTTTGTAAAGCAGCAGTGGCTCGTCCCACGAAGCTACAAGGTGTAGTGTGCTGGCATCGTAGGTCAAGCAGTGTTTACATTGGACAAGCGTTTCAATATTGTTAGTGGTAGGTTCCTGAGGCACGCCCACGCCCACGCCCGGGTCCCACGCCGCGGCCGGACCCTGGCCTGGACGTCACAAGTGTCCCGGGTCCCGCGGCCGGACCCTGGCCTGGGCTGGACGTCACAAGTGTGGTGCTCACTCCCAGTACCCATGCATGACCAATGCTACTGTGTATTGATAGCATATTGTACCTACTAATAAAATTAATTAATGTGTTATGTTACCTACCTGAAAATATTAACAAGCTCGATATTTATACATTTTTACAATGCATTTTTATTAAAAGCCAAATATTTTAACTTTGTTTCATTGAACCCTATGAAGTTCTTGATGAATCACACAGGCATATTTTCTAAACACGATTCTAAAGCAAAATATCAAAGCAACGCTTTGAGACTTAACCATACAATTCAAGAAAAAATTAAATTACATCACGCTGTAATAACACATGAAATAAATTTAGAAATAAAGGAAAAATTGAAAACTTAGGCACCGAGCAGGATTCGAACCTGCGACCTCCCGGCACTCGCAACCAGTCGCTCTAGACAACTGAGCTATAGGTGCGATTACTACTCTGCTTGAAATTCGTCAATCCTTCCTTCATTTATACAATGCCTTAAGGGAGGCTTACAGCGACATCACACATCACATGATATAGATTGGATCAAAATTTTGAGGAAAAATTTACTTTTAGCATTTTTTTATGCACGCAATCGTCGCAGGCGAGTATTGACTCGAGTAGCACGCCTCTAAAAGCGACAAACGAGCAATGTTGCCAACTCGCTAACTAAGTATTATAGATAGGGAGAAATCGTCTTTGTCAACTCTCCCGGTCTCGCCTAATATTGGCCTCAGTGCTTGCTATGCAGTGGTCATGGTCATTTAAAAACTAGTGGCCATTCATACACACTGTGGTTTTTATTATTCCGGGAGTGGCTCTGTGAGCTGTAGCCCTTGTTGTTAAGAGAGTTAAAGTCAAAGATAATCACTCAAGATAATCCGGGCCCGGTGTGGACCAATTAAGAAAATACAAAACTTTGGAATAAGAATTTCTACGTTTGCAACTTTGCATAGTTGCAGTCCATTTTTTTATTTTTTGAATAAAGTAATATATACATAGGCTTTTATCACACTACACTATCGGTAGGGCCCTAACTCAGGGAGGGGAGTTAAACTATCTCGCTCTTTTGAGTGAGATGCTTTAACTCCCGTCCCCCAGTTAGGGCCCTACCGATAGGGCAGTGTGATAAGGCTTTTAACACTTTTTTAAAGTTTGAGTTATGGACCGTGGGCCAGGTGGTTAAAATCGTCAGTCATTTCCTCTCGCACGAAAACTTGTAGAGTGATTAAGAAAGATGTATAAAAAATTACTGTGGACGTCTGTCACCATTCCGTTGGTGGGTTGAGGAGCAGCAGCCTCCCAAAGACGTAAAAAAAATTAAATTCAGTCATTTCCTCTCGACTGAAACTAGGTTTAAATGATAGTTAAGAATGGTTAAGAAAAAACCTTAACGAAGAAAAATCGTCTTGCACTTGTAGCGCGGCGGAATACCAGTCTGCCATGCACGTGAACATGTCAAAAAAAAAAAACAGTCATTTCCTCTCGACGGAAACTAGGTTTAATTAAATGATAGTTAAGAAAATACCTTAAGGGCCCGGACACATGTCCACGGTACGGCACCGGCGGGCACCGTCTACGGCCTTTGTTATTTGTACGTGGCCGCGTACGGCGCGGCGCCGTACCGTGGACATGTGTCCGGGCTCTAACGAAGAAAAATCGTCTTCCACTTGTAGCGCGGTGGAATATACCCGTCTGCCAAGCACGTGAACATGTAAAAAAAATCAGTCATTTCCTCTCGCATGAAATTTTGTCAGGTGATAGTTTATGGACTATTATGAAGAAATAAATTCGTCTTCCACTTGTATCGCGCTGGAAAACCCGTCTGCCAAGGCCCTAAACATTGTATGGGATGAAAAAAAAAATCAATGCACATCGGTGTGTGGGGTATCTATGGATAGGTCTTTTCGGGTCGGGTTTTTTATACATCTTTCTTAATCACTGTACGAGTTTTCATGCGAGAGAACGTTGGTAATCGTAACCTGTTGTTGGCTTACGGTCTACGGCTGACTACGGCCACACAAAAATTAAAAAAATTAAAAAAAAAAGTATAAGAATGCGACATCACAGTCATGACACTGGCAACACCAGTATCCCGTCATGGCTGAAATGTTGACGAACTGTCAATTTTATTAGTGAAATTTTCTTATTTTCGCCATGCCCAGTAATTTGTGAGTTGTGGTTTTCTAATGGATAGTGTTGATTTATTTTTTCGTATAAATAATTATATATTTTCACGATGAACGGGTTAAGTTTCAGTGAACTGTGTTGCCTGTTTTGTTGTCCGCCATGCCCGGGGAAAATCGCTGCTAAGCTCGCATTCCTACCTCCAGAGCCCACGTATGCATTCACGCCCGACGAAGCGGGCTCCAAGTTCTCGCTGACGCTGACGGAGCGCGCGGAGTGGCAGTACACGGAGCGCGAGAAGGAGAACATCGAGGGCTTCTACTCGCGCACGACGCGCGGCAACCGCATCGCCTGCCTCTTCGTGCGCTGCAGCCCCAACGCGCGCTTCACCATTCTCTTCTCGCACGGGAACGCCGTAGATCTGGGACAAATGAGTAGCTTCTATTTAGGATTAGGCACTAGGATAAATTGTAATATATTCAGTTACGACTACTCGGGGTACGGGGTGAGCGGCGGCAAGCCGTCGGAGAAGAACCTGTACGCGGACATCGACGCGGCGTGGCAGGCGCTGCGCACGCGCTTCGGCATCAGCCCCGAGAACATCATCCTGTACGGCCAGAGCATCGGCACCGTGCCCACCGTGGACCTGGCGGCCCGCTACGAGGTTGGCGCCGTGGTGCTGCACAGCCCGCTCATGTCCGGCATGCGCGTCGCCTTTCCCAACACCAAGCGCACCTGGTTCTTCGACGCATTCCCCAGGTCAGTCGCCCCAACACTCCTTCTGTCCGTCCAACATGTACCACAGTGCCGGTATTAAACTCTATTTATTGAGGGATATAAGCCTGTTAAAAGTAGCTTTCTAAGAATTTAACTTTAATGGATTTACATTGTACAAGTGTAAACATGTGTCAAGCATTGTTTCATAAACATATGCACCAACTTTACTCTGGCATTAAAGACTAAGAACATGTTTTAGTACCTCCACAATACATATATTTTTGCACTTGAATATATATGGTAAAATAGTTGCCCGAGTTTGTGACTCGTAAGGCCTAACCAAACAAAGATAGGTATCATGCTATGCTATGAGTAAGCACAAACACACAGAGTGTGCCACACTGCATGACTAATTCACTGTCTCATTACAATAATAATGTATAACATTAATTCACATACATATGGCAATTGTCTTCAACAAAATATCCTTATTTAAAAACAACAAATGGTTTATATATTTATTTAAACTTTATTGCACAAACATTATCAGTACAAAGAGCAGACTTAATGCCATGAGGCATTCTCTACCATTGAACCATTAGGGCCAAACAGAAACTTGCAAATGTGGGAAAACTGTACAAACTATGCATTTACTGAGACACTAGATTATAATAAATTTAATTTTTCACAAAAAAAGAGGATTCTATTAAATATTATGAAATTTGTATACTTATATTATATGAAAACTATAAAAAATTGTGTAGTTTGATAAAAGCTCAATGTTGATGTTAGTCAAAATGTACACAAGAGACCAAACAGGAAGGATGCATGAAACTGATAAGTAATATAAAGCACATCCTTTTGGTCTTGTGGACACCAGAAACTCACTATTTTACTTCAATCATTGTTTCAACTATCACAGATTTAAGTAGTCCGAAGTCTGAAGTGATATCCAAATTAGTAATTGATTGGACAAGCTAGAATCTGTTGTCTATCATTCACATGTTTGGTCTTGCTTGGAATAACAAATATTGAACATGGTTTCAGCATTTACAAATTTTGTGTCACCTAATATTTATAAATTATATTCAATATTTTGTAAACATTATAATACTGTTAACCTAATTTATTGTTTAAGATGTAAGGAATAATTAGCAACATGAGAACTTCATTGAATTAGGCATGGCATAGGTGACCTCTAGATCACAACTTCAACAAAACAGCTGATTGTGAATATTTGATGCTGTAATACTGTATTGATTGTAAGCCCTGCAGATTGGTGTCTCATTTATTATGGAAGCCTCAAGTGGTGGGCTGTCACGGTCAGGCCACGCATGCCCCACATGTCTTGTAAATTGAGCTTGAGTATTGTGACATTTACTTTCACTGTAATTACTTGAAGCCCTAGATAGTCATTGAGCCTTACAAACATGTAGCTATTACCTACTTGTTCAACATGGTTATATCACCAGCATTTTAGACGCTTCAGTAGCATTGGAACTTGTTCATTATGTACTCTATCTACTTACTCTAATAGTCCCACACTTAATTGGATGCATTTAATCAAAATCAATCAATCCCACAAAAAGTTGAAGCCTTGTTACAACTTATTATACATACTAAAAGATAAGAATAAAATACAAGAAACAAGAGAAAGAACTCAATTACAAGTTTCCACTGTATCCCTATACTAGTAAAGGTTGTTGTTAAACCACATTTATTTCGGGATAAAAAGTGTAGAATACTTTTTGCTGTATGTTCAAATCTACTGCGTATTTACAGAGGCTAATCTGTAATCTGTTTTGTGGCTTGTTTGTTTGTTCACATGTATTTATTGGAAACTCATTAAAGAATGCATTGTGATTCTGCAGTCATGCCAGGCCATCTAATTTCTTAGTCAAACAGTAAATGCTTACATCATATAGTGACACACTTTGAAACTTATTGGCACACAATAGTAGTAGTGTTTGAAAAATCTCCTCCAAACATCCTGCGAGTCGGTATTAGTTAAAGCAAATACATGTAAAGACCTATTTAATGACATAACTCTCAGATCTAATGGTTTTTGGTCAACTTTCCATACAAGATTGCCCATGGTTGTTTAGAACTGTAGGTACTTGAATAGCTAGATAAAATCACGCGCCAGCACGGAACACCCCGCACCCCGCACGTGTGTGTCGTGTAAAGTCCGTAATCTCGGGAACAGTAGGACAATTTACAAGCAAGTCGTGAGACATAGAGAGAGGCTATCACTGTTTGTTTATTGAACCAATATAATGTGTTTCAGCATCGACAAGATCCCCAAAGTGAACTCTCCAGTGCTCGTGATCCACGGCACCGAGGACGAGGTGATCGACTTCTCGCACGGGCTCGCCATCTACGAGCGCTGCCCGCGCGCCGTCGAGCCGCTCTGGGTCGAGGTACGTACCCTACCCGGCTACCCGACTACCCGGTACCCGCACCCGTCCTCTACCGAACCGTTGCGAACACCCAGCTGTACTAATCATCCATTTCACAATTTTGGAAGAGCTCAAATGTTGTCTATGGAATTGGAATATATTAGCTGAAACGTTATCACGAAAGAGCCGAAATAGTCTGTTGATTGAGCCATGACATAATATATATATATATAAATATATATAGATAAATACTTGACTCTTGGAGAATCCCTTTTTTCTAAGTTGAACATGTTAAAGGACCACATAGAAGCAGATCGACTACTGGCTTCCACAGCGAAGCCCAATTTGTTAATTAGCCTGACCAGATTAAATAACATTCACACTCCTTTAACCAGGTTTCCAAAAATCCCCATCTATACAATCCCCTTCTCAGCTCTTACATTCCAACCAAAATCAGCTAATATTGGGGTCGTCGGTAGAAGTTCCCCTTTGGCAAATGACAAATTCCTCGTATCGACTCAGTAAGAGAAAAATGGCGGGACTGGGACTTACTTTATTCGGATGCCTCAAAGTTTAAGGACACTCCCGTCGGCTGTGCATTTGTACACGACAATTCTAACTATCTATACATTTCAATTGCCAAACATCTGCTCTATATTCACTGGAGAATGTTTTGCTATTTTAAAGGCAGTTAAATTCGTAATGGAACATAAATTAGATAGAGCAGTATTTTTTTCGGATAGTCAGCTCTATTCAAGCCATTACAAGTAATTCCATTAAACACTGCAAAATCACCTCTAGTCTGCCTCATCAGGGAGGCCCTCCTGTCCTGCCATTCATTGAACTTAGAGGTGCTCTTATCTTGGATCCCAAGTCATAAGGGCATCCATGGAAATGAAACTGCTGATAAAGCTGCAAACGAAGCACTCGAAAATGGAAATCGATCGATTTATCAATAGGCTGGTCATATCGTACATTTGAAAATTATGGTTGTGGTCTATGCACACATTTCAACCACAACAACCACAATTTTCAACCACTTGCCGGAACTTCCCCACTTTTCGGTTTCAGTTTCAGTAGGGACCTGGACGCGGTTTCAAAGTTATACACAACATGGTCCGAACTTTGGGCTTCCGATAACAAGCTACAATATTACGAAATTCAAAAAAGCCTGTCAGACTGTGGTTCTTCAAATTTAAATTAAAAAAAGTGTAAGGCTGGTTTTCTACTAGTGCTAAGTTTTCATACATTTAACACGTAGCGTAGCTCGAGCTGGAGCTATGTGTCAAATGTATGGAAACAGCATAGAGTTGCTCTAGTGGAAAACCAGCCTTACTAGTTGTATAATTCGGCTCAGGCTCGGTCATGTGTGCTCTCCAGAATTCCTACACAAAATAAGGATAAAAAAATACTGTAAATGTATGTGCGGACATGAGGTTGGTTCAATCAACCATATTTTTCGAATGTTCCTTAATCCTTTTCTGCCTCTATGACATATTAATTACTTAAACTAAAAGTTCAACTCCCCGCTAATGTTAAAACTCTATTGACAAATTCAGATCCCCGTGCCTTTAAGGCGTTAGCCTATTTTATTGATAAAAATAACATTAAATTATAATATATATGTTTTTCGCCCCTTTAGACTATAAATAAAATACAGTAAAATATGTATGTATCATTATGAAACAATAAAAGTAAATATTATCAAGTCCCCTGGGCAAAATTATTAGGTGCACTCCACAGATCCGTAAAAGCTACCCCCCTACCTGACATTGGCAAAGTGCCTAAAAGCAAGACGCCATCAACAACAAAATAAAAGCCATGATTTGCCGACCCAAGATAATTGACCACCGGTAAACGAACGTTATTGTTATTGCACCGAGATAGGGCCAGTTCAGTTGTTTTTGTTTGCACGCCGCGTTCGAACTTTATCGTACTGCAAACTGATAAAAATGCCATTATCTCGAAATCTGTGCCAGCATTTTAATCACTGCGGATACTCGATACAACCACCCGATACAAAGCACCTTATCCATTGTGATAAGGGACATAATTTATAATCATTCTTTATACTCAACTGTCCTAAAGACAAATATTTGGAAGTTTTTACAAGATTCTATTTAACTTGTCCTATTAGCATTTATGTACAATATGTCTGAATGTGCGGGACAAATGTTACAACTGAATTTGAGAACAGGCCCCTATTTCACCATGTTGACAATTGTCACCTGACAATGACAATTGTCATCATCATCAGCCTATATACCTATGTCGCACTGCTGGGCACATGCAGGCCTCCTCTCATCGATGACAGGGATTGGGCAGTAGTCCCCACGCTCGCCCAGAGCGGGTTGGGGAAGACAATTGTCAACATGGTGAAATTAGGGGCCTGTAATTGTCATCCAATTGTGCTAAAAGGAGCTCGTGTCAAAATGCACCAAAAACCAACAGAGCCGAGAGTTAGGTCATTCATTAAAAAGGTCTGCTTATCTACTTTATTTCGTTCTATGGGCAAAAATCCTGCAAAACGGGATTAGTTAAAACGAAGCAAGTGCATGTAGAGATGACCGATTTAGCTTAGTTAGTAGTGACCCTGCCTATGTAGCTGGAGGTCCCGGGTTCGAATCCCGGCCAGGGCATTTATTTTGTGTGATGAGCACGAATATTTGTTCTTGGGTCTTGGATGTTTTCTATGTATTTAAGTATCTATTTATCTATATAAGTGTATATCGTCGCTTAGTACCCATAGTACAAGCTTTGCTTAGTTTGGGACTAGGTTGATTTGTGTAAGGTTGTCCACAAATATTGATTTAGAAAGACCTATTTAATAACATAACTCACAGCTCTATTGGTTTATGGTCCACTTTCCATACAACCACAGAACATTAAGAGGAATGCCTAGCTGCGATTTTCCCATACAAACGCTCTCGACTGTTTTCTCCCTGGTTTTTGAACCTAGAGCAATGATTTTTTCAAATAAGATCAATATCATCAATATCTATGCCGCTACGTTTTGTTTTTTTCGATCTTTTTATTTTAAAGAAACTTACTGCGCCTCAAAAATCGCAAAAACGGCTTAATTGAATTGGCTGCTAAAACAGGCTCAGTATATAAATATGACAACAAATATCCAAAAAATCAAAACGTAGCGGCATAGATTATTTCTTGCTCTTGCAGTTTCCAAAATTTTATAATGATTGGTTGCGTTTTGGAGGAGGAAACAGTCGAGAACGAAACCTCGATTTTTGAGTTTTTTGCATGGGAATTTTAGTCCGAGCTGCAGTTGTCCTTATCGCACGAATTCTAGCCGGAGTCAGTTTCTAAATATACGTACACAGATGGAATAGGAATGGGGAGCAGTCGTTGACATACATTGTCGATACGCTAGTGGTGGAAAATTATCGATAAATCACATTACCTACCAGAAAAGTTATTAATCACAAGAAGAAGCCAGAGTCACAATGGAGGAATATAGAATAGAAAGGTGACCTGGGAACCCTTGTCTTTGATAAAGCCCAAATTGGGCTCTATATAGGCACTACTTTTCGCCATTTTTGTCGCCACTGGCGAGGGGATATATGTATATGTATGTATGATACTTTATTGCACCTAATAGGAACATTAATAAGAAATAAAATTACAAATTATAAAGTACAAAGGCGAACTTATCTCTTCCGGCTAACCTTTGAGAAAATGAGAAAAATGAATTTAACGCACGAAGGCCTCAGACAAATTAAATGTGCACAAACATGGACACTTAGTAGCGACGGTAGCCTAGTGGTTCAAGCGTGCGGCTGTCAAGCGGCGGTCGTGGGTTCGAATCCCGGCTCGTACCAATGAGTCTTTCGGAACGTATGTATGGAATATCATTTGATATTTACCGTTGGCTTTTCGGCGAAGCATCTGCATACTTCCGCGAAGAAATTCAAAGCTGTATGTGAAGTCCGCAACCCGCTCTGAGCCAGCGTGGGGACTACTGCCCATGCCCCTCAACTATGAGAGGAGGCCTGTGCCCGTAAATAAAGCTTTCCGGCTTCGTATCACTCCCTACGGTCGGCCGTCTATACCTACTCACCCGGCGAGCCCTTCTTTCTCACCCTCGTGAAGACAACCACCCCATTTCGTTTGCCCGCAAATGGCATATCGGAATCGTTTGTTCATCGTTAGTTCACGTTTGTTCAGTAGGTAAAATCGTTAGGACCCGATTCTAACATCGGTTTTTTTTAAAAACAAAATGGGGTGGTCAACTTCACGCTAACCACCCCAAACCAAAATTGTTGTTTTTTTTTAGTTCCTATAGCAAGATAATCGATAGTTCACGTTTGTTCAGTAGGTAAAATCGTTAGGACCCAACTCTTTCATACTTTTTTTAAAACTTAAAGTGGGGTGGCTGTCTTCACGCTAACCACCCCACCCCGAAATCACCAAAACCAAATATGTGGAGTCATTGGGCGTCGTTAGTTCACGTTTGTTCAGGCATTAAAATCGTTAGGACCTCAATAGTTTAGACACAAAAAAATAAAAACGAAAATGTTTTCGGGGACGAGCAAACGATCTAGCTAGGTCTCATGACCGGGAAAACGCCGAGCAAAGCTCGGTCGCCCAGATATTTATTATGTAAATGGTGTAAATGTAAATAATTATTATGTAAATGTAAATAATCAAATGGAAGTGTAAATAATTAGATACCATGATGCCATGATTCGGACTAGATGGAAGTTCTCGAATTAGTAAATAGCCTAAGTTTAACGAGTACTAGTGTGTGAAGTGGCGAAAGGTTAAGGGGAGCGCAATTTATGATAAAATTTTATTGTCCTTGAAACAGAATGTATTAGGTAAGTAATTGTCTTTTTGTTTCTGGTGTTAAGTTTTTGATTAAAAAATTCACCACCACAAGGGATGCCCACGGTAGCTCAGTTGGTTAGAGCAATGAACGGATTCCAGAGGGTGTAAATCTCACCTGTGGCGTTAACTTTTTAAATTTCATTGAAAATTATAATTTCCTTAGCGGACGCGGACGCATCCGCTTGACAACATTTTATATTAAGAAAACGTATATTTAAACTTTTCAATGATATAATTAGAATAAAATAATCGCACGGTAACACATCGTTACATATTTAATATTAGTTTTTACCAGTACCATGCACAGGTACTGGTAAAAACTACAAATAAAGAATATAAGATTTCTATAGCTACCACCCAGACCGATAAAAATCGGTAATCTTTCAAACGGGTACATCACTACGCGTACGTGGCGCAGCGCGGGAACCCGAGTGGGGCTTTGTTAAAAAAATTCAACTTAAACCAATTTTTCGTCAATATTAACATTGAAATAACGTTACTTGTGAAATGAAATCCTTTCATTAGTCTTACTTGGCACCTGGCTTCTTGCTCTACATGTAATGATCCCACAGGAAGGTATTTTTTAATATTTTTCACGCTTGTACGTACTCGTTCGTTCATTGAGAGCGACTGAGGCGACCTGCGCGTGCCGTCGGCGCGAACGTTGAGCAAATGCTCAACGATGTGGCGCGCGTGCCACGCCCCCATCGCCTTTCTAACCTATTTATTGTTCTGTGCATACAACATTGCATGAATGAATGAATGAATCGTTTATTTGTGTAAAAAAGGGTAAAAGTTGGTGTTACATATTGTTTTCCATCCTTATCTTGCCATGATACAGGGCGTACAAATATTCTTAATTAGTCTATTGTCCTAAATTTATGTCTAATATAAAATCGTCACAAAATTATTAATAACCAAATAAATAATTACAGAATTCAGTTGCATGCATATTGGTACATATCCATAGTAATTTATATTTAGTAATTTGTTATAAGGGAATAAGAGCGTGTGCAGATCATTTTGAACACCTCGTCCGCGTAGCAACCATTGCTGCTGACTGAACAATCGCGTTATTGTTTCCGTACATAATATAAAATGAAGAATGCATAATTAAAATTTTTTTCGAGTTCAAAATTGAGATTATTGGTGGAACTTGTTTAATTTGCTGTGCAAGACTATGGGCCAAGTTTTACCATTAGATTTCTATTAATTTCTGCCACACAGGGACACGATCGCTGAGAATTATGTATGTTACGTTTACGTAGAATTACGAGAAAGCATCTAAGTAGAATAAGGTTACGAATGAGTATATTCGTTCGCAGGGCGCCGGCCACAACGACGTGGAACTGTTCAACCAGTACCTGGAGAGACTGAAACGGTTCGTCTCCGTGGAGCTGCTCAACTGACAAAGACTGCCGGCCGCGGGCCACACTACTCAAGGTAGGCGTCGCGTCGTCGGGGTCGGGGGCGGGGGCGGGGGCGGGGCTCGGGCCCCCCGCGCCGGTCCCGAAAATTCTAACGAGACGGGCGCGTTTCAGGTGACGACCACAATCCCGCATCGACCCTCAGCTCCGGCACCACCAGCTCGGCGACGGAGAGACTCCTCTAGCTAGCGGGGGCCGGGCCCAGCCGGGCCGGCCCCGTCAAAAACTCGAACCCTCCCGCCGCCGGCGCGGGCAGCCCCCCGCCCGCGCCCGCGCCCGCGCCCGCGTCCGCGCCCGCGCCCGCGCCGCGCATCAGCGTGAGCGCCGCCGACGGGTCTCCGTCGCCCGCCGCGCGCCGCCGCGTGCACCTGCGCTCGCTCAGCGACGTGACGCCCGCCTCGTGCGCCGCCGCGCCGCGCGCGCGCTCGCACTCGGAGCGGCCGCGCGCCTCGCCCGCCCCGTCCCCCGCGCGCCTGCCCGCGCCCGCGCCGCGCCCCGCGCGCTCCGAGACGTGCTCGCCGGAGCGCGCGCGCGCCGCCGCCCTCGACCCCTGGCGCAAGATGAGCGACGCGGAGCTGGACCCGCGCGACCCCTGGGTGCGCGGCGCCGGCGCCTCGCCCTCGCCCTCGCCCTCGCCGCGGCCGCCGCGCCCGCGCCCCGCGCGCGCCGTGTCGCTGGGCGCGCCGGCGCCGGCGTGCACGTGCGCGTCGCCGCGGCGCCAGGAGCGCGCGCCGGAGCCGGAGCCGGCGCCGCCGCCGCCGACCCCGCCGACCCCGCCGCCGGTCCCGGACCCGCTGCTGGAGACCACGTGCTGAGCCGCCGCCGGTCCCGCCGACCCCGCCGCCGGTCCCGGACCCGCTGCTGGAGACCACGTGCTGAGCCGCCGCCGGTCCCGCCGACCCCGCCGCCGGTCCCGGACCCGCTGCTGGAGACCACGTGCTGAGCCGGCGCCGCCTCGATGCGGGGATCCCGTCGGTCCCGATTTTGTATCCCCTAGCTTTAAGGTTTCCAAATTATAATTGTATCTGTATCATATTCGATTAGTCCGAGAGACGCTCGCGTAGGGCGGCCCGGGTAGGAAGTATTATTGTTATCGTATATCGAACGATAGGAGGGGACCCTCCGATGCTAGATAGATGTGAATTTAATTGCAACCGGAGTTACTTAAGTCTCCTCCCACAAGTCGTGCGGCGCGCAGTGTTCGCCGCGCGAGTTATGTTCGGTTATGTTGCAGGTTGAGTTACTTAAGGAAGCGCCCCGCTCCGGCCCCGCGCCGGCGGACGCTCGCTCCCGACAGACATACGCACAATACTTTCGTTTCGTTCCCAAATAGTTTGCCGTTAAACCATACTACGACCAGATTCTTCCAAATGTTGTACATAGCTCTAGCCTAGGTAATATGAAATAACTCAGTATTTAAAGTTGTTACCGTAATCGAATAATGCATTGTAACGGAACCGTATTGGCAAAAATTCAAATTAATGTAATGCATATTTCTATGTTTGTAATAATTTAACTATGCTGTCCGAAGGGCTCTTGCCTCTCTTCACAGCACTTTATTCACGTCCAGTATGGCTAGCACATGATGGCAACGTCAATTTGTCGCCTTATCTCGAGCTATCCGTCACTTTCTAACACCTATCAAAAAAAGACGCATAGCTCGAGATAAGCCAAGATACTCTCGAGACCATTATGTGCTAGCCATATAGCCCCGAACTAGAAAACTCGTGTCTAAACTGTGCAAGCGGCAAATCATGTAACAGAATCATGTATCATCAGAGGGTTTAGGCCCTGCAGAATACGGATCTGCCTGTCGCCATCCCCATATTTGAGCCGGAAGTATGTTATATCGGAAAAGATGCATCTCAAACAAATTTTTTCGTTGTACCTTTAGTAAATCGTTGTTCCGGTACCCTAATTATGGTCCGATTGTTATGGGTTTTTGATATGCCGTAAAGGACAATATTTGTCATCGTATCCCGAAATTTTCGACCCTCCAGCTCCATATCTTTATCCGCCATCTTGAAAAATCTATCAGTTTTAACCTTGTAGGTACTGTCGCTAAAGTTAATTTTAGTGCCAAACATAATTCGGCAATATTGTAGAACACAAAGTTTGCTAAAACTTTTAGCTACAAAGATTTTTTCCATGACCCATAGGGACGAAGATATGACAGGATATATCTTCAGAGAATTTGGGGGTGGAGACAGGCAGATCCGTATTCTGCAGGATCTAAACCCTCTGATAACGTTGTCATCCCAACTGTTACATGACTTGCTTCTTGCATGCTATACTTCTTGAAAAACGGGCCCTGACTAATACAGGTGTTTTCGAGAACAGTTGAGAAAAACAAAATCAGTCTTACCCACAATGCGCAAGCGAGATTTTTTTCACCTGTGAGAATAAAATGACGCGAGCGATGAAATTGTCCTATCCGTATCCGTACATTCCGTGACCGCTGCCTGTTGTGAAACAAAGAACCATGTCGCCATCAATCAACGACGCATACGTGGAAACTCTAAACAAATATTTTCTCATTTTATACTGGGGTCGGATAACCGGTATTTTATTCATACATAAATATCGGTATTACGATATTTTTCGGTCTTTGGTTTATTATTTCATTATTAATGGAACAATCTAATAAAACGAAGTTGATAAATAAACCAATTTCGGTTTAAAAAAAATACCGGTTTCGATCCCTATACGGCTCCGTTTCAGTCTAGGTGTGGATTTTTACTGCAAGTTTTTGATCGTCATCCGTCGATAACATACGTATAGTTTGTGGTGGAGTCCCTACTTGACGAAATATAAGCTGCACCGATTCCTCGAACAACTTGTATGGCGAATCGGTGCAGCTTATATTTCGTCAACCATAACGCGTGTTGCGACGTTTAAGGCTTGGTCACACCGCTTGCGCGACGCAAGCGGGACGCTGCGCTGCGCGCCAAAATGTATGAAACCGTCCCGCTCGCGTCGCGCAACCTGTGTGACGTCGCTATAACCTGTTAGCATACGTTCCGGCGCGCAGCGGTCGCGTTGCGCGACGTCCGTGTGACCAAGCCTTAAGAAATGAAATATGAGCGCATTTTTCCCTGAGATCACTGCCCTCGGTGTCGGTCTGATGTGATCAGGTCACTTGACTGATCCATTTCGAGAGGTGCAGCTGCCATTCATCCCGTAGCTTATTCAACAATGGCGTGTCCAGACTGATGGGATTTGTTGCACAATGGCAGTTAATGTAGGTAATTGTTTAATGTTTAAAGAAGCCAGCCGCAGCTGTACATCGGTCTCCCTCACACAAGGAGAGAGCGCCGATGTCAGCGGTCGGGGTAAAATGTTGTTTAGAGATGAATGCGTCGTTGGGCTACTCGTCTAAACGGAAATATCTAGTACGGGAAGTAGTGTCATCATACCAAAATGTGCACCTCCCATACATTGGGTGACACTACTTCCCGTACTAAAAGCCTTCCGCGGTCGAGATCACAAGCTTTTCTACAGCAGCACCACTGTAAAGTTTCACTTGTGTGTATTGTTTTTAATTGTAAGTAATAGCAAAATTAAGCCGTTGTTGTGACACTTGAAGAGAAATAAAGCAATGCATTTATGTTGTGCGCGTTTATTTCCCGCCACCCCCGGCCCCCGCGCACCGCGCACCGCGGCCCCCGCGCACCGCGCACCGCGGCGGTGCGGACGCGTAGAAGAGCTTGTTATATATTTAAAACTAAAATGAACTTAAAACAATTTATACATAATTTTAATAATTATTATTATCTAGCGTTACTTATAATGTGACAACAGGTACCTATTAATATATATTTACATTTTTAATAAATTAAAGTGCACATATCTCACCCTATATTTCAATTAACCTTCACCGATAACCCCATCACCGATTTCATCGCCCTCTTATCTAATCGACTCGTCCTATCTAACGTAATCAACACGCTCGAATCCTCGGCTTAATGAAGGCGGCCACGAGTCCGGCGACCCTCTCGGAGGCGGTGAGCACGAAGCTGTGGTCGATGTCGACGCGCTCGACGCGCAGGTCGGGGCGGCGCGCGCGCAGCTCGGCCGTGTACCGGTCCGGCGCCCAGCCGTCGCGCGCGCCGCACAGCACGCGCGTCACCGCCGCCACGCGGCCCAGCGTCGCCAGCGCCGGCTCGGGCGCCGCCACCGAGTCCATCTCGTCGTACGCCATGCGCAGCACCCGCTCCGCCACGCGCGGCCGCACGTGGCGGAGGATGCGCGCCGAGTGGTGGGCCGGCAGACGGTTCCACCGCAGGTAGCAGCCGACGAGGGCCCGCTTCACGCTCTCCGGCAGCATGTGGACCAGCGTCACCAGCAGCATCACTGTCGAGTGCAGTCTCCGGACGATGCCGTTCAAGTATTTCCCGTTGGGGGACTCCGCCATTTTCTGGATGGTCGGGAACAGAAGATTGATCGAGCATATTCTCTCGGTCAGATCCTCGCGCTTGTTGATCGCTTCCAGAATCAGCCACGCGCCTATAGAATGGCCGATCAAGTGCAACTTCCGCTGCCTATCTATTTTATTACAGATGAGGTCCAGTTTGTGCTGAACTTGACCCTCCAGGTTGAACAAGTGCTCCCGGCGCTCGAGAACGTTAGACTCGTCCTCGGGTACCTCCACGTGCCCCGCTTGACCTTTAATGCGAAATATACCAAGTTGACATTGACTCGTGAAGACAAAACAGTGACGATAATAGAGGTCGGACCGTGTCAGGGATCCGTAAACCCCGATCGTATCGATGCTCACGACTCACTTCCTTGGGGAACGAAAACAAACCACGTACGTAAAAACATTCAACTCTAACCTCGAAGAATTGGGCGACAGTGCTGTCCCACAGGGATCAACAATGGGTAATAACCTGTTTTTGATCCTTGTGAACGACATCACTGCCGCCACTGAGGACGCTGAGTACATTATGTTTGCTGACGACACGTGTGTCATAACAGCAGCCGCCGATTTCGCTAGCTTACAAATTAAACTGACCCAAACCATGCAAAGGATATCGGATTGGTTTACCGCTAATGGGATGCTTTTGAATGTCGATAAAACAAACATAACGTACTTTCAGTTAAAGAAAAATTTAAACACTCAGATTAAAATAGTTTTGAATGATATTCCGGTACCACATGTACACGAAGTAAAATATCTAGGTTTTGTGATCGATTCAGGACTAACGTGGGCGCCCCATATTGATGCGACATGCAAACGTCTCGCTTCTGCGTGTTTCGCATTGTCCAGGCTTACTCACAGTCTGTCTGAGGAAAACCTAAGGAAGGCCTACTATGGATACATCCATTCCATATTAATCTACGGAGTTGACCTGTGGGGTACTGCTGCGGACCGTGAACGACTATTTAAATTGCAAAAGCGTGCCCTGCGTATTATGTCTAGAAAACCTCACGACTATCCTGCTAGGGCACTGTTTATAAATTGTAAAATACTCACGTTACCCAGCGTGTATATAATAGAGGCATGCAAATACGTGAGACAAAATCTTCATCAGATACCAACTCATAGCCAACTCTGGGGTAGCGCGACGCGCAGGCGCAATCAGCTGGTTGTGCCTGCGTGCCGCCTCGCGAAAACTAGGAAGTCTATACATGTTATGGGAATAAGACTATATAATATTCTGGACGATGAAATGAAGCAAGCTTCTAGTGATGCAGTATTTGTCCGCAAACTGAAGGCAATCCTACTAGAAAGGGCTTGCTATACTATTGACGAGTTTCTCGACGGCCCTAGGTCATTAGCCTACTAATATACTTAACCTATGTAAATATTCTAAAATTATGAATGACCTTATTATAATTGTGTAGCGAAGTTTACATGCAATGTAAAATACTTATTTATTTTATTTTATTTTTTATATGACTTGACTGTAAAATGACTTGTAAATGTGAACTTTTACCAAATAAAAATCAATCAATCAATCAATCACAAATGCGAACAATACTTAACATACCTATACCTACTAACCTACCCTTAGGTGATCCGCCAGAGCTGTGTGAAGCTGCTTCCATACAACCACGGTCGGCCTATATATAATACTCCCGTCAATCTTAGCTTAAACTTTCGATTAAGTTAACCAAGCTAAACTTCTTCGTAGGTAAGCTCGAAGTCTGTGGAGTGGGAGGGACAGCTATTTATTGGATTGAGCATTATTTAAATTAAAAGATTAAATGCAATGTCTCAAAGTTCTAAGAAAAACAGATCACAATTTAACGCAAATAAAAATGGAATTCCCAAGGGAGTATGTACTTGGACCATTACTATTTCTAATATTTTATTGTAATAGAGAAATGGCAGACTCGAGGAACTATGAAATGCATAAGCTGATTAATACAATCATTAAATAAATTAGATATGATGGTAGTCCTACCGTGCGGACGCGGACCCTGGCAAGAGCCGGGATAACGCTAAGTAAGAAGAAGAAGACGTTGTCCTTAGCGTAAAATTAAAAACCGGCCAAGTGCGAGTCGGGCTTCGCACATTTAGGGTTCCAAACCGACCGCAAAGTTAAGTTGGTTTTTATAGGAAAAATAAGGAAATTTCAAAGAAAAAATCTAATTTATCAATATATTATTATTATTAATAACATTATGACCAAATTTTAAGTTTATAGGTATCCGGGAAGTTAAAAAAATTTTCGGAACAAAATTTCGTAAAAAAAGCTGACTTTGGTGGCTTCTCATTCCTTTGTTTTCCAATATATTTTTTTTAATAAAAATACTTTAAGCACAAAGTAAATAGCGGCGGCGCGCGCCGGAGCAGAGAGTCCGCTCAGTACAAAGTGCCATTTTCGCCGCACGCACACAGACGTAACATATACAGGCATTCTCGGTTGATTTCGGACGAGCTTAGTCGCGACTGTCACTGTTCCGTCGCGAGTGCTAGTTGTGCGCGCGTTGATCACTTGACGTCCCCGCCGCTACGTAGATACTTTGTGTCACGTACGTCAAAATGAATAACCGATATTATTACAGTTGGAATGTATTTTATTGTTTAAATACACTTAAATACAACAAAAAACTGTGCCTACACTTTCTTAAAAATTTCAAACGATATTGAAAGGTAAATAAAACGGTTTTCACATTTTGGTAGTTACAATACCTAGGTAGGTAGGTAATTTTTTGAAACTAGCCGCTTTCATAACGACGATCAACCATTACACATTCATCTTATCGTTCGCTGGTAAAACGCCAGTATTTAAGTACTATGGTTTAGTTAAGTAGGTACCTAATTAATTAGGTATATTCTTTGTTGGCGCTCTCGACCGCCGCCGGTCACAAGTCACAACTCGCAGCGGGTCAAGCATCAATTTATTAGGGTTCCGTACCCGAAGGGTCAAAACGGAACCCTATTGGTGTCGCCCAGACGTCCGTCCGTCCGTGGTCTGTCACAAAATTTGTTCCGAAGAATTTTTAGACTTCTCATTGACCTATGAACTTGAAATTTGGTGACAATGTTCAATATTACGTATATTTTAACAACAAATACTAATATATTGATAAATCATATTTTTGAGGTTGATTCGGAACCCTAAATGTGCGAAGTCCGACTTGCACTTGGCCGGTTTTTTACCAAGATACGCTGGTTCATATTTAAATGTCATGTTGAAGAATTTTTAATAAACCTGCTCCTTTTTAAAATTCAGAATCAATACAGAAGCAACCCTGTGAGTCGGGCAAGTTTAGGTATGTATTTTCAAGAACGGCGGGAACGGACCTTCTGTATATTCTTTATTTTGTGCTTTAAGTATCTACTCAATGAGCTCTATACAACGATACCCCACTCGATAGGGTAGGATAAAAAATGTTTTTTGGCGCCCCCCTTTAGCTGTATGGGAGCGGGAGCCCCCTTTAAAAACATTTAAAAATAAGTTTTGACTATTTGTATTTGTATGGCTTCGGGCCAACAAGGTGCTTATACTGTGTAAATTTGAAGCCTGTAGCTCCAACCGTTTGGCTGTAAAACCTGTGTGACAGACGACGGACGGACGGACGACTGGGCGTCACAAATAGGGTTCCGTTTTGACCCTTCGGGTACGGAACCCTAAAAACCGCCCAACTATAACTAAGACAATTATTATGAATAAGCCCTAACATGACCAACTCTAAAATGTCAGCATATATAAAACCACTGATAAAATGAAGTTTACTGTGTGACATATTTAGGTTTCTAAATATTAGTAATAATTCAATATTACCATGGCAGCTAGGTGTTCAAAATGAAACTAGACAAGATAGAAAATAGAATACAAAGTCAAATACTTTTGCTGTAATGACTGGAATTCATGAATACATTTGGAATGAGAACAAGTAGGATAAGGGCACCCTCATATCATATCATATCATATCCTACACTTCTTCTATTACTGAATAGACTTTATAGCCATTAAGGTATTATAGAAAATGTATACTTTACAATAAAAATGAGGGAGTTATCTTTTGGACCATAGTTGGGTGATTGGACTATAGTTGGCAGGTTTTATGGTACTTACAGTCAGCGTCATATAGTATGAAGCAGCCAATGAGGACTTAATTTTGTATTTAGTGACGGATATCTCCAACCACATAACAAAAAAAAAAAATTTTTTTTTCGCCATTAATAGGATGTGGTGTTATCCTAGAACTAGATGATTGGAATATTTTTTTTTACTTTTTAAATATATATAATCCTTTAGGTTACTCTTACAATATACTAAAACAAGTATTTTGTGCCTGGGAAGGTTGCATCTGTGCCGCAGCGCAGGGGGACATGTGTAATGAATACAGGCTGATGATCCATACAAATTAATATTTGATGTTAGATACCTACCTAAATGTTAGATAAAAAATCGTCTCCATAGGTAAAGCCTACAAATTCTAGAACTTGGTGCTCTGCCGACCTACCTCATCTAGCAGGTGTGAGTTGTCATTTTATCCTACCTCTCGCCTGTTAGTGTTACGCTAGATAGCAATAAATCATTAACTACTTACCAATTACACAAATTGGCAGCCCAGTGCTTTTATTCAATTCTGTAGCAAATTCTTCGTAAAAATGCGGAATTCCGGGATTTCCCGTGATACAAATTATTACATCAGAATTTTTTGAGTCGAAAGGGTCTGCCCATGTTAATACGTTCGTTTGGACGTTGTTTAATTTGACGAAGACACTTTCCATCTTGGTTTATTCAAATAAATCAAAGAAGACGTTAAGCAGCAGCGATAACACTCGAATGACTCGGAGGCAGAATTTAACTTGTATATGACTTGTATTGCCTCTTACTCTGCTCTGCAGTGGCAGGAGCGTAGCGGCTTGTTTGTTTACAACAAACAAGTTTACTAGTTTACCAATTTGACAACCATCATCAACAATGAACTGTGAATGAACATGAATTAGTAAACCAGTGTTGCCAGATACCGAATTACAAAAAGTGGAAGCTGGGATTTGAAAACGCGGAATACATTCATTGGTTATAAGTTTCCTTATTTTTATGATCCAAATAAAAAAATTGCTTTACGCCGTCTAATAAACTTTCGGGGAGTTACAAATGAATGCTACTTGCAGTAATTCTAGCTAGTTCTATTCGTTCGATCTGTTGATTTTTTTCGCCTTTTTTTACCAAGCAAATGGTAACATTTTAAAATTGTTCGGTGTATTTTAAAAAAAGCGGATCCGCGTTAGCTTAACGCGGAAAGCGGGACTAGTGGCAAAAAGGCGGTGAAAAAAGCGGAAAAGCGGGGTATCTGGCAACACTGTAGTAAACGTTGGAAAGTGGTTGGAAAAACGTCACCCAAAGCACGTTCCAATATTAATTTGAATTATCATACTTAACTCAATAATTTATTTTTATTGCATCATAAATCATAATGACTCGGTAGTTGACTACACCAATACCATAAAGCTTAAAGAAAGAAATAATAAAGATTGACAGAACTATAGTCGATATTATGTACCTCATTGTCCCTATATTCTCGTAATATTTTAGGGTGATAGAAATGGTAGTATTTGAACGCTTCGCTAAGGTCCTTTGTTTTTATTACTTTTTTATCAGTAATAATAATAAAGTTTTTGTTTTGTTAAATTGGACACTAAACTTATCACATCATACGTACATACATTTATATCGTTATCGTATCGTATATTTAGTCATAGCTAAGTCAGCATCCTTGAAATTAGAGAGATTATATATGTTATAAGTATATTAAGGGCATCATCCAAAAAAAAGACGTCTACCCTGCAGCACGTAATTAAGCAAAATGTTAAAGAATATTCATAAAATAAGTGAGCTTCAAGACCTCTTAGACAGTGACGATGAACTGCCTAGTAAGTAATCAGAGTTAAAATAACAAGTAGGTACCTATGTACATAACAAGAGAGACCCAGTATTGCATAGTTAGTGTTAATGTTGAGCAATCGAGCTGAACTGCATTTTCCCAAAATGCTGTGATGTGATTAGACCGGACTCCTCACATTGTCTTCCTTTACCAAAAACCCAGTATGACTTACACACAGTGGCTTATATCATCATGATTCATGAGTAAATATTCAGTAATTGTAAGATATGTTTTTTATTTTATTTTTTTCAGCTAACTATAAAGAGGAGCCGGATTTACCAGCTTATCTGGATGATGAGAGATTTGATCCTATTCAATTCAACTGGATTAAGAACAATAAGATGCGAAGTGTTCTTGTCACATCAGCTTCGGCCACCACCCCAGCCCCAGTCCTGCCAGCCCCATCTCCCGGACAGGCTGGCTTGTCTACAGCTAGTCACACCTGTGGGGAGAGGAATTTGATAAAAAAGGGGATTCTCAATGAACAGGATATATTGTGTATGAGAAGTGTAGCTGCCCGTACCACCGACGCCTCTGCGCTGCTGTGGTTTATCAACTTCCTAATGTACAAGGACTTGCAGGCTGAATACACATTTTTGAAAAGTTGCCTAGTCCTTAAACAAGAAAACTGTGGAAGTACAAGGAAATCATACTCCCAAATCTTTTTTCCTCCAAGTCTGAGTAATTGCTTTGAGTTAATCGTGAAATAAATGACTGCTGCTTGATTTTCCAGCAACCCATATAATTATTTACTATTAATATTATAAAATCATATAAATATCTGACAAAGTTTTTATTTTCCAACATAGATTCTTTCAATCCTAAAATGTCAGATGATGGCAAGCTAGTCCAGCTGCTAGACCGCGGGCCAGCAACAGGTCACGATGACCAACTTCCTCTCGCATGAAAACTTGTACAGTGGTTAAAAGAAAGATGTATAAAAAATAATGTGGACGTCTGCCACGATTCCGTTGGTGGGTTGAGGAGCAGGGGACCGATTTTTGAGTGTCGACCGCTCGATTTCAAAGTCGAGCGGTTAGAAAATAGTCGCACGCGGCAAATTGTCACGATTATTGTCGCATGAACATGAAACAAGTATAAGATATATATATCCTCTTTCTACGCGCATGAACGAACCCAATAAGAGCTATTTTTGAGAGTCACCACTCGAAAGCTTGACTATCGATATTTTGCATATTGTTACGCGTTATTGAAAATCATATTTAAAATAGGTACAAAAAAGAGCAGTAATAATTTTAATATTTAATTGCACTTTCACTGTAGGTACGATAAACGTAAATACGTGACGAAATGACTAGTCTCCTCATTCCGCTTCTTTACAACTGACACGTTTGGCGGCTGAACTAAACAAACAATTCGTGTTCGAATTCTTAATTTAAAAATAACTAGAATATTTTACAATAATAGTACATTACTGCAGAGGCCGTGAAAGTAAGGGATTGCTGGACGAGAGTGATGTAGATCGTTTAAAACGATGAGATGCTATTTTTGACATTCGAGCGATAGAAAATTCGAAGTCGAGTGGTACTGACCACTCGTATTCAATTCTATCAGTAGAATTTAGTACCCACTAAGTGATTCATCCCGAATCTATTTTCTTCCTACTTGAATTGAATATTACGCTAAGCTAATAATATAATTTTCAACACTCAAAACTCGGCCCCCTGGCCTGGTCCGAGTCAGAGCAGAGGTCTAGTAGAGAAGTGGTTGTTCATCTTAGAAGAAAGCTGACGGAATTAATAATAGCGCCACCTATTTTCATGATTATTAAACTTGCTCGAATAGTCAGCTAAAAAGTAAAAGTAGGTAGACTGTTAAAAAGGTATTCAAAAATTCGATGCGTAGGTACCAGTATCACACACGTGGCCCTGTGGTAAAGTATATTGTCTTTAGAGACAATGTACCCGGGTTCCATCCCCAGCGGCGGATGCACTTTTTGAATGTGTTTTCACGTGTATCTAAGATAATAATTACTAACTTTGGCACTTGGTAGCGCTTTAGTCGGGATCACAATATACGAGAAGTTGGCTATCTATTTCCAGTCATTACACTCTTATTTATGGTCGTGATTGAAGTTGGCTCTGACACCTGTGACGTGCCTTTGACACGTCCGACACGCCGACACGTCAGACTGAAGGAATGAATAGCCACTTAAAATTAGTTTTTTATGAAAAACTGAAAAATGGGACTTTCAAAGCCCCCCCTTCCTACCCGCCAGGGGGTGGCGGATGGCTACCGGGCTAAATGAACTTAGATTTACGTATTACATCTGTGCCAAGTGAATTCATCCGATACCAAAATGTGCACCTCCCATACATTGGGCGACACTACTTCCCGTACTAGATCGCCATACTGGTACAAATTACCGGAAATGTTGTTCACCATCAAAGAGGCCCCATCCCCTGGCCTATTGCCTTGCCACCATGTGATGGTTGTTCATCTTAGGCCGCCTTTACACCTGTAAGTTACTTTCGTAATATTTATGTACCTAACTTATTTACGGTTGCATTTACACTTAAAATAAACTTACAGGAAATAATGCTTACGTAAATGTTGTGAGTTTAAACTTGCATAAATTATTAAGTACACGCCCATTTACATATGCTTACTAAATCAGTAGTAAAAATGCCTTCTGATAGTCGCCACATTCAAGCGGCTGCCGCATATACATAATTTTATCCAATAAAAGGGGAAAGCAGAGAAAATGCTGGGTAAAACATTGCCTAGAAAAAAGAACGGCACGAGGTGCGTTTGAAAATCCTTTGAAGGAGTTGAGAATGGAAAACCGAGACCAATTTTATAAGAATGAATGCTACAAGTTTTGAATTTCTTTTGGAACAAGTTGCACCATTAATTAAAAAAAGAAGATGCACATTTTCGAAGGGCAATTTCATCAGCTGAGAAACTTGTTTTAGAGGACATTGTTTTGGTGTAAGTTCCCAACTTATCAATTTAAGTTCGATAAGCTGTGAGTCGCTTCCGTAAACAAACTCGAATGCGTTTAGACTTGTAATTTTTCAATTTACGAAAGTAGTAAGAAATTACAGTAAGCCACTTACAACGAGTGTTTACACTTGAAAATTTATCGTAAGTCGCTTACGTAAGTGATTTACGTAAGTAACACTTACAGGTGTAAAGGCGGCCTTAGAAGAAAGTTGACGGAATTAATAATAATAGCGCCACCTAGTCTTAAGGTTATTAAACTTGCACAAATTGTCTTCTAAATGTCGTCTCTAAAAAGGTATTCAAAAATTCGATGCGTAGCAGCATCACACATGTGGCCCCGTTGTAAAGTATACTGCCTTAGAGTCAACGTGCCCGGGTTCCATCCCCAGCGGCGGATGCACTTTTTGTATGTTTTTTCACGTGTATCCAAGATAATTAGTTACTAACTTTAGCACAGAGGGCCTACCGCGAACCAAAAATGAAATAACTGCCTCTCTGTCGCACTTGCATATTGGAGCAACAGAGAGGGAGATACTTCGTTTGTGGTTCGCGGTAGCACCTCAGACCTTATCATGGTTGTCCAGCTTAGAAGAAAGCTGACGGAATTATTAATAATAGCTCCACCTAGTCTTTAAGGTTATTAAACTTGCACGAATCGTCTGCTAAATGTGGCCTGTTAAAAAGGTATTCAAAAATTCGATGCCTACTGTGGTAAACTATACTGCCTTTAGAGTCAGTGTACCCGGGTTCGATCCCCAGCGGCGAATGCACTTTTTGTATGTTTTTTCACGTGTATCCAAGATACTTACTAACTTTAGCACTTGGTGGCGCTTCAGTCGGGATCACAATATGCGTGAAGTTGGCTATCTATTTCCAGTCATTACATTATCTAGGGACCTTATTTTAACACTGACAGCGGCAGTGTTGCCAGAACGTGCTTTTTAGCACGGTTTTACGTGCTTTTTGGGATACGAACGTGCTTTTTACGTGCGCTCCCCAAAAACGTGCTAAAACCGTGCTTTTTTAAGTGCTATGGTGCTTTATTATTTTACTACAAAAAATGGGTAGGTTTTTGGTTTGGTACTCTCTAAAACTGTAATTTTTTTCTAACAATCATTGTGTTAAGTTAAACAATCTTTCTCTTCTACCCTACGCTTTGATATCCTAAAGTTAAAAGTTATGTTTTACCTGTGGTGGAAGAACTTGTCCTGCAACTGCAAGCTCTATCGTTCGTGTCGTGCAATGTGTACACGATGTAGTAAAGGCTCAATAGGTACTCTGTATGTGACGAAAACCGGCCAAGTGCGTATCGGACTTCGCACATTTAGGTTTCCGAATCAACCGCAAAAGTATGGTGTTATGGTATGGTTTTAACATGAAAAATAAGGAAATTTCCAAACAAAAAACCTGTTATACCAAAAATAAGTATTTCTTGGTAAAATATAATGAACCGTATAACTAAATTTCAAGTTTATGGGTCAATGGGAAGAAAAAATAATCTTATGAACAAAATTTTGCGACAGACGACTGACCGACGGACGGACGGACGCGTGAGTGACATGACAGCAATAGGAGTAATTTTCGACCCTTCGGGTACGGAACCCTAAAACGTGCTTTTTATTCCAAAAACGTGCTTTTTTGGACACCCGACCAGTGTTGCCAGAACGTGCTTTTTAGCACGGTTTTACGTGCTTTTTTGGATACGACCGTGCTTTTTACGTGCGCTCCCTAAAAACGTGCTAAAACCGTGCTTTTTTAAGTGTTATGGTGCTTTATGATTTTATTACTAAAAATGGCGAGGTAATGTTGGTTTGGTACTTTCTAAAAACTGTAATTTTTTTTCTAACAATCATTGTGTTAAACAATCTTTCTCTCCTACCCTACGCTTTGATATCCTAAAGTTAAAAGTTACGTTTTACCTGTGGTTGCAGTTGCAGGAAAGAACTTGTCCTGCAACTGCAAGCTCTATCGTTCGTGTCGTGCAATGTGTACACGATGTAGTAAAGGCTCAATACTCTGTCTATGACGAAAACCGGCCAAGTGCGTATCGGACTTAGCAGATTTAGGTTTCCGAACCAACCGCAAAAGTATGTTGGTTTTAACAGGAAAAATAAGGAAATTTCCAATCAAAAAAACCTGTTTTATCGAAATATAAGTATTTCTTGGCAAAATACCGGTAATAACCAAAAAATAAGTATCACCATATTTCAAGTTTATGGGTCAATGGGAAGAAAAAATAATCTTATGAACAAAATTTTCTGACAGACGACTGACGGACGGACGGACGCGTGAGTGACAGCAATAGGAGTGATTTTCGACCCTTCGGGTACGGAACCCTAAAAACGTGCTTTTTATTCCAAAAACGTGCTTTTTTAGACACCCGACCGTGCTTTTTGACGGAAGTGCTCTGGCAACACTGCACCCGACCGTGCTTTTTGACGGAAGTGCTCTGGCAACACTGGACAGCGGTGTTGAATGAATGTTGATAGCATGTTGATCCTAGATGTTGATAGTTTGTTTTGTGATAACCAAGAGATAATTTTAAACTTTGTTCGGTAATTGAACGGTTAACGTGAATTCATGTTTAATTTAATAATGCATTTTGTGAACTAAAATACTATTTCTGTTGGTGTGAATATGAACAAGTATTATTTTTAATAAGACAAAGCAATAAGTAGCTAGGTTGAGGTTAGGTTATTAGCGGTAAGTTCAACCCTCAGACTGAGGTTCAACCATGGACGAAATTATTGAAAGACTGGAGGAAACATTCAAAGATGTAACCGATGTGAGTGATCCCGTCAGTATGGATAAGGTGCTGACGATACTGGAAGAATCACGAAAAGAAAACGAAGACTATATGGAGGTAATGACGAGGCTCTACCACAGTGGTTCCTAACCTTTTCAGTATCGCTACCCCTGTGGTCTATCCGGGAGACCGATTTTACCCCCCTCTTTAAAAAATACGCAAACAAACAATACAATAAGTACAAACATTTTTATTAAATACACTAGCTTTTGCGGACGGGAAATGTTTCAAACATTATGATGCAGGTGTGGAAAAGACTTCATATGCATCAAGTTATGTAGATGAAAACGCGAGCGTAGCGGGCGGGAAATGTTCCAAACACTATGATGCTGGTGGGTAAAAGACTTCATACGCTCCAAGTAAAAAGTAATGTAGAAGAAAACGCGAGCGTACCGCGCGCGGAATTTTTCGAACTTTATGATGCAGGTGCGGAAAATAATTCATACGAATCAAGTCATGCAGATGAAAACGCGAGTGTAGCGAGCGCGAAATTTTATGAACATTATGATGCAGGTTTTATCTATTCATCCATTTTGTGTACCCCTCCCATTACCCCCATAGAATGGCTGTTTTACCCCCAGGTTCCGAACCACTGATCTACCATCATCCACATTCTCGCAATTTTCCATTGGTCATGTGTTTGACTTTGTCAGCTTTTAGTAGACAAACTAGAAAAAGAAGAAGTGTCTTGGGAACAACCACCATACCAAAGGAATTGCTGCTTAACAAGAAAACCGCCTCCAGAAGAATTCGAACAGTGCACTACGGGCCACTTCACGAAAGCGGAAGGAAAATTGGTAAAAAAAAACTGGAAGAAATTTGTACAGGTGAGGACTAAAACTAAAGTGTCGTAAAATCAAATGTAGATAATTCAATCAATATCTTCCAATTAAATTGTATATTCTTTGTTGCTTAGGAATTCAAAGTCCCTGATACACCTGTATGTTTGGCACGTTGGAAGAACAGAGACAAAGTCAAGGATCCACACAGATGTCCGGAAGAGCATGTGCGCAACTTCGTGACTGCATACCTGGCGCGCGGGCTGCAACGGAACCTCTACCAAGTCAATAGATACTTCCTGGTCCATTTTGGCTACCCAGTCAAACTGCGGACATACACTCCCACTGAAGAGAAGATCATGAAGATTTGTTTTATTCACAGTCCCAAGAATGCGGGTCCTATTCTGTCAGAAGTGCTGGGTAGAGAACCACGAGGTATCAACAAGAGATGTTCTGAATATTTTAAAGGTATCTAATATGTACAAATACAAAAGCGTTTATTTTTCTCTTTAAATTACAATGGTGTATCGGTTATAAATATGTGTGACTGGTGGCTAATTATATTTGGCCAACTAACAGGAAACAACAAAAATGACCTAGAAACCCCCATGATCTAAAAATGCTCTATAGTTATAAACTGACCATTTTAGATTATAAAGAGCGGGAGTTTTAAGCACTGATTTATTTTGAACATAATAAGTGAGCTTAACATTATATTGCTAGGTATAAAAAAAAAATATTACTGGCAAAGTTAGCTACCGCTCACAGACCCACTAGTCAAAATAAATGCTTTGTTACAGGAAAACCTGAACGACTACCAAAACTCAAATGGTCCTTGGAATTGGCAGCTAAACTTATACATCACTTGATGGAATTCTCCGGCTGTCACTTTAAACAACTAAAACACAATCCATTTAATCCAGGAGTGTGGCGCCAGGTGGAGCAACAAATGAACTCGCGATATATATATTTGCGTGAATTTTGGTTCAGTAAATTACATGTCCAACTATTTGCAAAATGTTGTATAAAATTAAGATCGCTAAGGAGAATTATTTGTAATAAGTGAGTGTTTGCTAGTGCTGTATTACTTGATAAAGCTGGACACTGTTAGTCAAATTAACTAATTTTTCAATTACTTTTTCAAATAATGAAATTATTGAAATTGCAGAAGTATCTGCCCTGACCTTATAAATGTTTTATAAAATGTATGGAAATGACAGGATTCACTTCTTGTCTGCCGATGACTGTAGTCAGTGTTCTTTCGCGTCGTGGCACAGTATTTGGCAAATTGTCGGTTTTGTGCCCAGCTTTGAATAAAACTTAAAAGATGGCCGCCAGAGCCACACATAATAGTACATTACTTAACAAGGGCGGTAAAACAAAGAATGTCTCAGATCGCAGGTATTTGACGCCCGAGCCGAAGGCAAGGGCGATAAATATGCGATCTGAGGCTTTCTTTATAACCGCCCGTGTTAAGTACAAAATTTTATGTCACCCCCTGGCCAGGAAGTGGATTTTTTCGCGCGCGGAGCGTGCGATAATGGCCGCTTTATGGCCAGGTGTGACATAATAGTACATTACTTAACAAGGGCGGTAAAACAAAGAATGTCCCAGATCGCAGGTATTTGACGCCCGAGCCGAAGGCAAGGGCGATAAATATGCGATCTGAGGCATTCTTTATTACCGCCCGTGTTAAGTACAAAATTTTATGTCACCCCCTGGCCGTCGGAAGTCGGAAATCCCACTTCCTGGCCAGGGGGTGACATAAAATTTACATTTAATGTACTATTACAAAGGCAATACCAACTATCCTTACTGAACTACCGAGGTGGTTCATTTTGTGTGGGACATAGATATGTCTGTGGTGTGGGAACCTCTAATGAATTTGTTTTTCAGGTTACAAAATTCGCCATATGCAGTCTGGAGCGACATTCGTTGGAAAGAGGTGGTGAAGGAGTTCCCGGTTGGGTTCACGGACATGTTCCTGTACATAGCGGCCAAGAAGATGTTCCGCGCGCTCCCCGACTACCGCACGGCGCCGCTGCCGGCGCTGCTGGCGCGCCTGCGCCTGCGCGAGGAGCGCGCGCGCAGGTGGCCCCGGCGACGCTTACACTCACTTAAGTTCCACAAAAACGGCGAGCTGACATACGTCAATCATGAAATATCTCTAAAGAAATTAATGAGGCAAATGCCAATAAACTAACGTTAAACAACATGTTTATTAAGTACTTATTTTTGTATTATGAAACAGATTATAAACCTCCACCTCGCCATGGTTATTTTTCGTGTATCCCCTTAGCAGGCCATAGGGTCCGTCCTTGGTGTAGTATTCCTAAGCCCTCATACACATACAACTCAGCAGGGCAACTTTACTGCCAAGAATGTCACCAAGTTTGTCCTCGTAAGCCATATTAACGCTTCCAGAAGAAAAAAATCAGTAAAGGCTAGGCTCGCCGTCATCGAAACCGATATATTCAATTCACACTCATTTACAAACATCCTAACATAATATAATACCGTCCGTGATAACATTTCAAATATCCTCACCTAGTTATTGAATAAGTGTAGCTTTGTATGTGTGAAAAAATGTAGCTTTTTATAGGCCACTCGGCCAGCATCTAGCCAAGGGGGCAAAAATGAGGCCCATGGTGAAGCGAGCTCACCCAGAAGATTCCTATTCACTTGTGCCTTAAAAATGTCTAGGTTAAAATATGAACTCGGAAATACAGACGCCGGCAGGGAATTCCAAACCTTGGCAGTGCCGAGTGCGCATTATAAAAGATGATGATAAGCGCTTTGTTAGAATTACGATTAATAACGGGATATTTACCATGTATATTTGTACATATACATATATCTTAAACTATCTCGCTCTAATGAATGAGAGGTCTAATGAGCTTTAACTCCCCTCCCCCAGTTAGGGCCCTACCGATAGGGTAGTGTGATAAGCCTTTAACGGAGATCTGATACAGTAAAAAGATCAAGTGTGGACAAAGCTTACTTGACTGTTGACATAATTGTCATTTGTTGTCAATTCAATACAAAATAGACAATTTATTTGAGATGTTTGAGCAGCGTTTGCTTAACATTGATATTTAGAGATAATTTTGTATTTGAAGCTCGATCCGCATTTCAGTGTACAGTTTAGAATTCAGAGATAGACCTCGCTTCTATATAATGGGCTGAATTAATGGTATGAATCCAAACTTTTGAGGTTAGTTTTTATTATTTATAGCGAGTAAATTATGTTTAATGTAGACGCCAAGATTCTCATTTGCCATACGAACCTGTAACATCTGATTATAACAGTACTATCGTACGGTAAATAATAATATGTGTAACGTTCGATAGGCCCCTGGACATGGGCCTTAGTTCCCTGGCGGCGGAGAAGCAAGTCCGCGGCCGACGCGCGACCCGCGCCCGCCGCCCGCGTGGGGCCGCGACACTACAAGTAAGCTTGCCTTGACTCCCGCCTATGTTTCAACTGCCTGTAGATGTCATGAAAAGCATCTAACTATGGTTTGCTGTGTCATTCTCATCATGTTCATTCCCGGGTATCTCAGGTATCTGCCAGTTGCCATTTTGCTTTGATAATTTGTGACTGTACCGATCTCCCTGATCGATTCCTATTTTTTCTGATCCATTGCTTTACAGACTTATATTTATAATTCACTCTGAAAATTTTGTAGTAAATATTGTGTATCAATTTAAGTGACATGAAAATTGCGAGGATTAGAATATAATATCTGGGCGGCCGAGCTTTGCTCGGCGTTTTCCCGGACATGAGACCTAGCTAGATCGATTGCTTGTCCCTGAAAACCCCCACATACCAATTTCTTCAAAATCGTTAGAGCCGTTTCCGAGATCCCCAAAATAAATAAATAAGTAAATAAATATACAAGAATTGCTCGTTTACAGATATAAGATAAGATATGAATTAATTTAAATAATAAGCTTTCACTGATGGATTATGTGAATTTCAGATGCAAAAATAAATGAATTCTGCAGTCATGTTTGTTTCTCACAAACTTAGCCCTACTAAGAAGACCTTTCAGAAGCCTAACATTCTCAGGCGGAAACCCAAGGCTCCATTAATAAGAGCCCCCTGTAAGCCCGGCCCAGCGCCACACGTAGGGGCCCCTTCCACTAAACACAAGCCCCCCGAGCTGGCTCCTACACATGTTGAGGAAGGGGGCTATCCTCAGGCTGTACAGAGGGTGCCACTGGAGCCCGGCACACACTCTGCTGCGGTGGAGAGTGCGGCTGAAGCGAGTGATGTGAAGCCTGGTGCCCGGGAAACTCTTCTTCTTGATGGTATGTTTCATTCACATTCATAAGTATTATTGTTCAGCCATATTACGCATGATACTCGTGATCGGGTGCTGTTTGTGGACTCCGGTGTGTTCATGCTTGCAAGGACTATTAACTATGTTAATACTAGTGTCCTTTTATTGGGGACTGACAAGAGGCATCATCCTGTCGGGATTAGTTACTTTTTATTCTTCTTAATTTTTATTATTTTAATTTTGACGCACAGAGACCATTTATCTACACCCATATACATAGTAAATCCTCTTTAATAAGTTCAAAAACCGTAGATAAGACCCCACTTTATAATATACTGTGCGGCTGTTGCGCGCGTCCCCTATAAGAGCACCAAATACAATAGTCTTATGAGATCACGTACAACCTTAAGGACACAGGTGCGGGCTGGCGGCGGCGCGCGGGCCGGCCTGTCGAGGCAAACATGGCGCACGCCGGCGAGACGTGCCCACACGAAACACATGAAAGAGGATTTAATATATGGATGTAGATAAAGTAGTGTATGCAACTCTACATAATTAGGCATTAAAACACTCGTGTGACCTTATTATAATATATAAACACACTCTTATTTTAATGCCCCTCATTATGTACCAGTTGCATAAACTACTATTACATCTTCGAGATATTAATTTCATACACTCTTTGTTATTCAGACTGAGAGCTTATACATCTCTAACTTTACTGATATTGTAATATTTGTAATAGATTATTTGACTGAGTGAAACAAAGGTCTCTGTTTTAGCTTCGACAAAAATGCTTTCGTATGTCCGGATTTCCGCCTGTCCGCCTCTACAGGTCGCATTTCTCAACCGATACTCGTGATTTTGTGAGCAGGTACGAAAAAAAAGAAAGTTTTTGTAGAGTCACTTTTTGGAAATTCAAAAGAACAAACTTTGTATCAATGATTTCGTATTTTCTGCGGCCGTTTTTTCCTCTACAGGTCGCATTCCTCAACCGATTCTCGTGAAATTTTGTGAGCAGGTTCTATGTACATAGAATTTTTTTGTCAAGTAAATTTTGTAAATTTTCATTTTTTTTGGTCAATGGTTTGTTTTCCTCTACAGGTCGCATTTCTAAACCGATTCTCGTGAAATATTGTGAGCAGGTTCGGTAATTTTATTAAAAAAAATTATCGAGTCACTTTTTGGAAATTTAATAAAACAAATTAGTGGTAGCCGTACAGGCCCAATTTCAAAGAAAAACCGCAAATCGATGTACAGTTTAGCCATTTGGCACACGCATACTAGAGGTCAAAACAAAATTTTTGACCCGCAGTTCCTAAAAAAATTTCCCTTAGGGGGGGAGAGCCGAGACATTTTTTTTTTCAGAAACCTATCGTGTGTAGTATCATATGAAAGAGCTATTTGAGGCGATTCTGAAAATATACCACATCATTACATTTCAGCTATTTTTTTTAAATTAAATCAAAAATAATTTTCGAAACATACCAAGTTTGAGGTCCTCCAGACACGATACGGCTGATTTTTATTTTGTACAATATACCACAAATGATACTTAATATCCTCATATAACTTAACTACTTCTCTGTATAACTGGTATAATTAAGTGCAACAATAATGGATACGTAACTGTGTCCTGTAACACAGGGCTTCCTAGCTCAGGACACAGAGCCGTGATGTTAATGTACAAGTAACTTAGAACAATAAACTTTTTTCATTTTTCATTTTCATTTTCATATCTAACCTCAAAAAAGCAATTTCGAAATGATCTTCGGTAAGTATTTTTTTTTTAATTTTTCAATATTACTAAGTGACACTGTTCTACTTTAATACCAATTTTACGTGATTTATGGAACTTTAGATAGATATACGTTACATATTAATCATAAAATGATACGTAGTATCCATATATCCAACGGGAAATACCTCTTTAACCCTTTACCCCCCCACCACCCACCACCTACCCACTATACCAACTGATGACAAGGTGCAGTTAAAGGGTTAAAGAGGTATTTTCCGTTGGATATATGGATACTACGTATCATTTTATGATTAATATGTAACGTATCTATCTAAAGTTCCATAAATCACGTAAAATTGGTATTAAAGTAGAACCGTGTCACCAGTGAACGAATATAAACATAGAAGCATTCTGCCTGCTAAATTTTGACGCAACGCAAACTAACCCCAGTGGGGCAGGTCCTTAATAACTAGGCCCGGCACGAATTTAGTTCAACTGTCATCCCAGTGAATGGCGGATGTCGAAACGCAATGAAAAAATCAAGGATTTTTACAATTTAAGATGCCTTCATGTGTTGTGAAGTGGTGCAGGAATCATACGGATCGTAACAAAGACAAGGGAATCACTTTCCACGTGTAAGTAAATCGATAACGTTAGTAAAACCTTAAAAAAATATTATGATCAATATTTTGTATAGGGATGATATTATGCCAAATGTAGTAAGTACATTTTTTATGGAATGCATCAAAGTATTTGTGGCTACATTGTGTAACAGGTCTTAATTCACGCACTTACTTGAGGGAATGGGTACACGGCGATGCAGAATGTAAACACTAAACAACCCAGTCCTTTGTGCACTAAATGTTTCAAGTATTTCAAGCACTTATAATTAGCACAAGCACATAAGAGTCAAGCACAAAGTAGAAGGAGAAATGGGAGAGTCATAGCACTTAATATTAAGAACGCGCAAGGAATATGTCAGGTAATAACGAATGCGGCCAAGCGACAATTTATTGTATTAAACAATTGTTAAATTGAAATAATAATAATAATAATAGACAATATTTTATTTCACCGACCCTGTAATGTCGCACATATCCCTGTGCAATCTACTTCCTCTGCCACTCATACGTAAAGGTGTATTCAGATATAGCCCCTCTATTTGCATCGACGTAAACGTTGCTGACTGTACGTGAACATGAGTAAATGGGTACGCACTGCCCGGCTGTACACATCCATACTAATTATTATAAATGCGAAAGTACCTACTCTGTTTCACTATCTATTACCTACCTCTTCACGCTTAGACAGCTGAACCGATTGTGATAAATGTTGGTATGGAGATATTCGAGACCCTAGGAAGGACATAATATAGCTTTATCCCGTGGAATAACTCAGTCAGATGTCTGGAACGGAGTGTAAAAGTATAAATAATACAAATTAATCAGCAATTTTATTACAATACTGTTAACCTATTTATTTTGTTTTCTTTCAACGTGCCGAAAATTAAAATATTGATTAATTATTTGACTGTCTAAAATCTGTTGCATGAACCTATCCATGAATCTCATTGACATCTATCAAATATGATTCGTGACGGCACAGATCCGTGGCGTACGGCCTGCTGCTAGCGCCTGCAGCAAGAAGCTCATTGGCGGATTAAGTTGCTGATTGGCAGTTATTGTCTATACAACCATTTCAGTCACGCGCAAGTGTTTACAATTAGTGTAAAAGAGATAACTATTATTTTGTTATCGTTTTCGTATTATATCTCTGTATATACGTAACGTCGTATTTAAATGTGTGTGTATTTGTGTTTGTGTGCTAAGTGTCCCGATAAATTCAACGCCAAAGTTCTCAGAGGCTGCTTCCATGTTTATATTCGTTCACTGCGTGTCACTTAGTAATATTGAAAAATTAAAAAAAAAAAAACTTACCGAAAATCATTTCGAAATTGCTTTTTTGAGGTTAGATATGAGGATATTAAGTATCATTTGTGGTATATTGTACAAAATAAAAATCAGCCGTATCGTGTCTGGAGGACTTCAAACTTGGTATGTTTCGAAAATTATTTTTGATTTAATTTTAAAAAAATAGCTGAAATGTAATGATGTGGTATATTTTCAGAATCGCCTCAAAAAGCTCTTTCATATGATACTACACACGATAGGTTTCTGAAAAAAAAATTGTATTTTTCATACAAAAAAAAGAATGTCTCGGCTCTCCCCCCCTAAGGGAATTTTTTTTAGGAACTGCGGGTCAAAAATTTTGTTTTGATCTCTAGCATGCGTGTGCCAAACGGCTAAACTGTACATCGATTTGCGGTTTTTTTAATCGTACGGCGTACACTAAATTTTTTATCAATGATTTTGTGTTTCACATTTCACAACCGATTCTCGTGAAGTATTGTGAGCAGATGCTTTGATTATTACAAAGAATATTTTTGTCGAGTAATTAAAACCGATTCTCGTGAAATTTTGTGAGCTGTGCCCTGTGCCATGAGTTTGCATTACCGTACTCGCTATAGCGAGTGCGTACTGATTTAGTATGGACAAACGTACAGCGCCTCTCTGGCGGTTACTCAATAGAACTAAGAATCGGCATACTTAATCGTTTACGCCGTCGCTAGAGAGTAAGCTAAGAGTTTTCGATACCGATCTCCGTTTTGGATTTCCGGTTTTGAAATTTTAAAAAAACGGGGTTACAGCTCACAGAGCCACTAGTAATATTTTGACATGAAAAATGTATTATATTCTTATTCTAGTATTTCTTAAATTGTACATTAATATGTTGATATGAAAAATGTATTGTACCATGGTTTTGGTCAGACTTTACTAAATTGGAAATTTTAACATTATGACATGTAACAGTGCCCTTGTGGCCTATGTGCAGAATAAATGTTTGATTTTGAAGGCATGGAATAAATTACATGTAATAATACACAAAATGAATGTTAACAAAATTGACATGAATTATGAATTATAATAGTGTTGTTATTGTTGGAAACAATAAAAGCTGAGGGCTGTTGTTGTGGCAGACGCGGAGCCGGAGCACGAGCTGGTGGACGTGGAGGCGCTCCTCACCGGCGGCCGCTCCGCACAGGTACGCGCACCGCCACCCGCCGAGCACGACCTGGTGGACGTAGAGGCGCTCCTCACCGGCGGCCGCTCCGCACAGGTACGCGCACCGCCACCCGCCGAGCACGACCTGGTGGACGTGGAGGCGCTCCTCACCGGCGGCCGCTCCGCACAGGTACGCGCACCGCCACCCGCCGAGCACGACCTGGTGGACGTAGAGGCGCTCCTCACCGGCGGCCGCTCCGCACAGGTACGCGCACCGCCACCCGCCGAGCACGACCTGGTGGACGTGGAGGCGCTCCTCACCGGCGGCCGCTCCGCACAGGTACGCGCACCGCCACCCGCCGAGCACGACCTGGTGGACGTAGAGGCGCTCCTCACCGGCGGCCGCTCCGCACAGGTACGCGCACCGCCACCCGCCGAGCACGACCTGGTGGACGTAGAGGCGCTCCTCACCGGCGGCCGCTCCGCACAGGTACGCGCACCGCCACCCGCCGAGCACGACCTGGTGGACGTGGAGGCGCTCCTCACCGGCGGCCGCTCCGCACAGGTACGCGCACCGCCACCCGCCGAGCACGAGCTGGTGGACGTGGAGGCGCTCCTCACCGGCGGCCGCTCCGCACAGGTACGCGCACCGCCACCCGCCGAGCACGACCTGGTGGACGTGGAGGCGCTCCTCACCGGCGGCCGCTCCGCACAGGTACGCGCACCGCCACCCGCCGAGCACGAGCTGGTGGACGTGGAGGCGCTCCTCACCGGCGGCCGCTCCGCACAGGTACGCGCACCGCCACCCGCCGAGCACGAGCTGGTGGACGTGGAGGCGCTCCTCACCGGCGGCCGCTCCGCACAGGTACGCGCACCGCCACCCGCCGAGCACGAGCTGGTGGACGTGGAGGCGCTCCTCACCGGCGGCCGCTCCGCACAGGTACGCGCACCGCCACCCGCCGAGCACGACCTGGTGGACGTGGAGGCGCTCCTCACCGGCGGCCGCTCCGCACAGGTACGCGCACCGCCACCCGCCGAGCACGACCTGGTGGACGTGGAGGCGCTCCTCACCGGCGGCCGCTCCGCACAGGTACGCGCACCGCCACCCGCCGAGCACGAGCTGGTGGACGTGGAGGCGCTCCTCACCGGCGGCCGCTCCGCACAGGTACGCGCACCGCCACCCGCCGAGCACGAGCTGGTGGACGTGGAGGCGCTCCTCACCGGCGGCCGCTCCGCACAGGTACGCGCACCGCCACCCGCCGAGCACGAGCTGGTGGACGTGGAGGCGCTCCTCACCGGCGGCCGCTCCGCACAGGTACGCGCACCGCCACCCGCCGAGCACGACCTGGTGGACGTGGAGGCGCTCCTCACCGGCGGCCGCTCCGCACAGGTACGCGCACCGCCACCCGCCGAGCACGACCTGGTGGACGTGGAGGCGCTCCTCACCGGCGGCCGCTCCGCACAGGTACGCGCACCGCCACCCGCCGAGCACGAGCTGGTGGACGTGGAGGCGCTCCTCACCGGCGGCCGCTCCGCACAGGTACGCGCACCGCCACCCGCCGAGCACGACCTGGTGGACGTGGAGGCGCTCCTCACCGGCGGCCGCTCCGCACAGGTACTTCGCATCTCGGCGTCCTTAAACCTTGTGGATCCACTAGGTTTTATAAGCCAGCAGGGAGTTACAATATTCATTCTCTATTTCTGCAACAATCCTGGAAAAATATCCAAACAAAAACCGTCACTCTCCAAACGACAACCGCTGTCCGCGAGACCGAGACCGATAATTATAGATTTGATAAAAAAACGCGCGCCTTTTACTGGCGCCAGCAACTATTCATATCTGCTTATTGCACAATTGCTAATTCTATTGGCAATATTTCCAATCTAATCAGTAATCAGACATTCTTGAAATGTTCTTATTGTAACTATTTTTTTTTATTTACAGTACAGGGCGCAATATGAAGTACACACAAAATTGGAGAATAATTCCATTCAAAAATGGCACATTGATTTCGTAAATGCGGCTGATACAATCATAATGGAGCCTTGTAAGTATAGGAGACTTATTCAGAAATTGTATGTGGGAATGAGATTAAATAACAAACATGAGATTTCAAGCTAACGGTTCAACTCTGTTAACCCGCTGTAATACTTGTAATTTTCTACACTTCGCGTATAAGCCATACGATTTATAGTAGTTTGTCACACCTGAAGCGGCACACATAAAGCGGCAATTTCCGCACGCTCCGCGCGGTAGTAAAGAATGTCTCAGATCGCATATTTATCGCCCTTGCCTTCGGCTCGGGCGTCAAATACCTGCGATCTGAGACGTTCTTTGTTTTACCGCCCTTGTTAAGTAATGTACTATTATGCAATCGTTATGTAATGTCATCAGCATCATTCCATTCGCTTGCCATTTTCCCATTTATTTGAGGTCGGCGGCTCGGCGCAGCATGTCTTTTTCTTCCATACATATCGGTCGCCTGTCATATCTACATTTACATCCTTCTTATTCATATCGCATCCACCTTTTCTTTGGCCTACCTCGTTTCTTGCATCCATAGTTCCATACACACTCATATTTAAAACTCTTCTTGTTACATGGTTTTCATCCTTCCTCATTACATGGCCGCACCACTTTCAGGCTTCCTCTTATATTATACTCTTTCCTAATCCGGTCCATTCTTGTCACACCACACATCCATCTCAACATTCTCATCTCTGTAACATGCATTCTCGTTTCATCCGTCACCTTTGAGGCCCAACATTCCGATCCATACATGACGACGCTCGACAGGTCTTATTACGGACTTATAGATTTTACCCTTCAATTTAAGGCGCATTCGGGCATCACAAATTGCCCCCAAGACCTGTCGCCACTTCATCCACCCAGCGCTAATTCGATTCTTTGAGTCACGATCGATATCGCCATCACACTGTAGGTATTAGCGATCCGAGGTACTAAAGTCGGAGCAGACCGGGAGCGTAACGCCGTCCAATTGTATGGGCGTAAAACGTTAGAGACCGTCGAAATCGCAGAAAAAGTGCGCTGTCTTGAATCTGCTGATCTTCAGGCCAACATTCTCCAGTCTACGTCGTGTCGTGTCGTGTATAGGTAGCTAATAATGTAACACCACCAGTTGATTTAGTATTTAAGATTTATTGTTAAACTCTTTACAACATTAATCTCAAGACCCAGAAACCTAGAGCCCATTAGCCGTCAGCACACACCAACCACAGATAACGTTACCTAGTGCTGTCCCATATTACTAGGGATGTGCTTACCGGAACACGTCGCCACTTCTCCAGTCTGCTCCGCACCTCGTATCCGTCTTCCTTCACCGACTATAACAATGTCATCGGCGAAGAGCATACACCATGGTCATGGTGCCCCCTCCTGCTTGTGAAGATCTCGATTAATAATTTCTGAAGACATGCGCTTTTTCTATCAACAAATGGCTAAATTTAAGCAGACATACCTACTTATTGCAAATAAAACCATATCACTTGGATACGTGCGAACAGCAGGGCTGAGTCATGCGGACGCTTGTGCTATATACCAGTGCGTGTGTGCAGCGTGCAGCGCGGCGGGCGCGGAGCCGCGGGCGGCGCCGGCGCCGGCGGGCGAGGCGGAGCGGGCCGCGCGCGCCGACGGTGGCGAGCTCGCCGACTTCCAGGTACGCCGACGCCGGCGAGGAGCGCTCGCTTGTGAAGATAACTTGCCCGCTTGTAATGTAATTGTAAACGGTGTGGCAGTGCTCGGAGCCGTCGTGCGGCAAGGCGTTCGCGACGCAGCAGAAGCTGCGCCGGCACCGCGCCCTGCACAACAAGCGCCGCGCCGTGCCCGTCGAGTGTCCGGCGCGGGTCGGGGCGGGGCGGGGCGGGGGGAGCGGGGCAGCCTGCGCGCGCGTGTTCGCGGCGCGCGAGCTGCTGGCCGAGCACCTGCGCGCCGACCACCAGCCCGAGGACGCGCCGCACAGGTGAGCGGGGCGGGGCGGGGCGGGGGGAGCGGGGCAGCCTGCGCGCGCGTGTTCGCGGCGCGCGAGCTGCTGGCCGAGCACCTGCGCGCCGACCACCAGCCCGAGGACGCGCCGCACAGGTGAGCGGGGCGGGGCGGGGCGGGGCGGGGCGGGGGGAGCGGGGCAGCCTGCGCGCGCGTGTTCGCGGCGCGCGAGCTGCTGGCCGAGCACCTGCGCGCCGACCACCAGCCCGAGGACGCGCCGCACAGGTGAGCGGGGCGGGGCGGGGCGGGGCGGGGCGGCGGGAGCGGGGCAGCCTGCGCGCGCGTGTTCGCGGCGCGCGAGCTGCTGGCCGAGCACCTGCGCGCCGACCACCAGCCCGAGGACGCGCCGCACAGGTGAGCGGGGCGGGGCGGGGCGGGGGGAGCGGGGCAGCCTGCGCGCGCGTGTTCGCGGCGCGCGAGCTGCTGGCCGAGCACCTGCGCGCCGACCACCAGCCCGAGGACGCGCCGCACAGGTGAGCGGGGCGGGGCGGGGCGGGGGGAGCGGGGCAGCCTGCGCGCGCGTGTTCGCGGCGCGCGAGCTGCTGGCCGAGCACCTGCGCGCCGACCACCAGCCCGAGGACGCGCCGCACAGGTGAGCGGGGCGGGGCGGGGCGGGGCGGGGGGAGCGGGGCAGCCTGCGCGCGCGTGTTCGCGGCGCGCGAGCTGCTGGCCGAGCACCTGCGCGCCGACCACCAGCCCGAGGACGCGCCGCACAGGTGAGCGGGGCGGGGCGGGGCGGGGCGGGGGGAGCGGGGCAGCCTGCGCGCGCGTGTTCGCGGCGCGCGAGCTGCTGGCCGAGCACCTGCGCGCCGACCACCAGCCCGAGGACGCGCCGCACAGGTGAGCGGGGCGGGGCGGGGCGGGGGGAGCGGGGCAGCCTGCGCGCGCGTGTTCGCGGCGCGCGAGCTGCTGGCCGAGCACCTGCGCGCCGACCACCAGCCCGAGGACGCGCCGCACAGGTGAGCGGGGCGGGGCGGGGCGGGGCGGGGCGGGGGGAGCGGGGCAGCCTGCGCGCGCGTGTTCGCGGCGCGCGAGCTGCTGGCCGAGCACCTGCGCGCCGACCACCAGCCCGAGGACGCGCCGCACAGGTGAGCGGGGCGGGGCGGGGCGGGGGGAGCGGGGCAGCCTGCGCGCGCGTGTTCGCGGCGCGCGAGCTGCTGGCCGAGCACCTGCGCGCCGACCACCAGCCCGAGGACGCGCCGCACAGGTGAGCGGGGCGGGGCGGGTCGGGGCGGGGCGGGGGGAGCGGGGCAGCCTGCGCGCGCGTGTTCGCACTATACATACTTACGTAGTCATTATGGTTGACGAAATACACTCACCGGCAGAAAATTTGACCCAAAAACTTTTCGTGATTTCAAACTATACATTGAATAAATTAAATAATGTTTAATATATAAAAATGCATTTTTCTAATTTGGGCCAAATTTTCTGCCGGTGAGTATATAATTTGCACCGATTCGCCATATAATTTGTTCGAAGAAGTGCAAATTACATTTCGTCAACTATACTAAAAATGTTAGTCATAAGTCATTTATTAAATAAAATAAATTTACAAGTAAGTGTTATTGAGTTATCCTATTAGACCTACTTTAATTATCGCTATATACAGGGTGTTCGGCACATGGACTGTCAGAATTGCTATCTTTGGTGTGGGTGACGGTTAGGTCATTTGCTATCTTTCCACTCTTGGACCCTGGGTCCTTAGAGTGACGGTCATGGAGGTTCGATTTTTTAAAAGTTTTTTTCCTAAATTACCCAAAATCTGACATTCAAAGACCTATAACTTTCTTGTGTATGCTTTTAAATGCGTCATTTATTTAAATGTCTTTCGTCTACGTACGTGTGCTTAAAAAATACTTATTTCGTGATACGAATAATAACGCAAAATGAACACATGGGCCTTTTTAGTAACAAATAAAACGAATTTTCGAAAGAATATCCACTTTTAATTAAATAAAAAAAATAGCAGCTATTGAGAGCTGTATTTTAAAAAGTTCTTTGGTTTATGACGCTTAGATTCTAACGGTATGCTACAACATTCAATTAATTAAAAAAAAACCACTCCAAATAAGTTTTCAGTCAGAAGGGTGAAGAAAATCGTACTTAACTAACAAGAGAACGGAAGTTTGTAGGGTTGATTTGGACTTTCATTATTCGGCCATACGCGGAGCTCGGCCTTCGGCCACTCGTGGCCTTGCCGCTCACTTTCATGCCTTCGACCCTCAATGTAGTCAGGTTTCGCTTGTAGGAATGTTGGATAGAGTCCAAGTGGGCCAGGCGCGGATCCAGTGGGGGCAAAAACCGAGAATGCGACAAAGATGCATTCCCCTTGATCCACGAGCTGATGCTTATCCTTGCCACATTTCCTGTGACCAATGCAAGTGCCGAGAAGTCGTTTTCATTTAAGATCCACAATGACCGAAAACCGCCTTTTTGGTCTTGCATTGATGCACATCCATTGGCAAATCCCAATTAACGTAAATAACGTTATAGGTACCTAATAAGGTTTGCCAAAACTGACCGAAAAACACTGGAATTCACTATTTAACCTCAGGAGGTTAAATCAGTCCGCCCCGCCTGCCAAGCTCCAAGGGGTGACAACGACCGTGCCACCAAGCACCACAGGGTGCCAAAGATACACAAAATAGCTATTTTCCGCACCTGCATCATAGTTATTGGGTCAAAAATTTCGCGCTCGCTACGCTCGCGTTTTCACATATGTGTGTGATTATGACTTTATGCCTATGAAGTGTTTTCTGCATTTGCATCCTAATGTTCGAAAAATTTCGCGCTCGCTCCTCTACATAATTGAAAGAGATGGGCAAGTAATTTTTGACAATGTGATCAACATTTTTAATACAATAATATCTCGTTTCATACCAATTTTTTTCGGAAATTTCTAAAGTGGGGGGCCCCCTCAACAAAATCCTGGATCCGCGCCTGAAGTGGGCTCGGCCTTGGGGTCACGGGCTCTCATCTCTCTAATGGGACGCTTCGGACTTTCGGTGCAACGCGGAGCTCGGCCTTCGGCCTCGCGTGCCTCGCCGCTCGCCTGCGCGCCTTCGGCCCTCAGGTTGGCTTGTAAGATTGACACGGATATTGAGTATCCGCTTAGAATTGCCCTTAGGACCTGTGGCCCTCTGGATCAAATAAAGAGCACGCTCTAATGGGACGCCTTGGGCCCTCCGGTCCTATTTGGGGGTGTCTTACAAGCGAAACCGGGGCTCGAAAGTGAGCGGCAAGGCCACGCGAGGCCAAAGTCTGAGCTCCACGTAGGGCCGAAAGTCAGAAGCGTCCCATTAGAGAGACGAGAGAAGGCCGAGCCCACGTGGACCCTTGACCCTACCCAACATTCTTACAAGCGAAATCTGACTAACTTGAGGGTCGAAAACATGAAAGTGAGTGGCAAGGCCTGGAGTGGCCGAAAGCCGCCGTAAGTGGATATTTTATCGAAAATTGGTTTTACTTGTTACTAAAAAGGCCCATGTGCTCATTTTGTGGTATTATTTGTATCAAGAAATTGGTATTTTTTAAGCACACGTACGTAATAAATTACTTATTTAAAGGCATACACAAAAAAAGTTATTGGTCTTCGAATGTCAGATAGTCAGATTTTGGGTAATTCAGGAAAAAAACTTTAAAAAAATCGTACCTCCATGACCGTCACTCTTAGGACCCAGGGTCCAAGGATGGAAAGGTAGCAAAGGACCCAACCGGCACCCCAAAAAAATTTGACGGTCCATGTGCCGAACACCCTGTATATAGGTATATAGCGATTTTAAACATGGCCCCGGAGGAGGAGCTCCGGAACCCGTCATTATAGATATGCGAGGTCCGACCCGAGCCTTTCACTCGTCTTTGAAATAAACGCTTCGAGTTCGCAACAATGTTATCCATCGGGAGTTCGTCATATATGTAGGTAGTCGTATTAAACTACCTATGTGAATAAATAAACAATTACCTATCGGTTGACTCGGTTGGAATCAAACGATGTAACCTCCGGGGCTGGAGGTGAGGTGAGGTGAGGGAGCTCCCGGCGTCTCCCGTCAGCTGTGACACTCGGGCTCCGGTGCAGGTGCGGCGAGTGCGGGCGGCGCTTCTTCTGGGCGGTGGGGCTGCGGGCGCACGTGCGCGCGCACTCGGCGCGGCCGGAGGCGCCGCTCGCGTGCGGCTGGCCCGGCTGCGCGCGCGTGTTCCGGCAGCCGTGCCGTCTGCGCGAGCACGCGCGCGCGCACACGGGCGACCGGCCCTACCGCTGCACGCACCCCGGCTGCGCCTGGGCCTTCCGCACCGCCTCCAAGCTGCTGCGCCACGCGCGCAAGCACACCGGCGAGCGCCGCCACCGCTGCGCCTGCGGCCGCGCCTTCCGCCGCAAGGAGCACCTGCGCGACCACCAGGCGCGCCACGACCGACGCCCCGCAGGTGCAGGTGCGTGCGACGCGGCGCGGACTCGACGCGGACTCGACGCGGGACGACCGACTGATCGTGAGCGTCGCGGCCGCGGCGAGTCCGAGGCCTCACACTCACACCACACCACCATGTTTCTGTTCTGATAATAATCTGTTCCTAACTCCCTTAACAGGCCGTAGCGTAGTATAGCGTAGCGTAGCCTAGACATGATAATATTTATTTATCTGCACCCATATAATAAATCATCATAATCACTGTGCTCAAAAATTGTAGGTAAGGACCAGCTTTATAATATACCCGTGTGATCTTATTATAAAAAACGCGCATTCGGCTCGTTTTATAAATTGCCTCCCATAATGTAGCAGTCGCTATTATCTATTATGTACGTACAGAGTGGGCAAATAACAAGTAAAATTGTATTCTATGAAATATTAACGACCCCTTTAGCTTTAGTTGGTAATGACCCTGCCTACGAAGCTGGAGGTCCCGGGTTCGAATCCCGGCCAGGGCATCTATTCGAAACCGTTTTTCGAAATTAATCGACCGCGAAACGTTCTTTTTAATGTTTCTATTGTGGCTCGTGCCGTATGACACGCGTGTCCCCCGTCTTGATGAACGTAAAACGCTCTATAACAAATTTGCCGTCTACACAAAACAATTTTCATGAAATAACTGTCGTATTTGCTGCCAAAACAAAATGGTGGCAAAAAAAGTTGTAATACCTCCACCAACAGCAGCACAACAAGGTAACAACATGAGTATTAACAGCCGAGCCATGACACACCTCATATGATAGTAGTATGATGGGGACGAATGGTGACCGGTGGAAATCCTTAGTTAATCAGATGACCCAACCTCTCATCGCCGGTGAATCATTTCAGGAGCGGAGGAGTGTGGCGCGGCGCCGGAGCCGGCGGACGCGGGGGCGGGGGCGGGCGCGGGGACGGACGCGGGCGCGGGCGGGCGCGAGGCGCGCGCGGCGCGCACGCACTGCACGTGGCCGCTCGCGCACCACACGCCAGACACGCTCGTCAGTACATATACATACGGCGACTGCGCGTTTTAAACGATTGTTCCTATACAACGTGTTAAAATAAATGAAGGACTACAAGTTGTAATGTGTGTGGCAGGTGGAGGAGCGCTCGTGCGCGGTGCGCAGCGACCTGTTCCTGGCGGCGGCCGGCGGCGACGACAGCCAGTGAGTACACTACAGTATGTACATGTGACGTGGTGTGGTGTGTGGCAGGTGGAGGAGCGCTCGTGCGCGGTGCGCAGCGACCTGTTCCTGGCGGCGGCCGGCGGCGACGACAGCCAGTGAGTACACTACAGTATGTACATGTGACGTGGTGTGGTGTGGGGCAGGTGGAGGAGCGCTCGTGCGCGGTGCGCAGCGACCTGTTCCTGGCGGCGGCCGGCGGCGACGACAGCCAGTGAGTACACTACAGTATGTACATGTGACGTGGTGTGGTGTGGGGCAGGTGGAGGAGCGCTCGTGCGCGGTGCGCAGCGACCTGTTCCTGGCGGCGGCCGGCGGCGACGACAGCCAGTGAGTACACTACAGTATGTACATGTGACGTGGTGTGGTGTGGGGCAGGTGGAGGAGCGCTCGTGCGCGGTGCGCAGCGACCTGTTCCTGGCGGCGGCCGGCGGCGACGACAGCCAGTGAGTACACTACAGTATGTACATGTGACGTGGTGTGGTGTGGGGCAGGTGGAGGAGCGCTCGTGCGCGGTGCGCAGCGACCTGTTCCTGGCGGCGGCCGGCGGCGACGACAGCCAGTGAGTACACTACAGTATGTACATGTGACGTGGTGTGGTGTGTGGCAGGTGGAGGAGCGCTCGTGCGCGGTGCGCAGCGACCTGTTCCTGGCGGCGGCCGGCGGCGACGACAGCCAGTGAGTACACTACAGTATGTACATGTGACGTGGTGTGGTGTGTGGCAGGTGGAGGAGCGCTCGTGCGCGGTGCGCAGCGACCTGTTCCTGGCGGCGGCCGGCGGCGACGACAGCCAGTGAGTACACTACAGTATGTACATGTGACGTGGTGTGGTGTGGGGCAGGTGGAGGAGCGCTCGTGCGCGGTGCGCAGCGACCTGTTCCTGGCGGCGGCCGGCGGCGACGACAGCCAGTGAGTACACTACAGTATGTACATGTGACGTGGTGTGGTGTGGGGCAGGTGGAGGAGCGCTCGTGCGCGGTGCGCAGCGACCTGTTCCTGGCGGCGGCCGGCGGCGACGACAGCCAGTGAGTACACTACAGTATGTACATGTGACGTGGTGTGGTGTGGGGCAGGTGGAGGAGCGCTCGTGCGCGGTGCGCAGCGACCTGTTCCTGGCGGCGGCCGGCGGCGACGACAGCCAGTGAGTACACTACAGTATGTACATGTGACGTGGTGTGGTGTGGGGCAGGTGGAGGAGCGCTCGTGCGCGGTGCGCAGCGACCTGTTCCTGGCGGCGGCCGGCGGCGACGACAGCCAGTGAGTACACTACAGTATGTACATGTGACGTGGTGTGGTGTGTGGCAGGTGGAGGAGCGCTCGTGCGCGGTGCGCAGCGACCTGTTCCTGGCGGCGGCCGGCGGCGACGACAGCCAGTGAGTACACTACAGTATGTACATGTGACGTGGTGTGGTGTGTGGCAGGTGGAGGAGCGCTCGTGCGCGGTGCGCAGCGACCTGTTCCTGGCGGCGGCCGGCGGCGACGACAGCCAGTGAGTACACTACAGTATGTACATGTGACGTGGTGTGGTGTGGGGCAGGTGGTGGAGCGCTCGTGCGCGGTGCGCAGCGACCTGTTCCTGGCGGCGGCCGGCGGCGACGACAGCCAGTGAGTACACTACAGTATGTACATGTGACGTGGTGTGGTGTGGGGCAGGTGGAGGAGCGCTCGTGCGCGGTGCGCAGCGACCTGTTCGACGTTATTTTGGTGCGGCGAACTTATCTCTAAAGGGATCTCTTCCCGTTAACCTTTGATCAATTGAGTGGAGAACAGGAGCCAGAAGATAGACAAACTAACACGTGTACAAATACTATGTATAAATATATATCTATGAATTACCTAATTTACTACAAACTACCAAATGATACAATACATATAAAAATCATATTAAATATAATACATAATAAGTTTATTTATAATTTAAACATTATTTGGGTCATTGTCAGTCGGAAAAACAAAAGTTGTCCATTCGGTCGGTGGTCAATAGTTAATGGCTTGTGTGCATGTGTCGCAACGCCCTCTTATCTAGGGATGTAACCTTATTACATTATACATTATGACATATCTCGTATATCAACTCATATGATTCTATATAGACTGCGATAAAATACGAGGGCGCTACGATAAGGCTAAGGTAGGAAATCTGAATCCTACCTTTGAGACATCCAACGCAGTCTACATTCCATCTGCTTCACATTAATCACACATCGTCTATCTCCAGTCCAATGGAGTTTGTAGCCACCATCTGTGGATTAAAGTAACTATGACTCCAACTGTCACATTGTGCCTAGTTCTTAGTACGTAAGAGTTCTGACTACCAAACTAATCTCAATGCATGTTCTGTATCTCTATAAAGTGAATCAAGTACTATAAGTGATTCCAAACGACTGTGTCTCTGATCTTACTAAGTAAGTACCTCCCACATCCCCATACTGGCTGTCAACACAACCTCTCTGAGCAACTTGTAGGTTTACAAGTGAGCCGGTCAACGGCTATACTTATACACAGCCAAGCAGCTACACTGCCTTATGGTCTGTGTTCTGTGACTCTAACGTTCTCTCAAGTACTTCAAGGGAGGTACATATTCTACGGACAAATCAAAGGCGTGAAAAGGGTTCTTATGGGTCGGCAACGCGTGAGTGACGCCTCTGGTGTTGCAAGCGTCTATAGGCGGCAGTAACCACTTACCATCAGGTGGGCTGTCAGCTTGTTTGCCTCCGACGTAGTATAAAAAAAAAAAAAAAACTTGCAATAGTCACATGGGAGTCTGTTAGTCATTTGTGTCTACAAGCATAATCAAACACTTCCCTACGGGTGCCGTTGCTATCCACTCAAACTGTCTGAGTAGATAACACGTAACTATTACTGCTGTTGTTCCACAACCTCCAGCCATATCTATGGCATAGCAGTCTCTAAGATCTAGCGTATCGTGTACGCTCCACATAATGGACGCTTTACGGTCCCCAATTAACATAATGGACGCTTCCACCGTCCCCTGGAGCAAGCTGATTCTTTCAGCGCCATTGCCCCAATTCGCATGTGCTTAAACCTAGCTTGTGCGCAATGCTAGGCTATTTGCCGACAGGTACCTTCCTAGTTACGCACCATCCCGTCTCAACCATCTGACACAGGGAGCAGAAGGTTGAGACTCAGCTTGTATTAAGTGAGAGGAGAATAGTACTTCACATCAATCTAAGGGGTAGGCTGCCTGTCATTCGTTAACTATTCATTGGATTCTAAGGGAATTGAAGCTAAGATAAAACGAATGACTATGAGCCCGAACTGTCCTAGCAATATATGTGCAACTACACACTCAGAGAACTCATTTTTACTACCAATATGAAAAGTCTTGTATGAACAATATTATAACACAATACCCTATTATCCAGAAATCAAGTAGAACAATTAAAATACTAAAAACCAGGCTACTTAGCTTTCGAGCGACTAGCTGTGTAGTCCTTATCATCCTCGTCCTTATCGTTCTCGTCCTTATTATATATTAATCGAGACTTCGAACACACCAAAGATAAATTAGGTAAACTATGAAATGAAGTCTGCAGGCAAAATAATAACGGTTATTCGGCAAACCACACAAAGACAATGTCATTCTACTTTTTAGTCAAAGTCCTCTTCAAACTTGCCAGGGTAAATATTCTCTAAAGGCGGTACCACACGGTCCGACCATACTTTACATCTCGTGATATCATAACATGTACACATGATTCACGACAGCATGTATGTTTTTATTACATGGATTTATAGTAACGGAATTACAAATTATGCGGGTTATCAGATCAATCGAAAATTAATCTTTGTAGCCCTTAACTTTTGACATGTCCACCGAAAAGACGCGCACCTAAATCACAATGACCTATTAATTTATTCAATTTATAGTTTGAAATCACGAAAAGTTTTGGGCTAAATTTTCTGCCGGTGAGTGTGGATACTAATTTGTACACACATGTGTGACATTCATGATATTTTTCGGGGGTGCATAGTCTCGCGCGCCTCGGTTAGAAAAACAGCGTCGGAGTCATTTTCAGGGCGGCCGGGGACGGTCATTCCAAATCGTAGACACACGATTCCCAAAATAGAAGCGAAGTTTTTAATTTGGTAAACCGGAACCCGGGCGCTCTCCTCACAAGTCCTTCTTCAGGGTCGCGGCGAGTTAGTGAGGTGAGGAGCATCGAGGGTCGCTAATGTATGGTGTCATGTAATTCCGCAGACAACTGATGGCGGTGGCGAGCGTGGCGGGCGGCGCGGAGGCGGGCGCGGGCGCGGGGGCGGGCGCCGCGTCGCCGCTCGGCCTGCTCGACCTCATGCAGGTACGCCCCATCCCATCCCACCCCACCCCACACCGCTCCCCCGTACGTACACACACCTACGTTTGTCGGAAGAAGAGCTCGAGCTCGACTCCCGATTCTGTCGGTCCCTTCGTTAGGTTAGGACTAGGGCATACAATACCGGACCTTTCTCAATACCGGGATTGGATTCCGGTATTCGGATCTCAATCCCGGGATTTCGGTATTAATACCGGTGTTTCGGTATTATGGTGTTTTTTTGGGATTTTTCACTAAAAAGTGTTTTTCTTTTGATAAATCGTTTAATTATCAACAATCTCGTTTCTGATAAAATTTAACATACTATTTGACAGCATTTTTTACATCCCAGA